>CM035441.1:92932494-93079994 GCA_020310875.1 Ceratopteris richardii | reverse complement strand
ACCAAGCCACGGAATAGGCATGGGCATGCTTCCAGCCGGACAATCAACATCATAATGACGGCTCAATATCCCGAGCACGAGGAGGCTCTAATGAGAAAGAAGGGGAAACAGAAAAAAGTAAAGAGCAGGAGACAGTACCTGCAAAAAAACATTAGGAAAAACTAGCTCAACACACTCATATATATACACACACAACTCATTTGTAAACCATTCCTTTGATTTTACTTTATTTCCTCATCCTCACTTTTTCCCATTAACATTCACCACACTTTAATTAACTTTCTCACACAACCTCTCTTTTGATTACCCTCACACTCACCACTCTTTGTACACACCTTTTTTACACTTTAAATGCATATTTTTTTTCTACCACTCTTTTAACTTGCACTCACAACTACCACACTTTGAAACTATTCACTTTAACCACTTTAGTTACACACTTAACCCACACCACACTTTAAACAGCACTCACATACACCGCTCATTAATTATCCACTTCAATTATTATTTTATTCTATTACCTTAATTTTCTTAATTAAATAAATCATTTAAATTAACCTTAGTTTAAGTTTTAATTAAATCAAACCTTAGGATTTAATTGCACATACATGATTAAATAATTAAGTAAACTATATTTTAATTTTTATTATTGACCCAATGTTTAGATATAGATTAATTTTATTAAATATTAATTATTTTAACCTTTAAAACATTCTGAAACCCTAGAAAACCTACTTAAACCCATCAAAACCCTATTAAAGCCCTTTGGAAATCATTGATAACCCATTAAAATCCTTCTGAACCCTATCATTAACCCACTAACTCTTAATTAAACTCTAACATGAATCCATTAAATCTTTTGAAACCCTTCAGATGAACCCAATGAACATAAAATCATGTGAACTTAGACAACCCTAGGGTTAAATACCCATGAATCAAGCATGTATAAATATGAAATACTCATTAATTAAGTAATTAGGATAAACCCTAATTTGAACATATTTTCTTCATCATTTCTTATACCTGCAAACACTTCAAAAGTAGTTAATTCAATCCAGAACAATTGTTCAACAGTGAAAAAGAGGTTTAGAATTCACCAATTAATTTGCTTTAACTTTCTCTGGTCATCAACTGGAAGATGTAAATCTTCCCGACAACGTTGGTAGGAGCTGGTGGTTGGTTTCCCAAGACTGGTTGTGGCCTATATTGTGCCTGATGTTGCTGTTGTGGTCTAGAATATGGTTGTTGGTATTGGTTTTGATACCTACCTGGTTGGTAAGGTTGTTGATAATTCTGTCTAACAGCCTGCCTATTATAGGGACAATCTTGAGCCATGTGGTTCGTATATTTTCTCTCAATAGTGCAATATGGAGCATTCCTTTCTCTCATGTTCTGGTTGTGCAATGGGCATACATTAGCCATGTGGTCGCCTCCGCAAGTATAACACCGATTCAATGGAGTGACTCTCTGTGTTTGTTTATTTTGGACTCCCAGCTTCTTGGCAACTTGCTCAGCTATCTCCTCTATTTCCGTGGAGATTTTTGAAGCATGACTAGTAGAACTATCTGAATCCTTATAGAGTTTGGATAATCCTAACTCCTCACCCAAGTTATCTTCTATGTCAATGCATGTCCGCACGCACTCTTCTATGGATCTAGGCTCTTTCAAGTATACATATGATCTTAACTTTGTGCTCAGTAAGCCATCTAAGAACAAAGCCACTTGTTTGGCTGGTGTGGGTAGCTCTGGAGCAGGGCATCTTTCTAGGTACTGTCTGAACCTTCTACCTGCTAGTCGCACTGTTTCTTGGGGTGTCTGCTTGAAGCTGTGGATCAAAGATGAAGTGTTATGCCTGATACCACTCTTGGAAAATTCTACAATGAATTCTTCTAGCAGTTGACCTATATTGCGATAGTTGCGACTACTCAGTGGTTGAAACCAAGCTAAGGCAGTGCCCTTAAGAGTCAGACCAAATGCCTCGTACTGGGTGAACAAATCATCAACCTGTTCAGCTCTTAACACTTGTTTGAACTCGGCCACATGATCATAAGGATCTCCTGACCCGTCAAAATAATTCTTCATTACCTTGATCACTTGAGTGGGTCTAAGGGTTCTTGGGTGTTCTTGGGGTCTATGCAATGGAAAATCCTGTTCATCTCTTTGTTGCCTATGTGCTTGATGTCTCTCTCTTTCAGGTCTTTCATTTTCAAATCCTGACCTATTCTTGCCCACGGTGTGTGCAAAACTTACCTCAGGTCTCTCTCTAGTTCTTTCTCTCTGGGAGTCATGAGTGTGGGATGATCCTACTCCTTGGAGGCCATGGGAAACATTGGATCTTGGTGGAGGGAAAATCAATTCACTCTTCCAAGTATATGCATGTCTATCATGTTCTGTTACCAAGAATATCTTCTCTGATGTGTTATCCAGGTAGACAACTTTGCCTGGTATCTCAGGATCTTTGAATTCATAGATGATGACTATGCCCAATTGGCTAGGTTGATCTGGATTGAATCTCCAAAAGGCTTCCTCTGTTTCTCTATTCAAGAAGAGCTCTATGCTTTTGTTGTCTTGCGGGATCCAATCTGGTGTGATCACTCTGATCAGAACTGACTTACCTCTAGGAGTCTGGGGTCCTTGTCCTACATTTCCTTGTTCTAGGTCTCCTATCTCATTCTCATGAATGACATTTCCAAACTCATCGATCCTATTTGGTAGGTCGGTGACCACATACATGGTTCCTTCCTTATCAATGTATGAACCCTCTTCGAACTTGACCACCGGGTGTTCCAGTCCAAAGGGTTGATCTGGATTTTTGAGTTGGACCACTGATCGCCTCACGCCATCCTCATAGATGCGAGCACCTAATCGGTTGGTCCGAATATATTCCAATTGTGTCTTATAGGGTCCTTCTGGTGTTTGTAGATGGGTAGTTCCTGAGCCACTTGCAGATTTTCCCATGTTAAAAGACATTTCTGAGTCACTTGTGTCAGAGTTTAGTACGTAAGGACAACCACTTAGTTGTTGTGCCCAAGTCTTTGTTGTGTGTTTGACACTGGATTGAGAAGATCTAATGCTTTTTCTATCCTTTCCTAGGTGTCTACCAGATCTCAGCTTCATAAGCTTTGGCTAAGAGTCCAAAATTTTCCCTTGGTATGGTTCACTAATCCTTTGGAGTCCCCTTGGGTTCTAAGTCCCACTTGAAGGTCAACTTCAAATTATCCTATCTGAAAATCAACGCGTTATTCTTACAAAAAGCAGTTGAGGCCGTGTAGGATTGGAAACGAGCTTTCCAATGAGCTATAGAGCTCAAAAAATGGACTTTGGATGAAAAAGTTATGTCAAATCAGGCTCCTGGGGGTCAAAACAGGCAAACAGGACCTTTTGGAAAAAATCGCGATTTTGTGAACTTCAAGAGAATCGCAATTTTGTGAACTTCAAGAGAATCACGATTTTGTGAGCTTCAAGAGAATCACGATTTTGTGAACTTCAAGAGAATCGTGATGGTATGAAATCAGAGAATCGCGATTTTGTACCTTGAGAATCGTGTTTTCACAAAATCGTGTTTTGAAAATCGCGATTTTGAGCAGAGAATCGTGTTTTTTGAAAATCGCGGTTTTGAGCAAAAAAACGGGTTTTCACAGAATCGCCTTTTTCACAAAATCGTGTTTTTACTGAAAATCGTGATTGGTGAGAATCGCGATTTTGAGCAGAGAATCGTGTTTTCATATAATCGTGGTTCACAAAATCGTGTTTTTTACTGAAAATCGTGATTGGTGAGAATCGTGATTTTGAGCAGAAAATCGTGTTTTCACAGAATCGCCTTTTTCACAAAATCGTGTTTTTACTGAAAGTCGTGATTGGTGAGAATCGCGATTTTGAGCAGAAAACCGTGTTCTCACAGAATCGTGTTTTTCACAAAATCGTGTTTTCACAGAATCGTGTTCTAGAGAATCGCGATTTTGTCTCAGAGAATCGTGATTCAAAAAAATCGTGTTTTTCACAAAATCGTGGTTCTCAGAATCGTGTTTTTTGACATGAAAATTGTGATTTTGTCTCAGAGAATCGTGTTTTTTTGAAAATCGTGGTTCTCGTAATCGTGTTTTTTTGAAAATCGCGATTTTGAGCAGAGAATCGTGTTTTTTTTTAAATCGCGATTTTGAGCAAAAAATCGGGTTTTCACAGAATCGCCTTTTTCACAACATCGTGTTTTTACTGAAAATCGTGATTGGTGAGAATCGCGATTTTGAGCAGAAAATCGTGTTTTCACAGAATCATGCTCTAGAGAATCGCGATTTTGTCTCAGAGAATCGTGATTCACAAAATCGTGTTTTTCACAAAATCGTGTTTTAGAGAATCGTGTTTTTGGCTGAAAATCGTGATTTGTGAGAATCGCGATTTTGAGCACAACCACAGAATTGCGATTCTGAGAATGACCACAGAATCGTGATTCTTTCAGCAAGCTTTTAGGCGGGAAACAGAAAATCGTGATTTTTCAAAAAATTTTGAATTTTCACAGAATCGTGATTTTCATCACAGAATCGCGTTTTTTGGTGGGAAATTCAAATTTCTGAGCGCCGGCAATGGCGAGCTCCATATGAGCAGAAAATCATAAGAAAACACAGTGCTTGCTCTCCCTTGCACCTCCTAACTCCTTCCCACATAATAATGCATGAAAAATGGTATGAAAATGGTAAAAGTGCACTAAAAAACAAGAAATTTCTATGAAGAAGAAGATGGAAGAAGGTGGAGATGATGACGATGATGAAGATGAAGAGGAAAAAACAGAAAATGAACTGAAATGACAGTTTTTTTACCTTCCAACGTCGCAAATCTACGATCTTACCATCACAACGCTCATCCTCGAAGCTCTCTCCCCGGCAATGGCGCCAAAATTTGGTGAAGCTCAAGCGTAAGCACCACCTCCTTTACTTGTCAATCCGTGGAGACGTGAGGACCGGTATGAAGACCACGAGCAAGTGAAGGCACAAGTGCGTGAGTGAAAGCACACAAACATGCACACACATACACACACACGTGCACAAAGTAAGATCAAAGAGAGGAACAATGGAAAGCTTTGATTGCAAAAGAGTTCTCTTACAAAAGCTCTATTCTCTAACAAGCTAACCCCAAAAATGAGCTCTCTAGCTCTTTTTATAGTTTTTTGACTAGTTTTGGCCCTGTCCAGACCTAGTGTCCAGCCTAGTTAAAAATTAGGTTCCAGGGCTTATTTGAGGGCTCAAACGGAGTCTAAAAATTATGAAAATTGGTAGGATGATACTTCTAATGCTCCTCAAGCTTGAAGACTCCTCGGCTTGCACAAAATAGAGCTAAAAAAATAGAAAATGGTATTTACAATGGTTTTAGTGATGGAAATCACTATTTTTGTAGGGAATTCTTCTGAAAAGTTGACATGTACTTCTTGGAGCTCCCTACTTGATCCTTCTTCTTGTGTGTCCACCTCTTAGATGTGTTCCTATGCTTTGTCCTTGAACTTCAGCTTCAACATATGTGAGCATAAGCTAGACATCCAAAGATCTTGCAATGCTCTAGACTTGGTGTTCTTCCATTCCATACCTCATAGGGAGTCATATCATCTAAAGACTTTGATGGAAGTCTATTTACAAGGTATGTTGTTGTTGATACAACCTCTGCCCAAAGATAATTGGGTAAAACCTTTTCATTGAGCATGGATCAAGCTGCCTCAACTTTTGTTTTTTTCCTTCCTTCAATTACTCCATTGAGTTCAGGTGAGTATCTGGTTGTTACCTCACTTTTAGTGGTGAAGCATCAAATTCAGTTGAGAAATATTCTCCACCACCATATGATCTGAGCTTCTTGAGACATCTACCTTTTTTATTTTCTACAAGAGCAAGATACCTTATTAAACAATTGAAGACTTCATCTTTATGCTTCATAAAGTACAAAATTGTCCATCTGCTATAATCATCAATAAAAGATACATAATATTTTGAACCTAAAATAGAAGGTTCTTTGCTTGGACCCCACACATCTGTGTGGAAAAGATGCAATTTTTTCCTGATGGATGTAGCCTTTCCTATTGAAGGGTTGTCTTTGAGCTTTGCCAAGTTGACAAGCTCCACACTTGTATATCATATGTTGTTTTGTGATGTTGGGCAATCCAAGTACACTTTGATCCCTGCAAATTTGTTTCAAAGTTCTCTCACCAATATAAGCAAGACTTTTGCGCCATACCTCCAATTCAGAGAGTGTTTGAGATCCATAGCTAGAAAATGTTATGTTCTTGGTGTCCTCCACTTCAACATTGAAGAGTCTTCCTATCTTTTCTTCCTTGGAAATTCTTCTAAATCCTTGCTAGGGTCTTCTTTTCTTTTCTTCCTTGGATATTCTTCTGAATCCGTGCTTGGGGTCTTCCACATATGCTCCATGCCTTGTAAACCTAACCTGCAATCCTTTCTCCACAATTTGTCCAACACTTATCAAATTTTTGGTTATGGTAGGCACATACAAAACCTTTCTTAGAAGACTCATGTTTCCATCTGATGCCTTGACATTACCTACTTTCTCCATAGAATGTATTGTATCATCACCTCTCTACACTTCATGTTTATTTTTGGGATCTTCTAAATCAGAGAGCAATGCTACATTTCTTGATACATGATTTGAGCACCCAGAGTCAATATTAAAAACATGATCATCATCCTTACCCTGCCTCAATGACAGTTTCATAAGGAGTAGTGAATCTTCTTGACTTTGATCTTTAGTGTAGTTGTTGTAATACTTTCTTCCTCTATATCCATTTTGATGATGATTATTATTGAAGTAGTTGTTGTTGTATCCTCCATTGTACCTACCTCTATTTGATCCATAGTCACCTCTATTGAATCCTCTTTCTCTCGAGTTTCTTGCCTGTTTGTAGCCTTCCTTAGTGGTATGATTAGAATAACCACAAATGTCACAAGATTGAGATGCTTGGGGTCTCCCCCTACCTTGTTGTCCTCCTCTTCCACTTCCTCTAGCATTTCCTCTACCTGTGAAGTTGGCTTGAAAAGATCTACCTTCATCTTCATTCTTCATAGACTCTGAATTATCCTTAGCTTTAACTTTATGAGAGTATAAGGTAGAAGACTCATTAGCTCTTGAGGATTCACCATTCTTTCTTATCTTTGCTTCATGTGTGAAGAGTTGGCCCATAAGAGTGTTGAGGGCAGGCACTTGCATGTCCATGTATAGGTCCATGGAAATTGTGAAAGATTACCACTTGTTGTGAGCCTTGATTCCATTGATGATTCACCTTATGATTTGCTCTTCTTCAATTACCTCTCCAATGCTTCCTAATTGATCAAAGATCTCCTTTATTTTGGTGACATAATCAGACAAACTTTTCTTGGTATCTTCAAGGTAGTAAACTCCATCCATAGTTGGTTCTTCCTTGCTCTGATATTTGAAGAGAAGAAGGAAACAAGTGCTTTCCAAGTTTCTCTTGAGATCTTGCATCCTTTCACATGAGGTAAGAGAAAATTAGGTATTGATTTTAAGATGTAGGACCTGGCTAGTGCATCCTTTGAGCACCAAGTTGTAATCCTTTCTTGATCTTCATGTGATGGTTGTCCTTTGCTTCTCATTGTTGGCATAATTTCATCTTCAGATATGTATCTAAATAGATTTTTCCCTTGAAGGTAGGCCTCCATCCTCAAAGATGAGGTTGAGTAGTTGTTTCTATCTAGTTTCTCAATGGTGGAAGGAAATCCATCTCCCATATTGATTTATCTTTGCTCTCATAGCAGTGTGAAGGGAGATGGGTGATGCACTCCAAAGATGTGCTTGGTGCTGCAAAACTTGCTCTACACCTGCCAAGGTAACTTCAGAGATAATAAGTAGACACCTTTTTCTTGCTAAGGATGCACATAAACCATCCTAGTGCTTAGGAGTATCAATTTCAAATTGATTCATCAAAACAAAATACTTGATACAAAAAGAATGAACTAGAAAAGCTTAAATGGATGAAGCAAAAACTTGCTATTTTGGAATGGATTGTACTCTACAAATTAACTCAGATTCAAAACCTACTAAAATTTGAATAGAGATCTTTTGTGCACTTCTAGTTAGATAGATAATGAATCTAAAGAAACAAATTTGATGAACCATATTGAGGGAAATCAATCTAGCAACATAGGGGTGTCATCCCAACATGTTTGGAGTTAATTGCCAATATACCTAGTTAGCTTCACTTGAATGTAGTTCACAAAGTAATAAAAAAATGATGATGAAACTTGGTATGATGAAAATAGAATTATCAAGTTACCTTTAACAATTTAAAGCTTAGCAAAAGATCAAGTATCCACAGAGAATTCAGAAGCTGAAGTAGATTGGAAATGAGAATCAAAACATGTAACAATAGATAAGAACAACTTCAAAGTATAGCTTGAGAATCAATCTGTATTGAACATATTGTACATAATATGAATGGACATGAAGCTTGGGGAGGAGGATCACAATGTGCACTTCAGTTTTGCCTTGGTGCTTGATCAGAATCTCTCCACAATGTAGTGCTATGTGTTGCTCTAATCCACAACTACACATAGGTGTTTATATAGTGATATTTGAATTCAAATCTTGGAGGGATTGTACCTAAAAGTTCCCCTAAAGTTGAGGCATCATATAGCTTATCAATCAATCCTAAGTATGCTCTAATTCATGCCTAACATGCCCATAAGTTTCTTCAAAGGCTTTTACTTTTCAATGTAATAACTTTTCAGAGTTACAAGAGCGTGTTTCTATGTCTCTCTCATTGAGAGTGTGCATACGTAATGCTTTAAATTTATGAATGATCAAGCAGTAGGCTTGGATAAAATACACCAATACCTCCTTCCCAAAATATGGCACTATACAAAATATTTTGTATAGTGCCATATACACCTCAACAGAATGGATTTGCTGAAAGGAAGAATAGGTCACTCATGGAGATGGCGAGGTGTATGATCAAGAGTAGGCTTTACCACATAGTTTTTTGCTTGAGACTGTTATGTATGCAACATATGTACTTAACATGTGTCCCACTAAAGGATTGCACTCTATCACTCCATATGAGACTTGGCATGGTTCTAAGCTATCTGTTGTTCACCTCTGTGCTTTTGGTTGTCTGGCATATGCATTAGTGCCTGAAAAACAATGTAGGAAATTGGATGATAAAGTAGTGAAATGTATTCTTATTGGGTACAATTCTGAAAGAAAAGGATATCATTTGTATCATCCACAAAAATAAATGCATTTTGGTTAGCCATGATGTTTATTTTGTGGAAGATGCTATTCAACCATTACTTTCATGTACTACGGAGACATCACTTAGCTTCAAAGACATGTATGACACTTTGCTTCCTCTTTTAACAAGTGGATAGTCTAGTTAGTCCTAATGAGGTAACTTCTTAGCCTTTACACGTTTCATGTGATGATGGAGATCATTCCATTTCTGATGAAGATTTACATGATGCACTTGTTGATGAGAGAGCTGATATTGAGGACGCAAAAAGTATGCAAAAATGGTTGGTGAAGACTTTGTGTGATAGAAAATTAGATGCGCCTCTATCATATCATACTCATTTGGGATGTCATAGTGCTTCTTTTGCATCAAATTGCTATGCTATGGCTACCTAGAGTCTTTGTGATGAGAATGAGCTACTTTTGTTTGATGGACCACAAAATTCAGAAAATTAATTGGTTGTTATGCAATCAAAATATAATGCTATCATGAAAAATGGTACCTAGTCTTTATATGACTTACCTCATGACAAGAACGCCATTGGAAATAAGTGGGTATACAAGATCACACATAACCCTGATGGAACAATTGATAGGTTTAAGGCTAGGCTTGTTGCAAAGGGTTATGCTCAGGAAAGAGGCATTGATTTTGATGAGACCTTTGCTCCTACATGCCGAATGACTATGGTTCGTAGCAATTGTGCACTTGCAACTCATAATGGCTGGAATGTACATTAACGGGAAATTAAAATTTCATTTCTAAACGGTGACTTGCATGAAGAAGTGTATGTTTTTTAACCCCATGGCTTTGTGCAGAAATGTCATGAAAACAAAATGTGCAAGTTGAAAAAGGCATTATATGGTTTGCAGCAAGCACCACCTGCTTGGTATGAAAAAAATACATGCCTATCTAACTGCACATGGTTTTCACAATAGTCCAAATGAGAGCATCTTATATGTTAAACATGCCAATGATGTGTGTTTGATCATTGTTTTCTTTGTTGATAACATGCTGCTCACTAGTCCTCATGAAAAGCATATTGCAGATTTTAAGGCTGATTTGCATGCCTCATTTTAGATGTAAGATTTGGTGCATATCCATCATTATTTGGGCATTCAATTCATGCAAGTTGATAGCAGAATAGCTTTGTGTCAAATGAAGTACATTTACATATTATTACCACATTATTTCCCTGAGGTTGTTTTATGCTTATTTACTTATGCATTACTCAGCCAAATATTCAGCTTTTTGTTTCATAGATGAGCAAGTTTATGCACTACCCAAGTGTCAAGCATTGATAGGCAGTTAAGCGCATCTTTCACTACTTGAGTGGTACCCCGCTACCTAGATTGTTTTATCCCAAGGGGGAGCACTACCACCGGATTTACATGCTTCTTTCTCATTGCTATGACACCTGTGTGCCCACTAGTGGCTTTTGCTTCATGCTTGGTAGCTCATGTATATCTTGGTGGAGTAAGAAGTAGGCTACTATGGCTAGTTCTAGTTGTGAGGATGAGTAAAAGGAAGCTTTCACAGTGATTGTTGAGTGTTTGCGGCTCAGATGCCTTATGGCTGATTTGGGTGTTGGCTAGTCTTTTGCTACCACCATCTTCAGTGACAATTAGAGCCCATTGGTAGTTGCAAGGAACCCAATGTTCCATGCTTGCACTAGGCACATTGAGGTGCACTATCATTATGTCAAGCAGAGGTTCTCTCTGGTGCGCACACATGAGAACATTGCAGACCTTTTCACAAAGGCTCTACCTAGGGAGAAGTTTGAAGCTTTTCGCAAAGGTTTAGGCTTACTTGCTTTTCTTGATTGATTCCACATAGCATGGCACTTCCTTATACATAAATGCGAGCTCCTAGTTCATTGTATCACTCCAAGGGGTATTGTTGATATATTTAGGTAGTGATGTGTGCAAACACACTAGGACTGTTGGGGCACTTTTTTTCCTCTTTAGGATGTTTTTTCCCCCGGCTTGCATATATGCCTATAACCCTAATGGGTAGCTTATCTTTGTACATTCTCTTGGTAATACATTAAGTATTGTATGTTTCTCTCCAAGCTTTTTCTTCTTTCTTGTGCTATTCATGTGCTTCTGTAGACCTCAAACTCCAACATCAACATGGAAAAACTATAGAGGATAGCTTTCTCAGTTCTCGCCTTCTTGTGGGAACACCTTCCTCTATTGCTTGTCCATCATGCAAGCTTCACGTGGATCCTTCATCTCTACAACTGATGTTATGTGTGCAACCATGGCCTTTTGATGCATGTCTATTAGTACAAGGCATCCGATATGGCTGAATCTCTGATGCTTTGGCTTCTTGTGCCCTCCCTTGCCATGGTTGTAAGAGCGGAGAAATCATACAGGTTCTTTCTTCTTTTGCTAGTCCCAACATCATTGTTTTTGCTTTCATAATCTTAGCTCCTATGACCTTGATCAATTACAAAAGCTCTTGAAAGTAGATTTCATTTGATTTTTCTGAACATACAACACATTTGGAAGCTTTTTGATATCCCCATTATATTTAATGAAAGAAACTATACCTTTGACCTCTCTAGGAAATCTTGCATTGTTGCTTACCTTTATTATGATGGGTTCCTTTAGATGCTATAAGAAACTGTAAAGGTCGTTTTTGCTCATCGTGTGAGGAGAGGCATCAATGTCCAACACTCATGAGTCATTTGTTCTTGATCTTCAGTTGAGAAGCATACCTCCTCTATCATAACAAATAAATCAAGCTTTGTTGCTCTAGTGTTGGCAAACTCCTTGCATTTGCCACCTTTGGGGAGCCATTCTTCTCTTCTACCTTCTTAATGGGATAACCTTGAATTTGGTGTCCTTTCTTCTTGTTGTGGAAACACTCTCCCTTGAACTTCTTTTTGTCTCCATCTTTTGAAGAGTCTGCTTTGTCTCCTTTGGCATTTGCTCTAAATGCAACTTCTCTTTACTCTAACCACTCCATACCTTAAGGTGCATCTTCTCCTCCATGAATAAGGAACCAAGCTCTTCAAACATTAGAGGTTGAGGTCTAATTTGAGTATTAAATGTTGTTACCAAATCATCAAAATTTTGGTGATAGATTTGAAGACAATGCTGAGTCGGCTCCTCATTTGACTTTTGTACAAGGGTCTTGATAATATATGGTTCTTGCACACATGTGAGACCTTCTTGAAGTAATAATTACCATATAGTATTTGTACAAATCCTTATTATGCATTTCATGTGTAAAGGTGAGGACAATTAGTTCTACCCACTTTGGTTTACTTCCATTTTGAATATATATGAGTTGGGTAGATCATCAAGTACTCCTATATGTGATTCTCCAAAGATTTATCTCAACAAATGACTAGCACATAAATCTATCTTTCCTTGATTTACTACAGTATTAAAGTCAAATTCCATAGGGAGTGAAAACCAAAAAATGATTCTCGTTGTAGCACAACACTTGTTGACCACATATAACAAGGCTTAGTGATTAGTAAAGAATTTGAACTTGTTTTTCAAACATTGCTCGTGAATCTTTTTTGTTGCATAAAACATTCCTAACCCTTTGTGTTGAGTGCTTGTATAAATTTTTTCAGCTCTACTAAGTTGTCTACTAGCATAATATATTGGAAAGTCCAAGTTACATTCATTATTTGATTGTGCTAAGACAGAATAGTTATCATAATTAGATGCATCAAATGAAAATGGAATGGTTTAGTTGAGCATGGAAATTTCAATATTGGAGCTAAAATTAGGTGACACTTTAGCCCATGGAGAGGTTCTTAAGATTCATGGATGCACTCAAATTTATCTAGTAATCCAAACAAAAGTTTGGGAATCATAGCATACACAGCAATGAACCATCTATAATAACTAGATTGGTCCATAAAATCTTAGAATTATTCTCCATCTAGGATTGGATGATTTCAAAATGAGTTTGATTTTGCTTTCATCATTTCAGCTACTATTTCTAGAGGTGATGTGTCCAAAAACATTATTTTGATACCCCACAACACACATTTTTGGGGGTTTAGACACACATGATATGCTTTTGACTATGCAAATATTTTGTGTGAAATAAGAATTTGCAATATTCTTTGCCTTGCATATGAGAAGAGGCCATCCATCTACAGCTCCAAGAACTTTCTCAAGCATTCTTTGAACACATGACACATTAAGCTTTGGAAGGTAGTTTGGGCATTGCTCAAGCCAAAAGGCATAACATGAAATGTGTACATGCCTCATTGAATGGAGAAAGCCATATTATGCTAGTTTTTAGAAGTTTTTGCTACTTAACAAATTCCTAAAAATACATCCATGAACTTTATAACATGATGGTGATATTTCTTTTGTAGCATATGATCAATGATAGATAAAGCATAACTACTAGATAGTTTTTGCCTTTTCCTTCTTTGAAATTATGCATACTTGTCACTTCCCATTCATTTTGGCACTATCATGATAAGTGACACTGAATACAAAAAAAAGGGGCCTAACAATGCCCTCAATTAAAAAAAAAAAGCAAGAAGCATCATTTATTCGATGATATTACATCATAGTGTGATAGTGTTCAAGCAGAAGTGCTGCTTGTAGTGTTTTGCAGTGTTGTGAATTGCTGGAAAAATGGCAAACGTAGATGGAATGAGTCAGCTTATGAGCGATAAGCTAGAAAAGAATGATTTCCATGCTTGGAGATCCAGGATGATCAATCTCATGATGGGAAAAGCCTACTGGAAGTACATCAAAGGAGAGAATAAAGATTCTTTGCAATTAGCAGAGAGGAATCTGATTGCAGACTAGTTAAGAGCATATGAAGAATGGAATCAAGGAGCACGAAAGGTAATGTATTGGCTATTTGTTAGCATATAGGATAGTATGATTGGGCACATACATGATGCCAAGACTCTGAAAGATGCTTGGAATAGTTTGGTCTCATTGTATAAGACCAACACAAAGGCATGGAAAATCACAACTCAAGAATGTGTTGCATACACTAGAGAAAAAGGGCATGTCTGTAAGTGAGTACACCCTAAAAATCAAAAGCATATGTTAGTCACTTGCATCTATTGGCATGAATGTAGATGATGATGATAAAGTGGAAATGTACCTTCATGGTTTAGGAGCTACATATAAGCAGTTCAGAACTTCTATATAGACTAGGGATAATATTCCCAATTTTGCTGATCTACTATCTATGCTGATTATTGAATAAAAGAATCCTGGTGAGGAATCAAACTCCAAAGGAAAAATCAGTTCTCAATAGGTATTCTACTCTGGAAGAGCAAGAGGAAGAGTTAGAGGCTTCGAAAGTGGATGGACGACACAATAACCAAGACCAAGGTCAACAACAAAATCATGGAGGAGGAAGAGGATAGTTTTGAGGTAGGGGGAGCCAAAGAGGTCGTAGAAATTTCCAAAGAAATGATTCAGGTAATGACACAAGGATGTTGGAATTGTGGTAAACTTGGACAGTTTGAACATGATTACAGGTTGAAGAATCAAAATAATAGAATGTAGCAAAACAACTATGCATCCACAAGTGCAAATGATTCTGAGAAGTTGTTTATGGTTCAACATCACATCATGAATACGATGTCTATTGGTGTTTCAAAATCGAATGATAATGTCTAGTATGTTGATTCAGGTGTTTCAAATATCATGACCAGCCATACGAAATGATTTAATGCTTTGCAAAATTTGCGAGTTCTTGGATATGTTGAAACAAGTGATGACAGATCACACCCTATTGAGCATACAGGAAACATAGCACTATCTATGGAGGATGGAAAGGTAAAACATCTTGCTGATGTGCTGCATGTTCCAAATATAACAAAGAATCTAGTTTTTGTTGGACAAATGGTTGACTAGGGATTACAAGTCAGGTTCAATGCTAATGGGTTATATGTAGAAGAGTACATTGAGAATGTTCTAGAAATAGTACATACAGATGTTTGAGGTCCTGCAAAGACCACATCTATGGATGGTTGCAGGTTTTATGTTACTTTCATTGATGACCATACATAGAAAGTGTGGGTCTATTTCATGAAAGAGAAGAGTGCGGTGTTTACTCACTTCCAAAATTTTAAATCTGTGGTGGAAAAGGCAGACAGGGAAGTATATTCAAACATTAAGATTTGATGGACGAGGTGAATACATGTCAAATGAGTTCAACAATTTTCTAAAAAGTCATGGAGTTCAATGTCAGATTTCATGTAGGTACACACCACAATAGAATGGCATTGCTAAATGCAAAAATAGACATATTGTAGAAATAGCAAGAGCCTTGATGGCTGAGAAGAATATGTCTCATTGTTATTGGGCAGAAGGTGTGCATATGGCTGTATACATCATGACCAAAACTCCAACTCCTACTATACCTCAAGTTACACCTAAAGAGAAGTTCACATGTAAAAAGGCAAACTTATCACATATAAAAGCTTTTAGTTGTATCGCATATGTACATGTTCTAGATGAGTTGAGGACAAAGATTGATCTAAAAGTAGAGAAATGTGTCTTCATTGGATACTCCCTTGAGCAAAATGGATATAAATTTTATAACCCACTCACATGGCAAGTAAACGTGAGTAGAGATGTGGAATTTGATGAAATGTCAAGCTTCTATGCAGATGCCAAAGATGGGCTTAATCTTAAATCAAATGATAAAGAAAATTCTAAAAAATCAAGTGCAGAATCTCAAGTTTTGAGTGGACCATCACCAAGCAATAGTTCCAACTCAAATCCATGGAGTGGAAGACTATGGGGAAATTTCTATCGAACAAATTCATCAAATACATCCAAGAAAGATAAAGAAAAGCTTTTTGCTAATAGGAATACATGTGCAGGGTTTGAAGATGTTGATGGAGATTCAAGCGGTTCAGAAAAGAGTCTTGATGAGGAGCTTGGATTTCCCTGTGTGAAGACTCCAAGAGTAAGAAAGGCACATGTAGATGATACAAGGAGAAGTGACCCAAGACAAAGAAGATCTGGGAGGATGCATAATTCAGTGCAACAATTGACATATGATAGTTACATGGCTCGTCATTTTGCCTACATGACAAAGTAATACAAAATGCAAATAGGAAAGAAGATATGGATGAGGAGGTGTGTGCATTTTATGGAAATGATACATGGAAGCTGGTTCCATTTCCCCAAGGAAAGAAACCCATAGGATCCAAGTGGGTTTATAAGGTAAAACGCAATGCTGATGGTAGCATACGTAGGTACAAAGCACGATTGGTAGCAAAAGGATATGCATAGACATATGGCATTGATTATGAGGAAACATTCAACCTTGTAGCCAAAATGTCTATTGTGAAAACACATGTTGCATTAGCTACAACAAAAGGATGGACTTTGCATGACATGGATGTGAAGAATGCTCTCTTACATGGTGAGTTACGAGAAAAAGTATACATGGACCAACCACAAGGATATGAAGATTCAAAGCATCCAGAATATGTTTGCAGGTAGCAAAAGGCTTTGTATGGGATGAAGCAAGCTCCTTGTGCATGGCATGCAAGGATTGTTGATTACTTAACCACCATTGGGTTTTCTATGTGTGATGCAGATCATTCACTATATGCAAGGAAGGGTGATGATGTCATCACAATCGTGACTATTTATGTTGATGACTTGATTGTAGGTGGTGATAATGAAGAAAGCAATAAAGAGGTAAAGCAACCTCTCATGGAGGAATTTGACATGAAAGATTTTGGTGCGATGCGCTACTTCTTGGGCATTGAGTTTATACATACAGAAACATGTATATGGATGTTGCAAAGGCAATATAATAGGGATTCACGCTTTAATTATCAATCCGATGAGTATATAAACCTAGCCGAGTGTATGAGAACATGCATTCAAGCGATGATCAATGCAAATGAACTACTCAAAGAGTGCAAACCAGGCAAAGACTAATCCAAACAAGCTTCAACTGACAGTCATGGTGTCACGATACTTGGTGCAGCAGCCAAGAATAAATTGAGCTTTTCTCTCAGCTCCGAACTCCAAATATAGCAAATAGCATATGCGTTTCGAAGCTCTCGAGAATACGCATCCAATGCTTGTAGTTTCACTCAATTCTGACACTCCTACTTCAAGTTATGAGCAAAATACTGAGTCTCGGGAAAAATCTTCCTACACTTTAGCACTTCCTACACTTCGCACACACCTTAACAACAGCAAACAAACACTTTCATGGATAGACACCACTTCCTAACACTCTTTTCTAGCAATACACATGCACACAAGCTCACAAATAAGAAGATACAGAGAGAAGAAGACACAAATTCGAATTTCTGTGCTCTTGATTCTCACAATGGCCAAAAGTCCTTACAAAGAGTCACAAATTGACTTATATACTTGTGCCCTAAAAATGGTCATTTGAGACCGGCACTTTATTCACTAAAGGGCTAATTATCTACTAATTTACATAGGTAAGTCTCTAATATTCTGTGGGGATGCATCTAGAGGACTCCTCTAGTGCATTTACAACGGAAAATATATTACAAGAATGGTTATAATACAAAAATTGGGTGTCCAAATCGGAAAAATTTTGGGGCCTATCTTTTTCTCTGCCTTGTGCTCTCTTTAGCTCTGCATCACTATCCCCCTCTTTGTCTCTGTCGTCCCTTGACAGGCTTTACTTTTTGTCTTCAGTTTGTTGTCCACATGTGTTTTTTGGTCAGTGTTGCCTCTTCACCAGTCTTGCATTACGTTTTAGTGGTCCTCTGATTTGTCCTGGTTGCACATATTGGACCCTGCTGTATTATTTAAGCCTGTTCACTTTCTTTTCCCTGCACGCAACCCTTGCTCAGTTTTGCCTGTTTGTAAAACAGGTGTTCAGTTTTGACGGCCTCTTCTTAATTCTTCTTTTACATCCTCTAGGCCTGATACATTTGTCTTGTTTGATAAGTCGGGTTGCCACGCACGCCACCAGTGGAAGGTATGAGGATGTGGTGCTTCAGTCTTCGATATGGACCTGCCAAAGATCAAGAGGTTGAAGCACCCTTGTGTGGCTGCGTCCTTTCCTTGGTGTGTGTGCCCCTACGGGGCTCTATGCAGAGATGGGTGTTGTGCCCTTGCAGGGCTTCTTGCAGAGATATGTCTTCAAATATTACCTTTCTAGTGAAGCTTCTTTCGTTGTCTTCTTCTTTTCTTCCTTTTAATTGATTCTCTCTCAACACTGCCCCCCTCCTAGACTCTGTCGTCCCCGACAGGCTTTGACGAGCGACGGGCATATGTTCTATATATTTTTTGCTCTGTGTCATTAAGCAAATTGGCTTCACGTATCATTAATTGTTTCCATTGTTCTGCCTTTACACCGTCATCGGGTGGCTGCCTGTGATCTGCGAAGAAGCTGAGTTCGTACGCCACTAATCTGGCATTCAAATTAGAGGACATCTTCAAGAAGACTTCTGAGTCAATTTCAAAAAATCCAGTAAAGAACGCTTCTTCAAACGTTTGCATATATACACTTGGCAAAAACATCAATCTAGAATAATAAGCCATTATTGTGGGTCGGCTAGGCATAATAGATAGGTCAAAAATGAGTATGTCTGTTCCCTGATTAATACCAATGAAATTCAAAAATGTGTAGGCTGCATGCTTGAAGACCTTCAATACTGTAAGCATCATACTGAGTATTTTATTTGTCATTTTGACAGTTAAGTCGGGTACTGTCACATAATTCTGCAGCCAAAATTTGATGGTTTTGACCATATAATCTTCTGTTGGCAAGTAATTATGTGGCGGGCTTGGAAGCAGAGGGTAATTCAGCCACTGTTTATTTATAGCGCCATTTCTTTGCAGGTCCAAAAATTCTCTAGTATCCCTTCTGCGTGGTATAGGACAAAAGGAAGGGTTTACCTATAATGAATAAGGTGCTGCTTGCCAATGCACCCTTAGTGTAGGATGTTTCTCCAAAAACTTCCTTCTCCAAACTGGTTGTGCAGCTTCAAACTCTTCTTGAGTGTAAGCGAATGTGTCATGTTCAAAATTTAGCTGCTCATTTGGACTTTTCTTTGTAATCTTCTTTATATATTGTCTTGTTTTCTCTTTCAATAATCCGTACGAAATGTTGAAAGGCTTCATGATCTTTTCCAAGTCCTTACCCTTGATTTTGGCTTCCTTCATTACTTTGATTACTTAATTTTCAAAATTTTCCGTCAATCGGGACACCACTAGTGCCCGCTCCTTCTGACTTATTTCTGCAGTGTATGGCATGGGATGATCATCATGAATATCCGCCATCCGCTCATGTATTGGAGAATTATAGATCGGGGGAGATAGAGGACGTACCTCTACCTCGTCAGTAGGATTTTCCTTAGCTGGCACTACAGGTGTCCCAATCGTTTCGTTCTGGTTGATGTGGATTTCTAATTTCTCTATTCGTTCAGTTTTCGCTTTACTTTCCTGTATGGCTGATCTGAGTGCTTCTTTTGCCGATAGCAATTCATTACCAATTTCAGCGACATGGTCCATGTTTTCGCTGTAACTCCGTACCAGTTTGGCATTCACATTTTGTAATTGCATTTTTAGTTCATTTGTTTCATTTGTGTATTTTCTTTCCCATTCTTTTGTTCGGGCCTGCTCTAGCTTTAGCAAATCTGCATATGTTGCAATCTGATCGCTTAATTCCTCCTGTGCAGTTTTTGATGTCTCCTGCTTGTCTACCGGCTGATCATACAGCAAAGATTTCATCAACTCTTTATTCCTGCTTCGTAAAGTGTCATTCTCTTCCATGTACAACTTTAACTGTTTCTCGAGCAAAGTGCTTCTAGCTTTTATTCTTTCTTTGTCAGCCTCGCTTGCATCATGTAATTTTTGTAAATCAGTGAGCTGTGCTTGAAGTTGGTGGTGCTGAGTTATTAATGTATTATATTGCGTTTTTACTTCGAGCAACTCCGTGTTTTTTATTGCTATTTCCTTTTGGGCCTGGATTAATTGCGATGACAATTGTTCGCTCATTATTTGGAATTGACTTTTTTCTCTCATGGCCTTATCATAATCTGCATCTATGTCCATGATTTGTTTTTGTGTATCCATGGCAGTTTGAATCATTTGCTTGACCACAGCTTTAGTTGATTGACATCCACGTTGAGCCATGTGGTTGGTATACTAGGTTCTTCGCCTGTTGTGACGTCTTTGCCCTGTGCCAAATGGAACGTAGTGTCATGGGGCTGCCTAATCTGAAGCTGGATCCTTGGCTCAGCCACCATGTGTGCAATCTGCCCTTGAGGTGTATCATCTCGGACCTCAATTACAATTTGCTCTTTGTTTTGTAACAGCTCTGAATCCGTGTTCATTGGAGTGTGTATTTCCTCTTTGATAGGTGGTTTTGCATACGTAGCAGTTGTTGGAGCTTCTTTGATGCTGATTTTTGTAGTATCATTCAATTGAATGACATGCTCAGGCTTATTGGAATCTTCTATGTTCTTTTCCTTTTCTTCGTGGTTGTCTCGCGTTACTTCGACTTGATTGATCTCAGTCCATTCTTCTTCGTGAGTTTCTGTCCTTATGTCAGTGTCTAGAGTGTCTTTTTCGTGTCTGGATTCTGCATCGGAACTAGAATCGTTTAAGCCTAGTTCTTTGTATCTCCCCGGTTGTTTTGGTGTCTTTTCTTTACTCCGTTGTTGTTTCTCTTGACTTGCTTGCCTATAATGATGACCTTGGACATTCAGATTTACCTATCCTTGCATGTACGGATGTGTCTCTTCTACGGCAGTAGAGAGATCTCTCTTGATAATAGGCATTTGGGCCATTGTAATCTTTGGAAGAATGTGTGTCCTCTTTGATTGGGGTGTAGCTTGGGCTTCTTCCTCTCTTAGACGCTTTGTACCCCTCATGGGTTTCTGTGAACTAGTTCCTGCCTCTTCAACGACAACAGCTGCTTTCTTTTTCTTGGGGACCATAGCGGATTTGGCATATTTGGCTAGCCCTTCTGAGGTTGGCATCTCACGTAAGCAGTTTTTCATCTCAAGGGCTTCATATATAAGTAATGTCAAAGCCGAACTCCCATTTAGAAACTTCTTCTGACCCCACTTCTTCTGGGCTTCAAATAATCTCTCTTGGACATAACCAGTCATATTTACTTTATTCCCCACTTGTCTCATTGCATGCGAGAGTAGTTGTACGACAATCTTTTGTGGTGCAGTATATCTGTGCATACTTGGGAAACAAAAATGTTGGTGCACCAGGTGGACAACATCTTCAATATCAGTCATGTTGATATCCAAAAAGGACCTTTTTTTAGGATCATGACATTCCTCTTTGACATTAGTGATCCCTTCTTGATTCCATCCGAAGGCTTTGTTGATTATTTCAGGTGTGAATTGAATGGTTTTCCAGTGTACCTACTTTATCCAATACTCGTGCTTCGGGAACTGATATCTTAGTCGCTGCAGGCTGGAGTGTATTCATTACTTGTGTACACCTTTGAAAATCTGGTAGATAAATCGGCAATTTAAGAAATGCCTCTATGCCTGCCTGTGTCCATACATCCTCAATATGTGGTAAACCTTGTATTATAGTTTTGAAGTCTTGTGACATAATAGGGAAATAGTGATCCCTATCCATGATCTTCATAGTGGCCATGAAAATGAGGTCTGACACTGGTTGGTCATCCAGAAACCAATGGCCTCTTGCTTTTGTTATGGATTCGAGTGGAAGAAGCTGGACCTCTTCCTCTTGCGTAGTTTCGGAATTAGTAGATGCCATCTGCACTCAATATAGAGTATGAATTAGTGGCCATATACTATCAGAAATCCTCCTTTATTTGTTTGTCAAAAGCTTGACTTTGCTCCGAGTGAATGGTGTCGTTCCTTTCCCGTGGGTGTGAGAAAGGTAATACCTGGATTATTCCAAAATTTTTATAGATTTTTATGTTTTCATCTGAAAAGAAGAACAGAAAAGTTAGATCATAGCCGAGGCGGTTATTATTTTTTGAGTGATTTTCTTAATGTATGTACAATTGCTCTCCTATTTCCCAAGAGGAAAACATGCTCGATTATCGTGAAATAGAAGAAAGATGTGCCGAATGCTTGGCCTTGTAATGTGGCCCTATCATGCATACTTTGGGACCTGATAACTCTAAATGTGTGCAACTTGAAGTAGTTGGATGATGCATGCAGTTTGTCTTGTCTTTCGGCATCCAGATCTGCTTCATTCTGTTGGTACGTATTGTATCTCGAACATTCCCGATGAACGTGGTTCCTCTCATGTTGTAATTTTGTTCTATCTGCTTTTTGAATCTTGGACTGGTTGTTGTTGCAACTGCATACTACTTTTCTTTCTTGTAGCTAGTCTTCTTTGGTTGTTTTGTCCGTAGACCATATTGGTTCTTCTTATGCTGAGGTTCGTCGTTTTGGTTGAGCGTCTTTGGAGCACATGATTTTGGAATCCATATTTGCACTCGATCCGGTTGGGCGGCTACTACTTTCTTTGGAATCCATATCCTTGCACTTCGTTGTTGACTTTGGTGCTCCAAATGATTTTCTTTCTTCTTTGATTGGTTGCTCTAATGTCGAAGATGTTTCTATTGTTGAAGATATGCATCCCTTTGATCCGTTCTTATCCAAGCTTGTTTAGTGTACGAGATGGGGTATATTCTAATAGGTACAGACTTGGGATAATCCTGGAAATTAGTCTCTCTTGTGCGTGGTTCTTCGTTAAGGCTATTTCCAGTTGGACTTTCTCTCTTGTGACTTGTTGAATTAGGAGATGGGGTGCAAGCGGTACTCAGTATATCCTCACATGAAGTATTTAATGAAGGGGTTTCTATAGTGTTAGAGAACATACACTCATGACTTTGTTCATTAGAGTAAATTTTTGGCCCTATGCTTGCGGCTTTTATTGGTCGTTCTTCTAGCAAACCGAATACTTCACAATGTCCTATCTTGGCTGAGATGTATCCTAAAGCCAATTGAATGGTCACCTCATATTCGTAAATCTAGTCTTGACCTAACACTACATCTTCGAGTAAATCCTGATCATGACACACTAATAGCTTCTGTTCCATAGTGTTGTTGCCAAGATGCAAAGGTAAGGTGATTTCACCTATACATTGAGTAATTGTTCCCCCTATTCCTATCAACTGTGCCATCGATGGACGTAATTCCTCCTTGGGTTTCTGAGTCAAAGAAAGTTTGATACAGCTTATGGCGGCTCCTGTGTCAATGAGAGCATCCACTAAGTGGTACTCCGTTTTACCTGCCCCCAAATTTAAATATGGTTGTGTTCTTTGTGGACATAGGTTTTTAGTGGCTCTAAAATTAGCCATTCGGATGAGTTCTTCTCCTAGTCGATATCTCTCATCTCTCTCTCTCATCCACTCTTTCCGTTTCTTAATTCGTTCTAGTGCTTCCTGTCTCGCTTCTTCTTTGGTAATACTTCCCCATCTAGGGTTGCTAAGCTGATGGTTCCACTTGTCGATATACGATTGATGATTAATGGGCCATATCCTCTCTTTTGCAACTTCTTAGCGTGTTGTTTCAAGGTATATACCAAAATTAAATCTCCTTCCTTCAAATTTTTGTCCTTAATGTGAGCATCAAAGTAGGCTTTCTGTCGCCGTTTAGCAGCATAAATGCCTGCTACTGCTTGTAACCTAGTTTCGTGAAGCTTTTCTATTTGATCCAATTGAGCTGATAGTTCATGTCCCTTCCACTCGTAAGTTGTTGCTACTCTGAGAGTGGGAATTAAGAAATCAATTGGCAAAATAGCATTTTGTCCATATACTAAGTTAAAAGGAGTAGTGCCTATGGCGGTTTTGTAGGCTACTCGAAATGCCCATAAAGCATGATGTAATTGTTTGTCCCAATCAGATCTACCATTGTTAACAATTTTTGTGAGAACTGTACACAAGATTTTATTCGAGCTTTCTGCTTGTCCATTGGCTTGTGGGTGATAAGGAGCTGGTTTCTTATGAATTACCAGGAATTCATTCAATAAGGCTTCTATAACTTCATTCACAAAGTGTGTACCTCTATCACTCACAATTTCTATTGGTAGTCCAAATCTAGTGAAAACGTTCTCAAAGAGAAACTTGGCCGTGGTTCTTGCGTCATTTTTCTTGGTTGCTTTGGCTTCTACCCATTTGGTCAAATAGTCTGTGGCTACAATTATATATTCGGCATGGGATCCTTTTGTTGGTGGTCTAATAGGTCCTATGAAGTCTATTCCCCATTTAGTGAAAGCTCTGGCACTCATCATGGGTCTCAGAGGCATCTCATCTCTTCTAATTTGATATTTTGTTCGTTGACAAGTATCACATCGTTGCACATATGTTACGGCATCTTCATGTAGAGTTGGCCACCACATGCCAGCAAAGAGGATCATTTTTGCTGTTTTATCTGCAGAGAAGTGTCCTCCTGCAGCTCATGTATGTGCCATCTCTAAAACAACAAGATATTCGTCTTCATGAATGCACAATCGTAATTGATTATCTCTCCCTTGCTTGAAAAGTTGTTTTCCTATAATGGCATAATCCTTGCTCTGTTCTACAAGTGCACGTTTCCTTGCCGAAGTGGCTCCTTCTGGGTATTCTTGGGTCTTTAAGAACTTTACCAGAGGCATGCTCCATCTCGGTGCTACTGTGGAGTAGCATAGAGTGGAATTCTCTTCTGGATTCTGTTCTTGACAGGTTTGGCAAGCTGATACATAGTTATGTGCATCCCTCTGCATGGTTGGCCAATATATGCCTAATATCCTCAGGGTTTGCCATGTTCCGTTTGCATTCAAATGAGTTTTCCATTGATTCACATGTGCTTTCTGAAGCCACATTTCCTGTTCCTCCTCTTCAACGCATCTCATTAGCAATCCACTTGAATCTTGGTGATACAAACTTCCTGCAATGATATGAAGGTTTTTTGTCTTCCAAAGGTCTTGGGTGTGGTTTGGTGTGATCCCATCTTTAGGTCCATGCGTGAGTATAGGGATCAACTTTTCTGCCCATTGGGGGCATACTGCCAAGTTAAAAAGGTATGTATCTGGCAGATCATCGGGTACTCCTATGGGTGGTTCTCCATGGGTCATTCTTGATAAGTGATTTGCTCTTATGTGGGTATTTCCTTTCTTGACTACTACCTCAAAATCGAATTCCATTAGCAATAAAAACCATCGTACTAGTCTTCCTGTATTGCAAGGTTTATTGACTAAGTACAGTAGGGCTTGATGATCAATGAAGAATTTGAATTTGTTTGCCAGCAGGTAATGTCTGAAATTTTTCACTGCGTACACTATCCCTAGGCCTTCTCTCTCAGTGGTGGTATAATTGCATTCTGCTTGATTTAATTGTCTACTGGCATAGGCTATAGGGTGGTCTAGCTTTCCTGTATCTACAGGTTGAGCTAAGATGCAACCAATGGCAAAGTTGGAAGCATCCACATGAATGTGAAATGGCTTATTCTAGTTAGGTACTCGAAGGATTGGTGCTGAACTCAATCGATTCTTTAACTCATTGAAGGCTCTCTCACATTCTTCAGTCCAATTAAATTGAGTCAAGAGTGCATAGAGAGGTCTAGCAATTATGGCATACATATGTATAAATCTTCGGTAGTATCCACAGTGTCCCATAAATGCTTGTACTTCTTTAGTAGTCTTAGGTCTTGGTAAATCCAGAATTACTTTGATTTTGTCTTCATCAGTTGAAATTCCATTTTTAGAGACAATATGTCCTAATATTTTTCCCTGTCGAACCATGAAGACACATTTTTCTGGGTTGAGGCATACTCGGTATTGTCGACACTTGGCAAAGATCTTTTCTAGTTCAAGGATGTGCTCTGATCGTATAGCTGAATAAGTACATAGATCGTCCATGTATACCTCCATACTTTTTCTCAGAAACTCTTTGAATACATGGCACATCAATCTTTGGAAGGTGGTTGGGGCATTCGTTAGACCAAAAGGCATGACTCTAAAGGCATATACTCCCCATTCAGTTGCGAAAGCGGTTTTATGTTGGTCCTCAGGAGCAATGGCTACCTGATTATACCCTAAAAGCCATCCAAAAAACTATAAACTTCCTTCCCTTCCACTCTTTCCAACAGATGATCCATAATTGGTAATGGGTAACTATCCCTTATGGTCGTGGCATTTACTTTCTTCAGATTGATGCACACTCTTAACTTCCCATTCTTTTTCGGTACAACCACCAAAGGTGACACCCAATCTGTGTGCTCAATCTCATATATGAATCCAGCATCTAACAACTTATCTATCTCTTACTTTATCTTTGCTGAATACACATCATTGTATGTATATGGTCTTTGTTTAGAAGGTTTGGCTTCGGATGTCATGGGGATTCTATGGGCACATATAGATGGATCTACTCCCTTAAAGTCCTTATAGGTCCAGGCAAAGACATCCGGATATTCCCTTATGAGGCGTATTAACTCTTGTTCTTCCTCCATTGAGACATCCTGTCCTATGAAAGTACATCGTTCTTCTCCTTCCTCTACGGTTACTAGTATCTTCTTGGTTTGTTCTTTATTTTCATATGTTGTCCCTGGCTGTGCTTCTCTTTTAGGCATTTGAATAGCAATTTTTCTCTCTTCTACTTCATATTTTTTGAAGTGGGCTAGCACTTCAAACTGATCTTGTGGCTTGTTTTCTTCGCCTTCAGGCTCTTTATCTAACTCCAACTCTTCTTCCTGTGTAGGTTCCTGGTTGTTTTCGTTAGTTGTGACACCTATTGTGGAGGTGATCAGAATCTGGGTGGATTGGGTCCGATCGTGGCACACACAGGGTGTATAAAGCTAATGAATGTTGGATGGTTTAAGGACATGAAAGTGAAATTAATGTTGAGTATGGAGAAGAGAGAGATGTTGAAATGATTATGGGAATGGGAATGTAGGAGTGCAAGTTAGATTTATGAACATGAATGATAAGAATGAAAGAGAACCATACACACGAATCAAATTTGGAAGGAAGAATGGTCCATTGAAGGAGCTTCTTAAACACTTCCTAATTCTAATCCATATGCATAGTCTTCTTTGGATGATATGTATGCATGACGTGAATAGATGGAATCCTTACACATAAACTAGTTTCGAAAGGAAGAATGGTCCAATATTGGAGCTTCTTATACACTTTCAGAAACTAATCAATATGTATGGGTATGTATGGATTATATGCATGCAAGTGAATTATGATGATAGAGTTTACTCACAAGCTCAAAGAAACATCCTCACTGGTTCAACGCAATACTGTAGAGCCTTCTCACACATAGAAGAAATAGAAAACATGTAAAAATACTTAAGAGACTGAGAGAGGACACAAGAGACAAGTGACAAGTGACATGAATTAAAAGGATTTGAATTAAGATACATGTATAAGATTGTCGTGGTACGTCAAGCTAGGCAGTCTACTGATCAAAGGTGGTTCCAACCCTCAAACCATGACAGTTCAACCGAATGTCACACGTAAGAAGGCGAGTTCCACTCTAGTGCCCCTATGTATGTCTAGGCTCGTAACGTCTAACTAAAGAAGTCTAAGACTCATTAAAATCAGCTCTAACTCACTCACACGCTCCACCGAGGGTGAGTCAAGATAGAGATGCTGGTTTCAAGAGCCTATCCTAGATTGAAGTTCTAACTTAAATTTGAAATTAGGTACTATACTCATACTAGCTCACCTTGGATCCTCACTCGCTCAACCGAGGGTGCAAGGAAACCGTAAGCTAGCATGAGCCCTATGGATGCCTAACAATGATGCTCTAGGAGTTTGGAGGGGGGTTTATATAGTTTTTTGAATGAATTTGGGCCCTTGGATCTAGAGAAATCAACTCTCAACTCTAGGATCACTACTTTCGATTACGACCATTTGATTAATCAAATCAATGGCTTGGAATTGTTCTTTCTATCAAATCTAGTGTAAAGGAGTGAAATTTAGGCACCCTCATTCTCCACCATTGGATATGGGGATGATCTGGACCGTCGGATCAGTGCTGACATCAATTCGGATAAGATAAGCCACTATTTTTGGAGAAACACTGCATTATTGATCTTTGATTGTAAAAAAAGTCTTCTTTTATGGAAAAACTCGTGGATCCCCCTTGCTTTAAGCATAAGTGCATCTCCACCCTTGAATATGAGCTCATCTTGATCGTACAACATGGCTCAATCAGCTTTCGCCATGTGGTGGCCCTTCAACCCTTCAATTTGCTTAAACTAGAAAACTGCGGTGATCCTGAAAACTGGACTTTGTACTCTTTGACCCGCCAAATAGGCTTTGATGAAGATGAAACTTTGTAGGACTATGTTTCCAAAGATCTCCTTCAGGAATATGCAGAAAAAACTCCCATCTGAATCTCCCTTGTACAAGTTTGACTACATTTGGAAGCTTACAAGGTGGCATTAAGGTGTCTAGGAAGCTCTGATAGCCTTGAAAATATGTACAAATATGTAGCCATATATGATCTTTATACATGCCAAACCATATGGCTAACATAAATTTCTATACAAGAATTTGTAGGGTCAAACTAGAAAAATTACATTTTTACAAAATGAACATAGCATATCAATGTGCTACAAAATCCATTTTTTGCTGAAATTGGGGCTATAGACTGCCTTTGAAAATCTTTACAAGTATATGAATTTTCATTTAATTTGGTGTTAATGAAATTTTTCCCCTAATTTCCTAACTTTGACCAGCTTTGACTGCTACCATGGACTTTCTTGATTTCTTTGAAACTTTGTATGTGAGCTTCCTTTGACATCCTTGATGCATGTTTGACTTCTCGGGGAATTCTGGCTACCTTCACCAAATATGTTTTTTGTAGGCCTTCACAAGTGAGAGAGGAGAGAAAATCTCGACGACATTCGCCCCCACTAAACCTGCGATTCCTCCGGAAGCGCCACTCTAGCATCTGTGAAAAACAAAATGTTCCAGGCATAAAATTCTTTTATAGGTAACATAAGAAACATGGAAGGAAAATTGATTATATGCATGGATCAGTAGGTAACGTGACATGAAGCAAAATTTGCATGAAAGAAAGAATTGAAACAGGCAACATGAATATGCATGAACAAATAGGCAACATGTATGCAAATGAACAAGCAACATTGGCAACAAGAAAGAAAAAAAACAAGCATCAATATGAAGTGGAAGTGGATGTATTGAGTCGTTTTAAGCATCAGTTCCTCTCATCTTGAAGAAAATTTTGTACCTTTTTCATAAAGCAATCTACCTTAAATATGATTATAAACAAAGATTTAGGATTTTCAAGAGACATCTTTCATCTTTAGCTTATTTTAGATCAACTCCTTTCCTACATAAATATGAATATGCTCTTTCTCTAATAACATGCAAGGAAATCTAGCTAAACTCCACTAATGCATAAATCTGCCTATATAGCCCGTGATTTATTCTACTATGCCTCTTTATCCTCCTTTGGCTTGCTCTTTTTTTTTTGACGAGAAAAAATTAAACCCCGATACAAGGTACAACCATTTTTGATGACGGAGAATAGTCGTTTAAACTCCAATACAAGTGCTGTGAGATGGACTAAGGATGTAGAAACATGCAATAGCAAGAGCTAGGATTTCAACAATTATGCTTTCGATACAGGATACATATGCATGTTTATATATGAAAGTCATGTCACCAAAATAAACCTCCAAATCTACATGCCCTATCTTTCCACAATCCTAGATTATAATCAATTTCTTAGTAGATAAGTTACTACTTAAGATAAAATTTTACACAAGTAGAGAAATCATCATTTGTCTTTTTTTTTTTTTTGACTCAAGTAATGTGGATATGCAATGCAATGCAAAGACTGAAAAGAAACATGCATGAAACAAGAATGGAAAAAAAGTAGAATGAACTTGAAAAAAAATAAAGCAACATGAGCTTGAAATGATATTTTTATATGTTTTGTTTTTATATATATTTTCTTCCTGTTTTGTTTATTATTTTTTTCTTATTTTTATAACATGGATACTCCTGTTTATGAATCGGCCTCATTGTTGTCATCTTCTTCAATGTCCTCATCCAAAATGTACTCATCATTATCACGTTTCTTGAATAGCTTTATCCTTTTACCTGCAATCAAAGTTTTTAGTGCAACACCATTTAATTCACAAAGAGCATACGTACCATTGTTGTTGACTTTTGATACAATGTATGGCCCAAACCACCGTTGAGTGAGCTTTTTGCGTGCATCATATTGAGAGTCAATTGTACTATCATAAATGAGCACCCAATCCCCTACTTCAATTGGCTTAGGATGCAATCGATGAGTTTTATCAAAATAATGCTTGTTCTTCATTCTAGATTCTCTTAATTTTTCAACAACATCATCAAGTCTTAATTTACCTTGTTCTAACTGTTTAATGCGCAAACTCAAAAAATCATCAGTAGACATGTTTTCAGACCAAGGCAAATTTGACCATGCAGAAATATGAGACTGAATCGGAAACAATGGTTTTTGACAGTACATGAGTTCAGCAGGCATATACCCAGTAGTGCGTGTGCACGTCATTCTATCTGCCCAAAGTGCAAAAGGTAAGAATCTAGGCCATTGTTTGATGTCATCGTTACATGCTTTAGATATGGCTTTCACAATAGGTGGATGCCCTCTCTCTATTTTACCATTGGCCTCTGGATTATATGCAGTAGTGAGAGACAAACGAATACCATGACACTCAAAGAACTCTTTAGCTTCTCTTGCATTTAACTCTCCACGATCGGCAACTACTTTCTCTATGTACCCAAAGCGACTTATGACATCTTCAAGCAAGAATTTGCAAAAATTGTAAGTGGTCTTAGATTGTAGTGCACGTCCCTCTACATGATTAGTTAAATCTTCTCTTGCAAGTACAATGTAACGCATTTTGTCAATACCTTTAGGCATAGTTACAAGATCTACTACCCACTTGTAGTGAATACAAGGTGGATAAGTAGGATGCAACGGATCTCTATGTTTGACTGATGAATGAAGTTGACAAGTAGAACATGTAGAAACATAGCTACTAATGTCAACATACATCCTAGGCCAATAATAGGTACTTCTAATTTTTTCATATGTTCCAAAAAATCCTTTATGACCGGCCCATAATGTCTCATGTATTTCCTTCATTACTTGCAATTGAAGACCTCATTTTCCTAGGACTCGTTGTGGATTCTTAACCTTACCCTTAGCATGTCTCCAAAGATAACCATTACATAGGAAAAAGTTATAAGCTCGTTTCCTAATGTTACGAAATCTATTCGTAGTCCAGTTAGGTAATGGTTGTAGTGTACTCAGATACTTTCCTATGTCTCTCCATTCATTTTCGTACTCAGACTCATGAAATTGCTCATACTCATATATATGTGGAACATAGTCAATTAAGTTCACATTCTTTATTAGATCACTTTCAAGATCATCATCAAATCTAGCTCTCGATAACATATTAGCAACTGAGTTTGACTTACCTGAAATATGAACTAACTCAGGATTTATGAACTTAATATATGAGATCCATCTAAGCATGGCTATATCAGGAGATGAACAATTGGCTATCATTCCAATGAGAGGCAAACAATCAGCCTCAACTTTGACATTTGCACCAATGAAATATTCTTTGTCTGTTTTCAAAGCTGTTACCATACCCCATAGTTCTCGTTTGATCTGTGGATATTTTCGTTGTGTTTCATGTAGAATTTTGGCACCAAACCTAATTGCATATCTATTCCCTTCACTATCGTCTTGACTTATGACCCAACCTATACCAATAGGACTAGTATCAACAGTCAATATAATAGGTTTGTTAGCAGAATAGTCTACACGCTTAAGGATGGGAGCTTCAAGCAATAATTTCTTCAATTTACGCATAGCTTGAGTGTGTTTGTCAGTCCAAATAAATTTTCGTTTCTTCCTCAATAAGTCATAGAGACAATTAGCAACATGAGCAAAGTGTGGGATCCAGATAACATAAAAGATGCAAGCACCAAGAAATCTACGTACCTCACTCAGGTTGTTACATGTTTCAGAAATCTTGCTAATGGCATCAACTTTTTGTGGGTATGGCTTTCGACCATAATGGCCACATAAATGTCCAACAATAAGCACCTCATTGACACCAAAAAAAGATTTCTCTATGGAAAATGTGAGACCTACCTCTTCAAATCGTTGAAATATTCTTTCACAATCAGAGATATGTTCAAAAACAAATTTACGACATCCAGATGAATCTAAAGTAATGTCCTTTACACGTTCCTCACTCCCTTTAATTGGAATATCATCAATGAATGGCATAGTTATATGAGGGATAAAATCATGTAAGACCATATTCATAGCACTCATCATATGAGCCACAGAATTAGTTGCTCCTTGAGGTAAAGTACACATTCGCACTAAGCCTAAAGGAGTTTTCATTGTGGTTATGTCACGACTATCAATTGCTAATTGGAATTGGTCATATCCAGAATATAAATCACCCATTGAATAGATAGAATGTCCTGAAAATGATTCAGCAAACTCATCTACAATGGGTCCTGTTCCTACATTCCTTATGGTGACTTTATTGACGGGTTGGAGATCTTGAATAAAACATAGTTTCCCATTCTTTTTAGGCACAGTGAACCATCGATTTGAGTAAGGTGCAAAAGATGGCTCTAAAATTCTCATGTTTATCTTCTCCTTAAGTAGTTTCATTAGCTCAGGTAAGTGAGCCTTTGGAACTCGTATAGGTGAAGATTCCATGGAATATGTGGAATAGTAAAGATTATCATGGGTGAAACTAGCTTAGGATCTACACAACCAATCTCATGAGGATACATAATAAAGGATTTTCCATGGCTCCGTATAACTCTCTCAAATTTATCTCTCTCTGCTGGCAAAAGAAAGTCATCATCTCTACCAATTTTCACCTGTTTGATTGTCTCATCCGTGAATGTATGTCCTATGTTTTTCTTATCCCAAAGAATTGGATCATTTTTCACATCAATAATTTTTTCATTACTTCCTTGAGGTAATGGTTGAGCTATGGGTTTGATTTTTTTATCTACAGTTTTGTACTTTTTTTCAACTAAGGCATCATGTGTTTGGTTAAATTTTGAGCACTTGTCAACATTGAGAGCATACTCTTGGATTAGAGCATACTCATCAAGGGAAGAAAGAAGAATAATATGGGAATTAGAATTTTGTTGAAGACATAACTCTAACTCCTCAAGAGTAGAGAAACAATGAGATGTTTCAAACACATGCTCAATGTTCTCATCATGTTCCATGATTTTGTTGTTTTTATAATTTTTTTGGGTTTTTTGGATAAAAAACTTGGACAATTGACTCTTATGAAGAAAATCTAATGTAGAATGTGGAAAACAAAGTGACAAACTATTGTACATGTTGGTTGGATGCGAGATGTCAAACCAATATCCACTGTTGTCCCGCTCAACAATGGATTCTATCCAAAATTTTGATCATATGTAGCTCCAAACATGAATCGAGGTGCACAATCACTACAAGCATGCTCATGACCCTGAGTAACAATAGGTTTCTTTCTAATTGACAATCGATTCCTAGGATGATTCACTCCTACCGTCATGAGTTGAAGTGATTGCATTCCATCCTTAGACTTAAATCTAGCATAGGTAGACCCATCATCCATGGCTTTAGTTTCCATACGACTCTCACAAATAAAGGGTTGACCTAAGAGAACTTCATAGGAGCAATTATCTTGAATAAAAAAGTGAAACTCTTCTGTGATTCCTCCTATGGATATGGGCACACTAGCACAAGCTCCATACAAGGTACCTACACCATTATCTGCAGTTCTCATACGCCATCCACAATCTTTATCTATGGGCTATCGAAACTTATCATAAACTTCTCTTGAAATCACATTGATTTCGGAGCCGGAATCTACTAATGCATTTACAGTGATAGTGTTCTTATCATTTCCTATTTTAACATGCATCTCTGATGTACCTCTAGACCAAAATGTTCTTTTAAAGTGACTTTCAGGATTGTTTTCATGATTTTCATGGTCAGGTTGAATAGGTCCTAAAAAATTTTTATTAACATTTACTTCATCATCATCAAAGTCCTCTTCATCAGATTCATCAAAGTTTAAGGCTTCATTCATAGCTTGATCTTGATCTAGAGAATCTTGCATCTCAGTATCTAGATTAAGCGGAAACCTCTTCCTTTTAATTAGGCCGATAAAGTTATCTTTAAAAACAGGCTTTGCAATAGAGAAAACTTGTTCTAAAGACATAGTCACTTGACTCTTAAGCAAAATGTCATCTAAAATCTCCATAGGATCTATTTTTCTCTCAATTTCTAAAATCAAGATGGCTTTAGGTTCTCTCTTTGGTTTCTTTTGTTTTTGCTCAGGGTCTTGTTTTTGTTCATGTTCTTGTGTTTGGTCTTCAGTTTGTTTTGATTGTTCTTGTTTATCTAAAGGCTTTGGTTCTGTTTTTCTTTGCTTTGTCTTCTTCTCTTTTTGTTTCTCCTCTTGTTTTTGTTCATTGGGTTCTGATTCTTGTTTTTTATCTTTGGATTGTGATGTTTCTCCTTGCTCTATGATTGTTTCTATTCCCTCTGAGGTTTGTTTTTGAGTCACTCTTCTTTCACTAGGCTCAGCTTCATCTCTTTTTCGTTTTTCTTCTACATTGGATATGTGAGAAATAAGAGATTGATCTTCTATCGGTGACTCCCAAGACGTTATTCTCCTAATCTCATCCCGTGCTCTTACTAAAGCCTCTATGGAAAAATCACCTTCCTTTGTGGGTTTACTTGATTCTACTTGTTGTTCATCAAGACCTTCTAGTTTCACTCCTCTAGTTCCTACGTCCATTATGGTTATATTTTCATAATGTTTTTTCATTCCTCCCTTACCATAATTTCCTTGCAAAGGTAGCCTAGATCGATAGTCACAGATTTTCTTGTCTATGTCTATTACTAGTCGTTGCTCCTTAACAGTCTTCAATAGTTCACAATCTCTCAAAAAGTGCTCTAACGAATCACACCAAGGACACCTACGAGGGCCACGCACAAAAGCATTTTGATTTTGAGGATTTTGATTAACTTGTGGTGGGAAATTTTGAAATTGAGGATTTTGTTGATAAGGTATTGCTTGAACAGAATAATTAGGATTTTGATAAGGCAATTGATGTATTTGAGGAGCTTGGGGAGCAACATGTGGTACTTGAGGTGCAAGAGGAGTTTCCATATTATACGATTGATGATTTTGAAAATTTTGATTTTGAGGATTTTGAAAAGCTATTTGTGAAGCTTGAGGATACATGTTTTGATACATTTGAGGATTTTGCACATGAGGATGAGGATTTTGCATTGAAGGATTATGCATTGGAGGAACTTGATATGCTTGAGTAGGAGCTACTTGTGGATTTTGATTGGTAGCTATAACATGTGGATTATGCTCTTGAAAAGACATTGGGCTCATTTGATTTTGGAAAGTTTTGGTGTAATTAGATTGTAAAGCATCTATAGTCTTGGCCAAATTGGATTGTGTAGCAATAAGACTTTCCATTTGCTTAGTGAGAATTTCCACTTGAGATTGTTCAACTACACTTTTATTTGGCTCTACTTTAAAACCTTGAGTAGGCTCCATCATTTGAGGAATAGGAGTAGAGTCAAAATGCATAGCATGGGATTGTTCTCTAAATTGATCCTTAATTTGTGGAAGGCTAGCTTGAGGAAGACTAGTTTGCTCATAAAGCATGGATTGTCTTTGATGTCTATGGGCTACAACCTCTACTACTTTACGCACTTTTTCCCAATTGTCAGTAAGACCATAGCGCTTATCCGGTTCTTCTAATCGTCGTTCAACTTCCCTACGAGTTTCAGGATGAAGAAGCTTAAGAAAATTGATCACAAGATCAGGTTCCAAGGTTATCTTATCCTCATCAGGAAGTTGTTCATAGCGTCTAATATACTCATTTTGTAAGTGAGTAATAGAGCTACTAGGCTTCGGTGAATTGACCCATCGTAAGAATCCATCCCGATTATGTTGGCTATAATCTTCAAGATAGAATTCTTTGAGCATCTCCTTTCTAAAATCACTCCAAGGAAGACTATCATATTGAGTGACACGGTTTATGATAGAGCTATCAACAATTCGTTCAAAGAATAATATCAGAAGATCTTCGGGAAGACCAAAAATCATAGCTTTCTCTTCAAACAAATCTAAGTAGCTTGTGATGTTGATGCCATTGAATTTTCCCTTCTCTCTCAACATAGAAGAGACTATTCTTTGGCCTTTCTCAACAATAAGGGATTTGAATCCTTCCTCCATCTTATGTGAATAAGCAAGTGATGCACGATGCTCTAGATCTCTCACAAATGTGTTTACTTCACGACGAAGATATGCACGATACTCTGAGAAATCCAGTGCAACACTCAAGACTGATGATGATGATATGATAAGGATGAAAAATATGAAACAAAGGATATGGATCACAACCTCCCAACAAGATCAGAAGCAAATGCCACGAAGCGTTTCACATCGGGTTCAAATGTGGAGGTGATCGTAATCCGGGTGGATCGGGTTTGGTCGTGGCACACACAGGGTGTATGAAGCTAATGAATGTTGGATGGTTTAAGGACATGAAAGTGAAATTAATGTTGAGTATGGAGAAGAGAGAGATGTTGAAATGATTATGGGAATGGGAATGTAGGAGTGCAAGTTAGATTTATGAACATGAATGATAAGAATGAAAGAGAACCATACACACGAATCAAATTTGGAAGGAAGAATGGTCCATTGAAGGAGCTTCTTAAACACTTCCTAATTCTAATCCATATGCATAGTCTTCTTTGGATGATATGTATGCATGACGTGAATAAATAGATGGAATCCTTACACATAAACTAGTTTCGAAAGGAAGAATGGTCCAATATTGGAGCTTCTTATACACTTTCAGAAACTAATCAATATGTATGGGTATGTATGGATTATATGCATGCAAGTGAATTATGATGATAGAGTTTACTCACAAGCTCAAAGAAACATCCTCACTGGTTCAACGCAATACTGCGGAGCCTTCTCACACATAGAAGAAATAGAAGACATGTAAAAATACTTAAGAGACTGAGAGAGGAGACAAGAGACAAGTGACAAGTGACATGAATTAAAAGGATTTGAATTAAGATACATGTATAAGATTGTCGTGGTACGTCAAGCTAGGCAGTCTACTGATCAAAGGTGGTTCCGACCCTCAAACCATGACAGTTCAATTGAATGTCACACGTAAGAAGGTGAGTTTCACTCTAGTGACCGTATGTATGTCTAGGATCGTAACGTCTAATTAAAGAAGTCTAAGACTCATTAAAATCAGCTCTAACTCACTCACACGCTCCACCGAGGGTGAGTCAAGATAGAGATGCTGATTTCAAGAGCCTATCCTAGATTGGAGTTCTAACTTAAATTTGAAACTAGGTACTATACTCATACTAGCTCACCTTGGATCCTCACTCGCTCAACCGAGGGTGATCGTCTCTAGGAAACCGTAAGCTAGCATGAGCCCTATGGATGCCTAACAATGATGCTCTAGGAGTTTGGAGGGGGGTTTATATAGTTTTTTGAATGAATTTGGGCCCTTGGATCTAGAGAAATCAACTCTCAACTCTAGGATCACTACTTTCGATTACAACCATTTGATTAATCAAATCAATGGCTTGGAATTGTTCTTTCTATCAAATCTAGTGTAAAGGAGTGAAATTTAGGCACCCTCATTCTCCACCATTGGATCTGGGGAATGATCTAGACCGTCGGATCAGTGCTGACATCAATTCGGATAAGATAAGCCACTATTTTTGGAGAAACATTGCATTATTGATCTTTGATTGTAAAAAAAGTCTTCTTTTATGGAAAAACTCGTGGATCCTCCTTGCTTTAAGCATAAGTGCAATCTCCACCCTTGAATATGAGCTCATCTTGATCGTACAACATGGCTCAATCAGCTTTCGCCATGTGGTGGCCCTTCAACCCTTCAATTTGCTTAAACTAGAAAACTGCGGTGATCCTGAAAACTGGACTTTGTACTCTTTGACCCTCCAAATAGACTTTGATGAAGATGAAACTTTGTAGGACTATGTTTCCAAAGATCGCCTTCAGGAATATGCAGAAAAAACTCCCATCTGAATCTCCCTTGTACAAGTTTGACTATATTTGGAAGCTTGCAATGTGGCATTAAGGTGTCTAGGAAGCTCTGATAGCCTTGAAAATTTGTACAAATATGTAGCCATATATGATCTTTGTACATGCCAAACCATATGGCTAACATAAATTTCTATACAAGAATTTATAGGGTCAAACTAGAAAAATTACATTTTTACAAAATGAACATAGCATATCAATGTGCTACAAAATCCATTTTTTGCTGAAATTGGGGCTATAGACTGCCTTTGACAATCTTTACAAGTATATGAATTTTCATCTAATTTGGTGTTAATGAAATTTTTGCCCTAATTTCCTAACTTTGACCAGCTTTGACCGCTACCATGGACTTTCTTGATTTCTTTGAAACTTTGTATGTGAGCTTCCTTTGACATCCTTGATGCATCTTGGACTTCTCGGGGAATTCCGGCTACCTTCACCAAATATATTTTTTGTAGGCCTTCACAAGTGAGAGAGGAGAGAAAATCTCGACGACACTATTTTTTGATTTTCATCCTCTGGTTCTATTGGTTCTTGTTCCATCTCAATGCTCTCATAGTCCTCCTTCCATTCTTTCTCTATCACTTCTCCTTCTTCAGCCTCCTGAAGGACCACTACATATAGGCTAACGTCATATCCTTCCTCATCAATACATTCATTCATAGTTATTATTTCTTCGTTCACACATACATCGAGGGTCGCTAAAATCTCCATCCAATCGTGAGGTTCAAACTCTTCATCCAAAAAGACTTGAGGCATGTAAGCTGGATCTTGTACAGACCTAGCTACACCTTGCCTTTGTTGCCATCCCTTTCTCCTATCCTCTTCCTTTTTTGCAGTTTGGCATATCCATAGTTGAGTGTCCTCATTCATCCAAGATTGGTCACTAGAACCTATGTTGTGAATTGAGTGATCGTCTTCCTCCTTATGAATTTGATTCCATTATAAGGGGGGAACATCTTGATAAGTATAAGTGTGGAGATTTATTCTCATGGTGGTTCCTTCATGTTGTAGGTATACATCATCTTTTCCCCAATCTTGCACAACCTTTAAGTGTCTCATGAAAGGTCTCCCAAGTATCATTTCATAATTGCTCGCCCTTTCAAATTGACATATTGCTAAGGTGTGTTCAAATTCAACACCGCATGTGGTGAAAACTACTCGTTCCAATAATCCCAAGGGTCTTTCTGTGTGTCCATCTACCATTTGTATCTTCATACGCGTTGGTCTTAAAGCTGGTTTTCCCCATTTCTCCCAGATTTCTCTAGTAGCAATGCCTACACCAGCTCCGGAATCTAAGATGGCTTTGGTGGTATAACCCCTATAAGTAATTGGAAGGCAAGTATTTCCTTCATCTCCCTCACTAAAATCTCCTACCTTATCCACTGGGATCTTTACTGTGTTTACTTCATTAGATGTCTCTTTTTCTTTCGTCTTGATCCCCAATTGACTGGTTAATTTCTCCTTCAAGTGTGGTTTAACCTTCAACAGTTCTTCTAATGTTAGGGTACAAGGGATTTTGATCTTTCTAAGGTGTTGTATGATATCCGATGTTTGAACTGATGGGTTCGGTTCCTTTTTCCTTATTGAGGGAATACAATGCAATTCTGAATTATGTTCGTACTCTCTTGTGTAATTTGGCAAAACCTTTACACTATCATTTTCTTCGTTACTTGGATCAATTGGTGATATTTCTTCTGAATTTAATTCAGGTATTGAACCCTCTACTCCCTCTTCTGATTCTATCTCTTCAAAGGGTGGTTCTATTCCTTCCACTTTCTTCCATTTGTCTTCTTGGACTCTAGCCCACAAATCTTTAGGCCATTCCCCTTCTATTTCAGGAACAATGGATCCTTCCCTTTTATCCTCACCATAATTGCCATTCTGTGTCTTACTTACTTTGGGTTGGGTTTTGTTCGTTCTTCTCATTTTCCTTCTTCTGCAGTAACTTCTTTTCTTTTACCCTATCTCTACGGTTCTTCCATCTTTGTGTTCTCTTACTTACAACACTTTTCTCAGGCTCTTTCGAGTCTTCAACTCTCTAAGGTGTGGGTGTATTCATCTCTTTATCGCTTTGAGTGTTTTCCTCAGTTTTGTCAGGGGTCTCTCTAGCTTTGGCTCTTGTTATCGCCTTCAATGGTACAGTGTATTCCTTATCGTTCCCTGATGATTCGATTACTTCTATCACATTGATTTGCACATTGGGTGTAACCTTGTTGGGGTTCTTGGGGCAATCTCTGAAAACGTGTTCCTTACCACAATCACTACAGTAGCCTTCCCAGACTTGTTGTGGTGGTGGTGGGTTTGGCAATGTACATTCTCTGATATAATGATCACCTCCACATCTGTAGCATGGTCCTCTAGGCACATGCGGTCTGTTCATAGGTCGGGGTGGTATGGTTGCTCTAGGGGCTGTGTACATTAATGACACATAGTCCTGCTCATATCCGTAGGAACTATCTGGCACTTCCATGCCATAGGCATATGGTTCGTATAGTTGTCCATATTCCATCATAGAACTTTCATAATTGGGATATGCTCCCTTGACTATGGTTGTAAGATGAGTCATATGGTTCATTACTAGCCAATGGTGTGGCTGGGACTATTGCCCTCTCTAGGCTTTCTTCAGGTTGAGCCATCTTGACTTGGACAACGTTCTGAGGATGGGGTGGTTGTTGTCCTAGTATTGGTTGTGGTTGGGTGTATCCTTGATACGCATATGGTCGTGGCACTGGTGCCTGCTGTTGATAAGTAGGGTACCTCCATGCTTCACCTCCTTGCTCTCTCTGAGAGTATCCATAAGGTCTCATATATGGCTGTGCTGGTCTCGATTGCCTATTGTAAGGGCAATTCTCTATCCTATGACTTGTATATTTCTGTTCTATACTGCAATATTGTAGAGGTCCTCGGACTGTGGGTCTATTATAAGCATAAGCAGGTGGTGGGACTACTCCCCTAGTGCACAAGTGAGAGGGATGATCACCTCCGCACTGCATACATCTTCTAAGCATGGGCACTCTTATAGGGTTATTGTGGTAGTTCCTCTGTCCTTGAACGTTCAGCTTCTTCGCTACCAAATCGGCTATTTCCTCTACATTGTTTTTAGGTTTTGATGTGCTGCTGGCCGAATCTTCACTTTTCAAGCTACCTTGAGGTATTTTCAAATCTCCTGCTAGGTTGTCTTCTAGGTCTATACATTCCTTCATACATTTTTGCAAAGTTTGAACTCTATTTACATACACCAGAGATCTTAATGATCCGTTCAATAATCCTTCCAAAAATAATGACACCATTTTATTTTGGGTAGGTCTCTCTTCCACTAGGCATCTGTCCACATACTGCTTGAATCTTCTTGCTGCCAATCTCACTGATTCTGTAGGGGCTTGCTTAAAGCTATGGATCAATGATGACGAGTTGTTTTTAATTCCAGACTTAGCGAATTCCTCAATCATTTCTTGATAGACTTGTTCCATGTTTTGAAAATTATTAGGGTCCAATGGCTGGAACCATGCTAACGCAGTGTCTGACAAAGTAAGACCAAAGGACTCATATTGGATCAAGAAATCTTCTACTTGTTTGGCTCTGATTACTTGTTTAAATTCGGCTATATGATTGTAAGGTTCACTAGAGCCATCGTAGTGGTTTCTCATACATTTGGCAACTTGAATTGGCCTTAATCTTCTTCCTGCTTCGGGTGGTCTAGGCATTACTGGGAAAATAGGTCTTCCTATGTGTATGCCTGGTCCTCTTGCTACCGGTGGTCTGACTGGGGCAGGAATTCCATGTCTTGGGTCAACAGGTGGTTGAGGTCGGTAATTAGGGTTATTTGCAGGCATTGCAAACTGCACATGTGGTCTGACCAGAATTTGGGTTTGTTGTGTTTGTTGTGTTTGCCCCGAATGTTGATATGAATCATTCTGAGATGTTCCAAGTGGGTTTCGTGAAGTAGTGGCTTGGTCCCTAGGGGGAAACACTGGGATATTCTGATATTTCAACTCGGCTCTTTCTAATTTCGTTAAGGGCCAATATCTTCTCTGATTCTTATCCAAATATGTGATGATGGTGGGGAAATCAGGATCTTGTAACTCATAGATGGTGACAGGATTAGGGGCAGCTTCCCATATTGAAGAATGTGCTTTAAGGAGAGGCTCCATTCCATTGATCAAGTATACATCCATTAGGGAGTCATCTTGGGGAATAGGTCTCCTCTCCAGACCCTAGTAACAGTAGCTCTCCCTCTAGGAGTAGTTACTTGCTCTTCATTCCCTTCTCCATTTAGGTTTGAAGCATTGTTTTCTTCCCCATGTTCATTAATGTTTTCCGGGTGTTCTGTGACAGCATACTGGATATCTCTTTTGTCCATGTAAAATCCTCCTACATACTTGACTGCTGGCCTAGGCACTATGTAAGCCTCTGAAGCCTTCTTTAGTCTGGCCACTGATCTATTCAAATCATCCAAGTATATGGGTATCTCATGTTGGTTGGTGGTCACATATTCCAAAGATGTCCTATATTCTCCCCAAACTGACATTGTGCTAAGCCTTGGTATAGTGTTCTGCATATCCTCTGAAGCCATGGGAATTTCTTCCTCTAACTCACTGGAGGTTTTCGAGTAATGTGAACGGCTACTTGGCTCGGCTACACTACCTACTGAAGAGATTACACTTCTTCGGCTTCCTAGGGTTCTTCCAGATCTCAGGTTCATCCACTTAAAAGCTCTGATCAGCCTTTGTTAACCTCTACCTTCTAGAGTTCTTTACTATGGATCAGAATTCTAGAGGAATTTGGCTGGAAAAATGACTGAAGAAGAAATTTCAAGTCACGATACTTAGCTCAAAACTTCACAATACACGACCTTTCACTCAGGCGATACACGATATTCCAGGGGAAACGATACTCGATACTTCAAGAAAGACGATACACAATATTTGATCTAGCACCACGATACTCGATACTTGGAGAAACGCGATACTTGGACAACCACGATACACGATCTCTGATAGGTATCGCGATCGGTAAAACACGATACACGATACCTGAGGAAAAACGATACTCGATACCTGAGGAAAAATGATACTTGATACACGATCTCTGATAGGTATCGCGATCGGTAAAACACGATACACGATACACGATCTTTGATAGGTATCACGATCGGTGAAACACGATACACGATACACGATCTTTGATAGGTATCACAATTGGTGAAACACGATACACGATCTTTGATAGGTATCGCGATCGGTAAAACACGATACACGATACACGATCTTTGATAGGTATCGGGATCGGTGAGACACGATACATGATACACGATCTTTGGGAAATATCGCGATACTCGACCATAGGAGATCACGATACTTGTCAGGTATCGCGATACTCGACCGCGGGAGAGCACGATACTTGACCCTTTTTTTCAAATTTTTTGATAGGTTCTCAAATTTTGATTCAATACACTTGTTTTCTATGCTCTGTTACCCTTTCCTCACTCCCTGTATCACTCAAAACATACTTTTTACCCCCTGTAAGTCTTCCACGATACCTAACGCAGATCGCTTCCTTCTAAAAAACTTGAGTTATGTAATGAAGCTGAGAGAGTGATACATGTGCTTACCTTAAGACTCTATCTCAGCTCTCTATCCTTCCTAACTCGCTTTGTGTAGCTCGGATTGCTCAAATCTTCGTCCACGATACTCGATCTCAGTTTCTCACGATACTTGCTTTGAGCACAAGTGAAGTCCAAAAGACAAGTTTTTGGGTTTTTATACTTTTTGAAAAATTCTTCCTAGTTAAAAGGCTGAAAGAACATAGAGAAAAGAGAATGGAATCTAGCCTAACTTCCTACTGCTCCTATTCTACTCACTCCACCCACTTCCTAGACTAATAACTCACTACACACATTCCAAGAATGAGAAGTAGTAAGTGCAGCTGAAAATGACTTACCAAAGAAGAGAAAATCACCACTCCTCCTCTCGCTTCAATGCAAAAAGCTACTTACCATCACGCGAATGCCTCGGTTTGATTCGACACTCCCCGGCAACGGCGCCAAAAAACGTGTTAACCTAAGAACCAACTTAGGGACTTGTGGAGAAAGAGACTATACCTCAATCCCCCTCAAGTGCATATAGTGGGGATTCACGCTTTAATTATCAATCCGATGAGTATACAAACCTAGCCGAGTGTATGAGGATATGCATTCAAGCGATGATCAATGCAAATGAACTACTCAAAGAGTGCAAACTAGGCAAAGACTAATCCAAACAAGCTCCAACTGACAGTCATGGTGTCACGATACTTGGTGCAGCAGCCAACAGTAAATTGAGCTTTTCTCTCAGCTCCGAACTCCAAATATAGCAAAAAGCATATGCCTTTCGAAGCTCTCAAGAAGACGCATCCAATGCCAGTGTTGTCACTCAATTTTGACACTCCTACTTCAAGTTATGAGCAAAATACTGAGTCGCGAGAAAAATATTTCTACACTTTAGCACTTCCTACACTTCGCACACACCTTAACAACAGCAAACAAACACTTTCATGGATAGACAACACTTCCTAACAGTCTTTTCTAGCAATACACATGCACACAAGCTCACAAAGAAGAAGATACAGAGAGAAGAAGACACAAATTCAAATTTCTGTGCTCTTGATATACTTGTGCCCTAAAAATGGTCCTTTCACACAAGAGACCGGAACTTTATTCACTAAAGGGCTAATTGTCTACTAGTTTACATGGGTAAGTCTCTAATCTTCTGTGGGGATGCATCTAGAGGACTCCTCTAGTGCATTTACAACGGAAAATATATTACAAGAATGGTTATAATACAAAAATTGGGTGTCCAAATTGGAAAAATTTTGGGGCCCGTCTTTTTCTCTGCCTTGTGCTCTCTTTAGCTCTGCAACACTGATTGTAAGCCAATTTCTATGTCACTAGATCATAATTGGAAGTTAGATACTACATCAGGTGAAGCATTGGAAAATGCTACTATGTATAGGAAAATTGTGGGAAGCTTGATATATCTCACAATTTCAAGCTTGATTTAAGCTACACTGTTGGACTTGAAAGTCAATTTATGCAAGTTCCTAGGAAGCTACATTTGGATGATCTGAGGCACACTCTACCTTATGTGAGTGCTAGTTTGGATTATGCATTGTTTTATGAAGCTAGTGTGCAGCTATTACATGGAGCAGCAAGAAGCAACCCACTATTGCTTTGTCGAGTACAGAGGCTGAGTATAGAGGTGTTGCAATGTTAGCATGTGAGGCATCATGGTTGGAGATGCTACTTGCAGATTTAGGTGTGGAAGTGCAAAAGCCTATCACCATCTATTGTGATAATCTTAGCAGCATACAATTAGCAGGAAACCCTATTTTTTCATGCTAGGATAAAGTATATCAAGGTACAATATCACTTCATCAGAGAGAAGGTATTAGCAAGTGATACTGATTTTTATTATGTGAGAACAGATGAACAAGTTGCTGATATTTTAACTAAAGAACTTGGAGCAAAGAAGCTGAAGAAGTTTTGAAAGATGCTTGGATTAGATGACATGGCATTGAGCTGGAGGGGGACTGTTGAGATATCAAGCTCAACGCATGATGATCTAGGATGACACGTATCACTTTTTCATTTATCTAACATGTATAGTGGTCACATCAGTATATGTCAAGGACACTTCATTGAGCTTTATTAGATTTATCTAACGAGAGTGATGGCACACTTGTTTCTTGCCAGCTCACTCATTTGCGAACATTAGGTTTTTCCTTATGTATTGTTCTTTATTTCTCTCGATAGTTGAATCATGTGACATATATGTTATGGCACATCTTTGAGGTTTGTGGCAAGGGCATTTGGCGATGATAGCATGCCCATTTTATCCCCCTAGGATCAAGAAAATAGTGTAAAATCTATTCACCATTGCAAAAGACTAGCTACGATGCATTTGGATGGGATAAGTGATGCCACTAGTCAATTATGCCTTGAAATATATGCCAATGCATATACACATGAGTAGGTATTCATTGAACACTTCTGCAACTCAAGGCTTTCCATCATCATCTTTGTTTCATAAAAAAAAGCCATAGCAACACTCTTTGCATGTCATAACACACCATTGCTCGCAAAACTATCAGCCCACCTTGTCACTTTCCATTGCACTAATTATGAGCTATCTAGTTAGAATAAAGACTATGGTAGGTTAAGTAATGCATGTTGGAGAAGTGGAATAGAATTGTCGATGCACTATAGCACTTATAGGGAACCTACAAAGAATGAGGACCTAGGCTAACTACAAGTCCATGCTTCTCTGTCTAGCGCAAAATAAATAAGAAAGATACAATTGGTAGAAAAGTGAGAACATCCTATAAGTGGAGGGAAATGCTAGACTTTGATCACCAAGAGGGAGATAATAAGTGAATGTGCACCAATACTATGGAAGATAATGTGGTTTCTATGGTCAATCATGAAGATCCATTGCCCATTTGTAACTCTAGAGATTCTACGTGTAATAAGGAAGAATTTATTGATGAATCTCTAGATCAATCCCAAACTACATATCCTAGTGATTCATTGAACATTAATGTTATATGTATAGAAGATCACTTAGACCTTACCTCACCCATAATTGATCCCTTGAACAATAGTAGTGTATCTTTTGAGGCAAAAATCAAACCAAAGGATAAAAATAGCTTGTTGAAATCCCCACGTAAGGATGTGTTCTCCCTTGAGAATTACGTAGAAGACCCAAAGGACCTTTACATCAAGAAGAAGAAAAACCCATTTTCCTTATAATGAACACAAACATACATTTTAAAAAACTCCTTCCGATTTTTTTGTTTTCAAGATTGTGGAAAAAGGTATCATCTATTGCAATGGTTGATGTAAAAGGGAAGACTCTTGAAGTTGCACAATTAGAGAAAGTCTCATCATCACCTTACCGTTGAGCACTTTCCTAAAGATCCATCTTATTTTTCACCATTGTTCTTATATGCAGTTTTAGAATATGCATAAGATAGGGTTTCATCATAAAACTATGCATATACACATTTTTTGTTTTCCACCTATGCACCCTTAGTACCTGCACATGGACTAAGAAGAGATGAATTAATTTCATCTATATGTATCTATCACCTACATTTTGTCATTACATTCTCATCATCCATATTTCATCTTTACATTCCCATTTAAAAAAAAAGGAAGAATGGAAAACGAATTGTACCATAATCTTCTCACCTACAGGCAGCAAAATACCAAAGATAAAAAGGTGGCCAACTCAAAAACGTGCAAAAATTGAGATGAAAGATAGCAACAAAGTGATGCATTCCAATGACACAAGATCATGCACTCAAAGGGGCTTCTACATGCTCTTCCACAAAAAGCTCCACACTTGCAAAGGTTTTCTCATGGATGACAAAGTCAAGGAGGGGGGAGTGTTGACAACACACATAAACGCATTGATACTACTCTTATTCATCACCATTTGTACCTCTTCCTACTTTTTATTTAGTTTAATAAGCACTCTTGTATAGGTTTTCGAGTGCCACACTAGTCAATAAGTGAGAGTCATTCTTTGTTTAGTTGAAGGATCCCACATAGCATGGATTTTGCCCATTTTGTATATAAAAAGGTCACTACCTTTGATTTGGGGAGAGCATTCTTGGAGATAATAAGATCATGCTAATTTGTGGAATGCTTGGAGAGATCTTGTTGTGTTCATGATGTGCTTGTGTGTTTGTTTCTTCCTTGCCTCATGCTTATGACACATTACTTGTTGATTAGCAATGTGATTATGCATGTGTTTAAGCTTGTGGGTGTTGCTAACGATGCTTTTGTCTTATTTCATTCATATTTTGTTGTTAATTGCATGCTAATGAGGCACCATTGCATCTCCCAAATGCTTGTATGCAACATTTGGGTCTTGTGAGATGCTCCTTGGTTTGACAAATATGAGTTGTGATGCTACAATGTCAATAGTATGTGCAAAGGTTTATGGTTTCCTTAGACTAATACTCATAAGTACAATCCAAAATGTTTTTCATCATACAATCAATTAGATCAATCAAATACTTGAAAAAATGCACTCTTCTGTTCTTCCTGTAGACAAATGATTAGATCTTAGTCAACAAAAGCAAAGAAATAAAATTTGAAAGAATCTTATCAAATGATTTCATCTTGACATCCACCCCCACTAAACTTGCAGATTGCCCCAATGGGCCAATGTGCAAAGTCAAAAAGAAGTGCATCAAGATTCTTTTGAAACTATTTTTAGTTTTTTTTTAATGTTTTTCTTTGGGCAATTGAAATATGATTTGTATATGCAAGTGTAGGTTCTAAGAAAAACAAAGATGATTTTAAAGTATGTAAGTCATGACTAAAAAGTCATTCGATTAGCATAATACCATAAAAAATAGGTCAAACTACACATAATAGAAATCATTTAAGCTTTCCAATAACAATCTTTCCTATCAAATCGTTCCAAAGTTAGTTGTCATTTTATATAAACGTCCTTATGCTTTGCTCCTACACACCTATCAAAAAATACAACTAGCTCCACTATTGCATAGCCCCACCTCGTGTAGCCTGCATAGTCATTCATAGAAGTAGTTTCGAGACCACATCTAAGTAATGAAAATTGTTTTTTTAATCTTTTTCTTTTTCTTTTTCTTTTTTCCTTTGTAGAAACCATTAATTTACTGCTTCTTTTTTCTTACTCTTTTTACTTCATAATTTGTTTTGTTTTAAGGGGAAAGGCTTAACCCCTAATCAAAGTAGAGGATCTAGAGATATGCACTAGGAGTCACGATTTCACTTACTAAGTGTTTTTAGAATGTCACACATCTATCTACATTAAATAAGTCCATATTTCTACTAAGAGCTTCAAGTAAGAGTATCCTTTCTAGGTCCTCATAACGGCTATAGGGTATCTAATCCTACTCTCTCAAGTGCGCATAGCCCTACTTGTGTTTCTAGTAATTTCTTATTGCAATTCAAAACCTTCTTTTATTCACTTAGAACATCATGAAATGCAAAGTATGATATGCATGAAATCAAAATATACAATAACTGAAAATGGACAAATTAAATAGAACGCATTCAACTGATTATAATTTTTTTAGCTACATCATCTTCATCTTCATATTTAATTACCTCTTGATCAATCTCATACTCTTGAACATTATTGAAATACAAACATCACCACATATGAACCAAACCATATTTTAGTCAGCTTTTTTCTAGCATCATACTGAGTATAGAATGTATTATCATACACAAATACCCAATCATCAATCTCGTTTTATGTGGCCTAAGTCGATGAGATTTGTCAAACTAAATCTTATTCTTTAATCTTGGCTCCTTTATCTTCTGTACTTCCTTTTTTAAATCCTCATTTCTCTTGTCATTTTATCATTCCACAAAATGTCAAAATGAGAGTCTAGATAGGGAAAACCAGTTTTTGAGAGTACATTAGTTTAGTAGGCATGAATCCTGTAGATTGAGTGTATGTCATCCTATCTACCCAGAGTGCGAATGGATGATATCTAGACCATTGTTTTATGTCTTGATTGCAAACCTTAGAGATCAACTTCACAATAGAAGGATGACCTCTCTCAATCTTTCCATTAACCTTAGGGTTATAGGCAGTAGTCAAAGAGAAATGAATCCCATGATGGTCAAAGAACTTCTTTCCTTCTATTACATCTAATTCTCCCCAATCTACAACTAGTTTCTCTATGTATCCAAATCATCAAATTACTTCTTCTAAAAGAGATCTTGATACATTATAACTAGTCTTCATACGAAGAGCGCAACATTCTACATGGTTGGTCAAGTCTTCTCTCACAAGTACTATGTATCTCATTTTATCAATTCCTTTGGGTATGGTTACAAGGTCAACCACCCACTTGTAATGAATACAAGGAGGGTAAGTCAGATGTAATGGGTCTCTATGTTTATCTAAAGAATGAACTTGACATGTGGCACATGTGCTCACAAAATCTCAAACATGCATACATATTCCTAGCCACCAATAGGCTTCCTTATCTTCCCATATGTTGTATAAAATCCTTTGTGACCTACCCATAAGGTCTCACATATCTCTCTCATGACCTTGCCTTGAAGACTTCTATTACTTAGTATAGTTTGTGGATTCTTTACCTTGCCTTTAGCGTTTCACCAAAGATTGATTTATACTTATTTGAGGACCAACCTAAGGAAGATTTCAATGAACTCATATAATTTTCTATGTCTTTCCATTCTCCATGATACTCATTCTCATTATTTCTACGGGTATGGCTTTCAACCATAATATCCACATAGATGACCTACAATGAGAACCTCATCAAATCCAAAAATAGATTTCTCTAGTGAAGATGTTAGCCCTACCTCTTTGAATCTCTCAAAAATTTTCTCACAATCAAAGATATGGTTGCTAACAAACTTGCTACAATCAAAGCATCTAAAGTCTCATCTTTCACTCTTTCCTCAAAACCCTTTAAAGAAATATCATCAATAAAAGGCATATTCATTGAAGGTATAAAGTTATGTAGGACCAAACTAATGGCATTCATCATATGAGCTACAAAATTTGTCACTCACTATAGCAAAGTACACATGCATACAAGGCCATTTGAAGTCTTCAGTGTAGTGATGTCTTTTCTCTCAATAGCCAACTACAAGTAATCATACCCTATATACAAATCATCCATGGGGTAGATGGAACGCCCAACAAATGCTTTTCCAAACTCATCTACTATGGGTCCGATTCCTAATGTGTCTCCTCAATACTTCTTGCAATTTTCGTCTTGTCTTCGGGACTTAAAATCTTGAGAAATAAAATCACTAGGCCTCACTTTAAAGAGTGTAGGTTAGCCTGAGGAAGTTGAAGAAACCTCCTTCAGAACTCATTTAGTAGATGTGTCAAAGATGAGGGGGGTTTTGGGGAATGAACTCATCACAAAAACCCCTCTCTATTGTGCGGACTCAAGTCTCCTAGATACAAGAGTTTATGTAATTACTTTCTAAAATATGTCCAAGTCTTCTCTATATTGTTGAGATATCAAGCTCAACATGTGATGATCAAGGATGACACGTACCGGTTTTTTGTTTCTCTGACATGTATAGTGGTCACGCCGGTATATTTCAGGGATACTTCATTGAGATTTATTAGATTTATCTATCGAGAGTGATGGCACATTTGTTTCTTGCCAGCTCACTCATTTGCGGACATTAGGTTTTCCTTATGTACTGTTCTTTATATATTGCACTGGTTGTATTCTTGTTTTTAGGTCATTCTTGTACATTCATTTTATGTAATAGAAGAAGAAGAAGAAGATCACTCTTCCTTGCCTCAATCTGTGTGTGTGCTTCTCCTTGAGAGTGAGAGTGTGTGTGTGAGCTCTCTTCCTTATCTCCTTCCTCGTGACATGGTATCAGAGCCAGCGTGGCTGTAGAGAGCTCGTGGAGAAGGCGACAGTGAACTGCGCGGCAAGGCGTGGAGAAAACACGATTTCACAAACGGCCTCTGTTTGCTACGAAAATCGCCGTGAAGGTAGAAGACCTCAAAATATTTTCGAGGTTTTTGTCAGAACAAAGTTTCGGAGCCATCTCGACCTCCGTTTCGAGCCCACAAGGTGGGGCCCACAGAAAAACCAGGTCAGTTTCAGAAACTATAACTTGTGTTGTGTTCGGCAACACGCATATATTCCAGATCCAGAATTTCAAACGATTTCGTGTCCTGTTGATACACGAAAACTATGTTTTTCTGAGATCGAACTGTCACGTCATAGTGCGACAGTGTTCAAGCAGAAGTGCTGCTTGTAGTGTGTTGCGGTGTTGTGAATTGTTGCAGAAATGGCAAACGCAGATGGAATGAGTCAGCTTATGAGCGATAAGCTCAACAAGAACAACTTCCATGCTTGGAGATTCAGAATGATGAATTTCTTGATGGGAAAAGGCTATTGGAAGTACATCGAAGGAGAGAATGAAAATGCTCCACAGTTACCACAAAGGAATCGTACTGCAGAACAGTTAAGAGCATATGAGGAATGGAATCAAGGAGCACGAAAAGTAATGTATTGGCTATCTGTTAGCATACAGGATAGCATGATTGGACACATACAAGATGCCAAGACTCCAAAAGAGGCTTGGAACAGTTTGGTCACTTTGTACGAGACCAATACAAAGGCACAGAAGTTGCAACTCAAGAACGAGCTGCATACATTGGAGAAAAAGAGCATGTCGGTAAGTGACTACACTTTAAAAATCAAAAGCATATGTGAGTCACTTGCATCTATTGGCGTGAATGTAGATGATGATGATAAGGTGGAAGTGTGCCTTCGTGGTTTAGGAGCTGCATATAAGCAGTTCAGAACTTCTATACAAACCAGGGAAAATATTTCGAATTTCGCTGATTTGGTATCTATGCTGATTATTGAAGTAAAGAATCTTAGTGAGGATTCAAACTCCCAAGGAAAGCCCATTTCTGAGCAGGTATTCTACTCTGGCAGAGGAAGAGGCAGAGGTAGAGGTTTTGGAAGTGGAAGAGGAAACAATAACCAAGACCAATGTCAACAACAGAATCATGCAGGAGGAAGAGGACAGTTTGGAGGCAGGGGGAGTCAAAGAGGTCGCAAAAATTTCCAAAGAAATGATTCAGGTAATGATAGTAAAGGATGTTGGAATTGTGGTAAACCTGGACACTTTGAACGTGATTGCAGGTTGAAGAATCAAAATGACAAAAGGCAGCAAAACAACTAAGCATCCACAAGTGCAGATGATTCTGAGAAGCTGTTTATGGTTCAATATCACATGATGAATACGATGTCCGCTGGTGTTTCAAAATCGAATGATAATGTCTGGTATGTTGATTCAGGTGCTTCAAATCACATGACTAGTCATGCAGAATGGTTTAGTAGTTTGCAAAAAATGCCAGTTCCTGGATATGTTGAAACAGGTGATGATACATCGCATCCTATTGATCATACACGAAACATAGCATTGTCTATGGAGGATGGAAAGGTAAAACATCTCGTTGCTGTGCTGCATGTTCAAATATAACAAAGAATCTAGTTTCTATTGGACAAATGGTTGACCAGGGATTACAAGTGAGGTTCAATGCTGATGGATTATATGTAGAAGAGTACAAGCAGGATGGATGATTGGTTACCAAAGGAAACAAAGTGGATAAGATGTTCACCTTAAATGTGAAGATTCCCAAAATGAATGTAGCCATGTTTGCAAAAGGTGCAGGAGATATTGCAGATATAGAGATATGGCACAAACGGATTGGACATGCAAACTTGCAAAGGCTGAAACTGATGCAGTCAAAGGAGATTGTCCATGGACTACCGAATTTCAAAGTTGCAAAAATGCAAAAGGTATGTGTAGCATGTCAATTTGGTAAACAGTCAAGAGCATCATTTCCACATGAGAAGCATGTTAAAAAGAGGAAACGGACCCATGATCATTAATAGAATTTCCACTAGCGGTGCAGTTTAGTTGGCCACCCTAGAAGGAGATATCTTGCCAAACTATATTAGTGGATGTAGAGTCAAACTATATCAAGAACCTCTTATTGAGGATATGCCAATGAGACTCAACACTGCTAAGAAGCAAAAAGAAGAAGAGTTAAGGGTGAGAGAAGAAGCACAGGCAAAGGCCAGAGAGCATATTCGGCGAAATAAGTTAAGGCGACTAGGCCTAGATGTCAACTCAAAAGCCCCAAAATATCACATGGATATGTGCCAAAAATCAGGCATAATTACTTCTCAAGTCATTGACAAACGTCCCTTTGTGACCATAGAGATAGGACAAGGAAAGGGTGCAAGGACTGTGAAAGCATTGATTGACTCATGTGTAGCAAGTAGTGCAGTTAGACTGTCCTACTGCCAAGATTTGCAGTTGAACATCAATCCCATAGAAGCTTTTCTCATAGGATTGGGTGGCATGGAAACCCCTTGTTTGGGCGAGGTGGAACTTCCCATCTACCTTCAAGATGTTCCAATGAAAGTCAAAGTGCTAGTGTGTCTAGATGAGAACCTTACAGAACCACTTGTCTTGGGTTAGAATTGGATCTATGACCATGCAGTTAACTTAAACCTAAGAAGTCAAATTCTTCAAGTTTGGGTACAAGAACAATGCATTACATTAGAGTTAGAGAACTGCATGCTCACAGATCATGGTACCACACACTCTCCTAGTTCCTCTAAGACTAATCTTCACGAGAAAGATGTTATATGTGTCAAAAGGACTCAATCATGGCACTCATGTATAAGGAAGTGCCAAGCTATGTTGAAATCACTCCTCAAAAGGAAGTAAGCCCAAGGCTTTGCAGAAAGCTTCAAACTTCTCCCTAGGTAGAGCCTTCATGAAAAGGTATGCAATGTTCTCATGCGTGGGCACATATGCCAAGCTGATCTCCCCAGCACAGAACCTCTCCCTGACATAGTGATAATGCACTTCAATGTGCTTAGTGCGAGCATGGAACACAAGGTTCCTCACAACTGCCAATGCGCTCTGATTGTTAGTGAAGACGGTGGTGGCAGAAGACTGGCCAACACCCAAATCAGCCATAAGCCATCTGAGCCACACACACCCAACAATCGCTGTGAAAGCTGCCCTATACTCAGCCTCACAACTGGAAGTGGCCACAGTAGGCTGCTTCTTGCTCAACCAAGATATACATGAGCTACCAAGCATGAAGCAAAAACCACTGGTGGACACACGAGTGTCATAGCAACCACCCCAATCTGAGTCGAAAAAAGCATGCAAATCTGGCGGTAGTGATCCCCCCTTCAGATAAAACAACCCAAGTAGTCGAGTACCACTCAAGTAGCAAAAGATGCACTTAACCGCCTTCCAATGCGTGACTCGTGGGCAATGCATAAACCTGCTCATCTGTGAGACATCAAACTGAATATCTAGCTAAGTAATGCATAAGTAAATCAAGCATCCAACAACCTATTGATAAACAACAGCATCAAATGAATCTCCAACATCATGAAGACTCAATCGTAAACCTGTCTCCATAGGAGTGGCAATAGGCTTACAATCTTCAAGGCCAAAATGCTGCAATAATGTGAATATATTTCGTTTGACACAAAGTCATTCCACCATCAACTTGCATAAACTGAATGCCCAAATAGTGATGCAAATGCCCCAAATTAGACATCTCAAATGAGGCATGCAAATCAGCCTTGAAATCAGCAATATGCTCCTCAATAGGACCAGTGAGCAACATGTCGTCAACATAGACAACAATGATCAGAAGCACATCATTAGCACGCTTAACATATAAGGTGCTTTTAGTTGGACTGTTCTCAAAACCATGTGCAACCAGATAGGCATGTATCTTCTCATACCAAGCACGTGGTGCTTGCTTTAAACCATATAATGCCTTCTTTAATCTGCACACGTGGTTTTCATGCCCTTTTTGCACAAAGCCAGGGGGCAGAAAAACATACACTTCTTCATGCAAGTCACCATTCAAAAATGTTGTTTTAATGTCCAACTGACATACGTTCCAACCATGATGGGCTGCAAGTGCACAAATTCTCCGAACAGTAGTCATACAACATGTAGGTGCAAAGGTCTCATCAAAATCAATGCCACTTTCCTGCGCATAACCCTTTGCAACAAGCCTAGACTTATACCTGCCAACTGTACCATCAGGTTTACGCTTCAGCTTGTATACCCACTTAGTGCCAATGGCCTTCTTGCCAGGACGCAAGTCACATAAAGACCATGTACCATTCTTCATTATAACATCACATTCAGATTGCATAGCAGCCATCCAATTTTTTGAATTCTGTGCTTCATCAAAAGAAACATGCTCATTCTCATCAAAGAGGCGGAGACGCAGCCATAGCATAGCAATCTGATGCAAAGGAGGCACTATGAGAGCCTAAACGCAGCCAACTATGGATTTCTCAGCTCTTTCATTTGAAAGCTTGCCTAAGGCTATCCTCATAGAGTTCGAGGGTTTTATGGGTCCGATGCCCATTGAAGACCCTCCTCAAGGATAGACAGAAAGAGTAAGTAGCAAGGCACACTAGTTCCAAGGGCTTGCAGGACCCCTAGGAGATGCAGAATTCATATATGAAACTAATCTGACGTACGGTGCAAACATGTGGAGATGCTACAAATTCTTTTCACAAGAATTTGAGAACCTCCAGAATAGTGAGGATCTCCAACCAATATGGCACAAGGAAGGATTTGCAAATTACTTCAGTGCACCCCTCCCAAAATCGGATTTTTATCGGTGTTACACTTTGCCTTCCCTGCATAGGAGCGATTTATGACTCCGCACGAGCGTTTTTGGTTTGGTTTTGTATCTTTCCACCATAGGGCCTCAGACATGTGATATTGCTACTTAGATTCAGGATCAAATTTGATTGGCTGAACATCGATGGGAGAAGAAGAAGGTCGTTCATGGATGTTGTGCTCTCACATGCATCATATACATGTGTCTTGCCTATGATATTACTATAGAGAGAGCCTTCCCAACTTAGCAATTGCAACAATATAAAGGCTTCAAGAAGACCATAAGACCCCCCAAACCCCACCGTGTCAAGCGCATGCATGGCACCATCCCACGCCTACAAGTGCCGACATCACCATCACCTAAGCCCACACCTGAAACCTCGCCTCAACGATCTCAAGTTCAACCACAACCAACGATTCCCCCTCTATGTGTTCACCTAAGCCGCTCTGCCACACTCTGTGAAGTTTCACAGGCAGAGACCACCGTGCCTACCAGCACCATGACTCATGCCACCACGACTGTAGAAGCTCTCGCAACAACTTTTCCATTTGTCCTTGACTCTCTCACCTTCCTAGTTACAAGCTTGGGCACTAAGGATATCAATACTACATTTGATTTTGAGATCCCCGATGTATTGTCTAGTCATTTTCAATTTTCGGATACCCATGTTGTCTCTGAAGAATTTGAATGCCCGGCTTACTCCACTACACCATCAGAGGGAGAGAATGCTAACTCAAAAGAGGAAGATGATGATCAACAGTAACAAATGAAGGTGATGCTGATACTGAAGCTAGCGAGGAAGAAGTACAACAATCGAAAGAACATGTTCAAGTTTCAGGGGAAGCTAGCACATATGAAGAAGAAACAACAGAAGCAGCAACTTACACCATTGCCATCCGTCGACTCCAATACAATATGAATAAAGTTTGGGCATGAACCAGATTAACAAAAGAACAAAGCGAAGTCATTTTGTAGCAGGAATTATTCAGCGACAGCTTTGAAGAAACTTTTATCTCTACTATGCATGAGTTGGTGAAATATGTCGGAGTGCTGGAAGCCTTGTGCTACTTGCTAAGGAAGCCCTTACCCAAGTTCCACCCTCGAAGGGTTTGTATTCTTAAATGCCCAAGTACATACATTCGCATCCCTATTGGTCCCATCACTTCATCACCCCCTGTGGGTTCCTCCACTATCGACTTGACCGCGAAAGATCCTTCTTATGTATGTACCTATATCAAAACCAAAACCCTTCCCTCTCAACATGTGCCAACCCTATTCTCCCCTAATATTGTAGATAGCCCCGATGTGCGTACTCCATCTCTCGTTTCTGTTTGGCCCCTTGAACCTAGTCCAATTTTGACTATTGCTCCTATTCCCCTAGTTTCCATTCCACCTACTAGGACACCAACCATCATTTCTTGCCCCGTCATTTCCCCTCATATACCACTAATCCAATATACTCCTTTCCCGTCTCCACACATCCAACCTCCTTCCTATACTTCTTTCACATCCATTTTGCAACCCCACTTTACACCTTTTTCGTTTGTAAGACCCTCCCAAGAGCTTTTCCCATGAGTCCCCTTTTTATGGCCACCTAGCATACCTTCTCACTCATCTCTCACCACACCATTGCACCCACCACCACACACCATTGCACGGACATCACTCTTTCACATTGCAATCACGGAAAGCTCCACTAGTGACATGGACATCTCACCCACCACTTGACAGAATGCACAATTACATGCATCCACCACACCACATAGTGCATCTCACACGTCACCTATTCACACGTCACTTCTGTCACTTGCCACGGCATCCACCATCCCTACCCCTACTCCCACTCCCATCGTATTATAGACTACCCTGCATGTATCATTCCCCACCCTTGCATCATCATCATCATCCACTATTGATGCTGCCATCTAGCAAATGATATAGTGTCTTCAACAAATTAATGTCGAATATTCATCTCTCAAGCACCAACATTTTGTCCTACAAGAGACTACAGAAGAATTACATGTACGCTTAGATGCACTCACCCTGCAGAATCAGGAGCTTAACCAAAAATATCAAAACTTGGAAACTGATTATCAAACACATCAACAAACTTTTGAAGCTCAAGTTCAGGAACGGGTCAAGGAAGTTGAATCACAATTACATTTTTACTTGATGTGAAATGCCCAATTGTCATGCAATATGGCGCTTCTTTGTCGACACCTCAATGCTACAAAGGAGGAAAAACAATGTCTGCAACATCAGAATCATCAGAATTTTGAAGCTACATTGGACAATCCAGACACACCTCTTCGCCCATCTTGCTTTTAAGCCATCCCCCCCGAATCCATGCAGATCCTATTGGAAGACCATGCATGTGTGCTTGAGGACTATGACCATTTACAAGAAGAATGCCGAACCCTCAAGGAAACCCATAAAAATTTGTTGCTTAAAGATTCTTTGGGACCCACTATTGTACAAGAGGTGGCACCAATGACTCTCTTGAAAGAATTGATTGCACTACATATGAAAGTACAAGAGTTACAGACTCAAGAATCGAATGTGATGGAACCCCCTCGACCAGAGTCACCACTTGATCTACCGGAACCGGAGAAAACGATACCTATCCCTATCAAAGACACATTTGAAGACGAATTGTTGGTGTAAATTGCAAGCCTACACATTTGGCTCAAAGGATGCATTGAAGTCTATACATATATGAAGAAGCATAAGAACATATGCTAGTGGTTAATTACCGCTACACCCTTTTGTAAAAGTCAAATTGACTTGGAATCTTTTTGTAGTCACCTACCAAAGTGAGTTGTGGAAAAAGTAACTCATTTGATTGAAGGAATATCTCCTAATATGTAGGAGCTTGATCATAGGGAGCCAAAAGTTTGAATTTGAATTCAAACTCTTACTCATTTCCTATAAAAATGGACATGGAAAAGTCGCGGGTAGAACTCTTCACTCCCTAGCTTCTCATTTTTTATTTTGAGTTTGTGTGAGGACTATACTATAGCCTACACCTCTCTACACCATTAGGCAATGTTGTTCATGCCAATGGGATTGTATACAAGTGTTCATTAATAGATACATTTACATCAATCATCTATGGGTTCTCTGTTAGTCTAGTCAAAAGTTTTTCAACTTGTCAAGGGCATATCTCCGTCAATTCGCCATCAAAATCAGTGGTTCAAAGACTTTTGGATTCAGCTCCAAGTAATCTAGATGCTATCAAAGTTTGAAGACATTTTTTTCCGCCATTTTGGAGAAATCTCCGTCGAGGTGAACTCTGGTCAATTTCTGCTACAGTCCTAAAAAGTCGGGGGTAAAGCTAAACTTGCTAAATTGATTTCTCTTAGCATAGTTTATCTTTTTACATCATTCCACTTGCAAATGATAGCTTACTAAGCTTATTAGATATCCCTAAAAGGAAGTTTTCCAATTCCTACTGTGCTGGTCATACTATGCAAAATACCCAGCAGGTGTCAAGACATAAATAGAAGGTTTTCTTGAGTTTGTTACTTCCAAAGTTATTTGTTTTGATTCAATCATTGCACACATCATATCCAAAGGACATAGGACATTTTATGGTATCATTTGGAAGTTAAGGAAGTCTATTTTTCAAGTCTGAAGCAAAAGAGGGCTGGTACAAAGCAGGCTTTAGCAGTACCTACTCAGTCTCTTGGTGCATCCATCCATCTTTCCCAACAGTAGTATCAAAGCAATAGAGGTAAAATGGGAGATGGTTTTCCTTCATTTATTGATAAATTGGACAGGAAAAACTATCAAGCTTCGTCTGTAAGGATGAAGACCTACTTACAAGGAAGGAGTCTCTATGGATACATCTCAGGAGATGAGGAATTGCCCTCATTCAAAAATCAATTGACTTCAAGCTAGTCTTGAAACAAAGATCGACTATATGGAGCAAATGACTTCATCAATGGACACCATCAACAACTAAAGAAAAATAACGACAACAAGGGGAGAAAGAAAGATATTACATAGAGATCAAAGGATTCAAAGATCAAATGTCACTTCAATGGAGCTATCTACATCAGAGACAAAGAGGAACAACCTTTTACCATAGGAAAGAAGATCTCATCAACTAAGCTTGTGTACTGCATCATTTGAAGTATTTTACATGTATCAAGAAAAACCATACAAAAGGAAATATCAGATCGAAGGGCAGTTACTCTTGAAGATCAACCACATCAACCATATGAAGCAAAGATTACTCTTGGAGATCAACCATATGAAGAAAAGACTACCTTCTTGAATATTAACTACATCAAGCAAAGGCTACACATTTGAAGAGAAAGAGAAGGTCAAACAAAGAAAGGACTATATTTCTAAAAAAAATTTCAATGATGTGAAGGAATACATCGATGGACATTATTAAATCAAAAGGGCATCGACAAGAAGGGGAGAAAAAAATCTACTACTTGAAGATGAAAGACAATGGAAAATCAAAAGAGTCAATCAACAAGGAATAAATCAAAAGAAGCTCTCTACATCAAATGATCAAGAAAAGCCATCAAGGTTAAAAGGGAAGACATCAGCAACACAATTTTTTGAAGATAATCAATCAAATGGAAAGGCCACTACTTCAAGAATTAACAACTACATCAAAGAATCTACACATAGAGCAAAGAAGAAGAAGGAAGCAAAACCAAGGACAACTAAGAAATAAAATCAAAGGGGAGATAGCAAAAGGAAAAGCAAGAGCCAAGAGAGAGAAGTGACAACATAAAAAATGATCGATAGAATATGAAGATTGAAGGGGAGCTGTTGGAGCAAGCAATCTCAAAATTCACACTCTTTGCATTTCGCATTTTTTCATAGAAACTCCCATAAAACTTTTTTCTCGTAGGACCCTAGTCTTAAGAGTATTTTTTATGTGACTCTACCCTTAGAATCTTTCCATATTCTGCATCACCTACAAAAGTTAGAGTAAAAACAAATATTCTCCATGTAATAGGCAATCTTGCGAGCACACTCCTTAATACAAGGATGCCAAAATAGATGTGCAAAGAACTCGTTAAATTAAGGCATGCATCCTTGTTTAGAAAGCATGTATTCGGTTGACTCTGCCGCTTAAATTTATTTGTATATATACTCAAGTAGTTAATGAGAAACTTGGGCGACATTATGTTTCTGTGAAATATCTACTGGTTCTCTATGACTTTAGCATGATCATAAGCGTGTATCTCTGCATATTACTTCTGTATATCACGTACATCAGCTCATCCCATTCAATGGGGAGCATGCTTATTCATTTACTCATCAACACCTCTGTATGAGTATGTAATCAACATATGATGCCCTCAGCCCTTATGATGTGCATAGTTGTTGCTCTTTAGAATGCAAGTTTAGAGTAGCAACACGTGATGATCAATTGCATCATTCTGTTTATCACTCCATGAAAGGCATAGATTGTGTGTGCAATTTCCAAGGTAGTATTGAAGCCGCAGTGTATCACAGAATATGTATTGTTGCAACTTTGTGGCTAAGCTCAGTAAAAATGCTCATCTTATCGATAGAAGTACCATCTGATATCAAGCGCGATCTCATAGTCTTCGTATATAGTCACATCGTATCATGTAATTCACTAGCGATAATTATATGAAGGCAACCACAAGTTACCAAGGTGCTCACTTGACTATCATGAATCTTACTAATCATATGGAAGTACTCAGTATATAACGTTTTACTCATGCATAACATATGTGATGTATGCACCTTGACATTAGAAGTTAGAGCTTTGGACATCTCCTGAAAATCGGTTGGAGATGAAATCATCCGCAAGCCTATTTGCTATCTACCTTGAGTGCGCCTATGTCATTCCACATTATACTGTGAAGTCTGGTCTGTGACAAGAACATATACGACCATGGGAATCTCACCATCATGGTCAAGTCAATGGGAGGTCGACATTCTTAACAATGCCGATCACTATGGAACATGTTATATATATATATATATATATATATATATATATATATATATATATATATATATATATATATATATATATATATATATATATATATATATATATATATATGTGTGTGTGTGTGTGCATAGCAATGTTGACATGGATTTGGATAGGATTAGCTACTATTTTTTGAAGAACTTTGCATTATTGCTCTTGGCCATCAAATTAGGACTTATGAAATGAAAAAAACTCGTGGATCCTCCTTGCTTTAAGCTCTTGTGCATCTCCATGCTTGAATGTGAACTCATCTTGATGATACAACATTGAATCATCGTTTTCCATGTGGCAGCCCTTTAAGCCTTCAATTTGCTTAATCTAAAAAATTCCGGTGACCTTGAAAACTAGATTTTGTGCTTTTTGACGCTCCAACTATGCTTTCATGAAGATGAAACTTTGTAGGGCTATGTTTTTCAACCTCTCCGTTAGGAATATGAAGCAAAAACTCCCATCTTGATCTCCCTTATACAAGCTTGAATACATTTGGAAGTTTATCAGATGACATTAAGGTGTGTAGAAAGCTTTGGTGCTTCTTGAAGTTGAGCCTCATAGGCCTTGAACATCATGTCCAAGTCTTCTGGAGTAGGATCTGCTAAGGCTAATCCTACTTTGAGTTGTGGTCAAATGGAGTGTGGGTGGTGATGTGGTGGGTTAAAATATGGTAGTGTTTTAGAGGGCGTTTGAGATACAAGTTCAACTATTTTTGTTTTTGTTTCCTTGAGAATATCTTCTAACTTGCTTAGTTTCGTAGTGCACTTTCTTTTCATTCTCTCTTGGCTATCTTTCAAAGATCTCATTATCTTTTTATCTATGCTTTATGGGTCACTAGCCTGACTTCTCCTGCTCTAGACCTACTCTCTTCTATAGAGGCTATGCTCTAGTGATTACATGTACAATGGTGATGTTAGTCACACTTCCATTAGGCTCTTTTACTAGGCCAACAACATTGATTGGAGTTATGCTTTGCACATTGGCTAGATTTTTTTGGGTATTCTTTGAGGAATTCTCCTATCCACAATTGGGGCACAAACCTTGGAGGGGTTTCAAGTCTCATTTGTCTCAATTGGTGCCTAGGGTTTGGATTCATGCACATCACATTTGAGTATTCAAACTTCTTATTAGGTTCTAGTGGTGCTTCATATTGAAAGATCTCATTATGCTCAAGTGATTTTGTTTAGTAAGCCGATGAGTGATCTATATGAGTAGAGTCAAAACTTTGAGCATTTGGATCATTATGTGAGATCATAGCGGGAGCCGATCAAAGTGGTGACTTTGCAAGGGATGCATAGGTGGTGCAAAAGTGCAAAGTGGTGCACAAGTGGCCGAGAACAAGGGTGCATAGGTAATGCACAAATAGACTGTTCATAATGGTTTTGTAGGAAAAGTTGAATGCAAGTTGCAAAAATCTCTTTTTCAAGGGTTTTTAAGGCTTTGTAAGTGTTTCTTAAGGTTCATTTGAACCCTTCCTTATGGAAACATTTTGAAAAAATGAAAGTAAAAAAAGTGGAAAAGGGATGAAGTGAAGTGGTACTCAAGAGTTTGTGTGGCCCCCCATTTAAAAGTTCGTTTCTTCTAAAGGCACAACATGATAAAATAGGGAGCTATTGGCCTTACACATGAAGTGATTCTTGGGACATCAAAGTGAGGACCAAGGTACACTAGCAATTGAAGTGACGTACAAAGGGCAATAGAGACATATTCAAAGGATTAGCAATTCTTGGACTAAGGAGTTAGACTAAGGAACAAGAGAAAGGAAGACCCTTGCACAATATTGTAAGAAGTGGAGAATGACATACCTCGGCTCACCTCCTATCCTATTTATAGCCCTTGCCTAGTCACCATCTAGAGTTCTCTCTAAGGTCCACCTACTCATCTGGCCATCATGAGTAGGTACCTAGTATGAAATCTCTGGCTTTTGGTCTTGGCTATCGCTTGAGCAAGGAACTTCTCGTTCCTCCAAGCATGTACATCTTTGGAATATAACATTATCTTCCCTTCTAAATATCATTTTCATCAATGATATATGAGGAGCTATAAACCTGGGATTTGAAATCGATGATTCCAAATAATAAGAGTAGAGTGTGCTAGGTGTTTGAAATACTAGATGCTCAAAAAGTAGACAACTATCCTCTATGCTTCCTATCTAGCATTTCCACTAATAAATAGTAGTCCTTGCTTTAAGCATACTATAGTAATTCCTCTAAGGGTGATTACAGATGTGCACAACATAAGTACTCAAAAAAACCCTCGGACTCCCTATACCTAGACCTTGACTACTAACTTGTGATGGCTTGTGACTTGTAGAGACCTTGACGGCTTTCCCTTGTCTTTGTGATATAACCATTGATAGCTTGTCACATGGTATAATGTTGCAAAATCACTAACTCAACTAGAGTGACAAAAAATACTATGCTAATCCAAAACAATCTGACTATGTCCCTAATCTCTGTGGAAAAATAGTAAAATTAAATGGAAATCTTTTCCAAATAGTACTTAATCTCTAAGCTTAAGTAATTCTGCTTGTTTTACTCACTATAATGAAATGAAACTCAAAAAAGTCTCATCATGATCTAAACTATGTATCCAAGATGACAATCTATCAATGATCCAAACTATGGATGAAGATGTCAATCTATCAATGATTCAAACTAAGGACCAAGATCTCAATCTGTCACATCCGAACTATGGATCCAAAACTCAATCTATGATATATAATAATCCAAGATATGGATCAAAATATCTCCCATACAAAGGAAATCCCAATCCACTCTGTGGAACTAAATCCATCATGCCATGTGAAGATGTGCTAAGAAAGTATAGCAACTAGTGGAACTACCACGAGCTTCTCAATACTAACATGCAATATGTTCCAAGTGGATGAAAATCACTTTAACTCTGACCACCATTATCATCACTATGAGCAAATCATCCCCAACTAGTAATGAGGTATCTTTAGTAAACTACTCTAATAATCTGGCACTCCCGATATAATGAGGAAAATAATATGAATCCACTTAGGCATATCAAATAAAGTAGTACGTTGTTGGAGAGATTTTCTCTCAGTCTATGATCAAAATGATGATTTCAATGAAGTCAAGGTCGCTCTTGTCAATTCTACCATCATAGTGTATCATTCCAAGAAATATGATGATTCCTCCTTGGATGCAATCACACCTCCTTTTGATAATACAATCCATTAAAGGATCAATTTAAGTTCTCCAACAAGTCAATTCATTGTGCAATTAACTTTGAAAATTCAAAAACAAATCAAAGTTTGTAGGTCGGGTATGGAAGAGTGGATATCATCTCAGTCGAAGACTTAGGTTTTCACATTCATAAAGAGGTGATGTTTTTTCATTGATCAAAGATAATTAGTATGAGATCAAGTCTTTAATAATAGAGAGATTTCAGATCGAATATTTTTGGGAATCATAACTTTTGAGCAACCTCTAATTTTAGAGTTAAGTGCTTATAAAAACCACGATGTGATGAATACATGGGAGGTCAATAATTGTTATATCCTACAGAAGGACGAGATGCGTTTGCTGCTCCCATGCTCTGATGGTGCTTTTTTTCAGAAGCATTCTGATGTGCTGATGATTGCCATATTTGACTAATATTGAAGCTTGGTTCTGATGACTGATGTTTGATCTATCGTTGACAAATCTTATTGCTCTCGCAACCGACACCTATGTTCCGTTGCACATTCAACAAACACCGACCGTAGTCTGATCATCTGCGCTACACCTAAAGGAATGGTATCTGATGAATTCCGAGCTGACGGTGATGCCGTCTATGTTTTTCTGATGAGACTGCTACTCATAATCTCCGACAAGCAATCTCCGACAAGCAGAAGTGTGAAGAAGATGGTTCTGATGACTGATGTTTGATCTATCGTCGACAAATTTTATTGCTCTCACAACCGACACCTATGTTCTGTTGCACGTTCAATAAACTCTGACCGTAGTCTGATCATCTGCGCGACACCTGGAGGAATGGTATCTGATGAATTTCGAGCTGAGGGTGATTCCGTCTGCGTTTTTCTGATGAGACGGCTACTCATAATCTCCGACAAGCAGAAGTGTGAAGAGGAACACGTCCTCGTTGTCTGACATGCATAATCTTGATTCTGAGACTTGCGCGACTCCCTTCATCTCCTGACAACGTTCCTCTGTAAATAGCCGATTGCGCACGAAGTGATGACTTATTGCTGATGAAGAATGATGCGAATTGTCGTAACTGAGTTCTTATCTATGCTTTGACTTCTGTTTCGTATACACCTCCAACCTGACAAACGAGTTTTGATCAATTTATATATTGCAAATCTGATTAATTTTTTACTAAAGTTTGCTCTGTTGTTTATATTCAGATATGATATGCTGTAGCGTTGATGTTTGCGCATGATACTCTAATGCACAATTATCTCAACAAAAAAATTAACGATTACATCTGATATTACCATTTTGACTCTGAAAAATTTAACTCAGTTTTCTCCGATTCAACAGGTTGACGTGCCAACAACTCTCTGTTGTATTTTTTACAACCAGAATAGATGGATAAATGTTGCGCAATCCTGGTTAACGCTAATCTATATGATTTATGTTATCAATAGCTAATGTGTTTTTTTGGCACTTAGGAATTAAGAAATCTAATAACCATATCATTTTGCATGTTTGATAAAACTAATTACCTTGTTAACTATAAAGTTGAAAACAGAACTTGAACAATAGTTGCACGCAAATAATGATTTCTTGTCTCTTTGCTCATGTCGTATGTTCAAATATATGTAATACGAGGATTCTATTCAATGGAAAGTATATCGACAGTTGTTGAGTTCAAGGACTATAAACTACAAATGTTTTAATGATTTGTTTTAAGAGAATTTTTTTTTTCCTATGAATAAAACATGGATCCTGTTGAACCACAAAATAAACTTGTTTAATCATAAAGGAAAAAAGGTTATCTATTTTTAAGTTTTGCACAAAACACATGAGAACTCATTTGAATTGTTGAATATCAAAGATGTATGTTTGATTATGTGTACTTTTGACATGTTCTTTACTATGTTGAGGTGTTATATCAATATCAAACATTGAGAGAATATGTTTACCTATGATAAACATGATGATTGAGCAGTTTTTATGATTTTTTTCTTAAAAATCTTGACAATATGATATAGATTTTGCAATTAAATTACTAATCATCTCTTTGAGTCTTCACTACACTTGGGATCGCTCCAAGCACCCGACATTCGCCATTGGATTTGGCAGTTGAACTTATCCACCAATTGAGCATCCCCATACTTCCAACAACGTACTCTATGAATTTCATCTTATAAATCTAATTGCCTATTCTGAATTGTTATGTGCAAACCTTGCCTTTTTGCTTCTAGGCTACTTGCCTACAAACTTGCCTTGGTTACGATCACATACAAAGTGACTATCTCAACTGGACCTCTATTGTCTAATAATAAGAAGATCATATGAATGAACTCCAAATAAAAAAAAACAACAATCTCAGAGAGTTCTCTCCCATACCCTCTATCATCCACCTAGGTAGAATAAAAAGTTTGATGTCCCATACCAAAAAACTTTATACCCTACATAGATGAATATATGAGATTAAAGTCGAGCACTTCTCTCAAAATGATAGGAAAATATTGGTTAGTACTTATAACCATAAATAATAATAACTGAAATCATGAAGTGTTCCTGAAGGTTTTTCCTTCCCTCTATGGATAGGAGAGAGGCATTCCTATGGCTCTACCACTCATAGCTATCTCTAACATCAACTCATCTTGAGTTGAGAAATGAGAAAGTATATGATAAATCAACTCAACTAGAGTTGTGAAGGATGCAGCTTGCATCAAATAACAACTCATGCAGCTTGAGTCAACTATTAATTACAAGAAATTGGAATTTATAAAACTTGTATCAATCCATAATAGATGAGATGAGAACAACTATGCTTGCATGGCACTATATACATTGTTTGAAAATTTTGATAGAGCCTCCTATGTCCTATGGAGAATGGTCACCATAAACCAATGATCAATAAACAACTATCTAGGGCATGGCTAGACCATGCTGATCACACCATATTAAAAAAAATCATAAAAACTTGTGGAAAATCATTTCCTTTCAACAACATCTCCTGCATAAACAATTTTCAACGTCAACAGATTAAAGCTTAACTTCAACTAACTTTTACTCATGAAAATTTTATGAAATTTCGGAACCTTATATAACTTTGCTCAAACTTTCATTAGGATCAGAAAGCACTTGATTTGGCCATTTTCTCATAGTTTTATCACCATCTTATTGGAAGGATCGAACTCTTGATGACCAACTCTTGAAATGTACAAGGTCATCCTCTTGAAGCCCTTAGACTAATGAAACAAGCTACAGCTTTGTTTTTTTTTTTGTGCCAAAATCTGGATGAACTTATCTATTTTTTTTCACAAAAGTACAACTTAAAATTCAATAATGTACACACTCAAATGTATCATTCTATCTCTGCTACACATGCACTTATGTGAGCCTAAAAACAATGCAGCTACACTTTTAGAATATCTTCTAACTATGAAAATAAGTTCAAAAATCTTTAAATTTTAGACATACCATAAATCTATACTCAAGTAGATCCTCCAATAAAAATGTCTGAAATTGGAGCTTTCAATATGAAACAACCATGTGTTCATCACACACATGTACCACTCTTTGGCCAATCCTCACCTGAGATTGTTATGAGAAGAATAGGTCATTTGAGATACCCATCGATGCCTAATTTCTTCGACATTTTAACAACTACTACTATTTGCTTTCATTTATATAAATTTCATAGTATTTTGACATTTGAGGCTTTCACAATGACCAAAATACTAAATCTCTATACTTACAATATTCTAAAAATTTGTAGATGCTAACTTTCACCCTTTTCTTTATATTGCCTAAATGGAGATACATTTGATTTTGATATTTTGTAAATACTATGTGAATATGTTGAGCTAAGGATAGAAAGAAAAATCATCCCAATCGAGTCAATGATCTAAGAGAATCAATCACCTCGAGGTGACATGGTCTCTAGTCATTTCATAAGTTCTAGAGGCTGCACGTTCATGTGAAGAGATTATTTGAACTATCAAATGATCTTAAAAATCTGTGAAAATTAATTTAAACAAAGTGGATCTTTTAATTTCATATCCTACAAAAATCATGTAATTTGGATCTACCAACGAAAAGAAATGCCCTTTCTAATAGGCATATGTCAGTTGTTTCAAGACTCTACCACTATTACCAATACTTCTAGTGCAAAGGTCATTTGACCTATGTAAAACTATCCAAATTTCTTAAAAGGTGTTCAACCTCAAGAAAAGCCTATGAGATACTTGCTCTCCAAATTTCAACCAATTTGGGCCGTCCCTCAAAGAGGATCATCCAAATCTTTCTGAGGCAGCTACCTCACTAACTATTTGCTCAATGTTTTCTTTGAACCTAAAAATGACAAGACATATTAATCCTTATGATTAAACATGCTCATTCATTCTTGTGTATGGATTGTGACATGGAAACATCAATGCAAACCAATTAACAATTTTTGAAATAACGAAGCCCACAAGTGATTAAAAAAATGAACATCTCAATCTGATGGAATAACTTTTGGAACACCATGAAGTGAAAAAAATATGTTTAATTATTAATTTACCATGATGAGGAAAAAATACATTTTATACGTAAAATTTAATAAATAAGTTACCAAAATTTTTTGTAGTATGGGTAGGATCCATGTCATTATATAGAACCTAAACCAATTACTAAATGTGGGAAATAATTTTAGCAATATTGGAATCAAAAAAGAAAAAGGAAGGTTTTATGTTGGAAATATAAAAAGGAAGGAAGAAGTAAAAGTAATGTTAAATGTAAGTTAAAAGCAATTGGGTATCAATATGTGAAAATAGACTAGTGGATAAAGCATATCTCTTGTAAGTAAGAGGTGGTGGGTTCAAAACCCCTACATGCAAAAGAGGAAAATAAGTAAGCTCTTATTACCACTCATTAGTTGGAGAGGTTTTGCACATAGCCAACAGCTGCCAACAAACCCAAAGGGAACCAAAGTGAACCAAGAGAACCATGAGTGCCAAAGATGCCATATGCTATAGTTCTATGCCTTCATCGATGCCTTAGAGTAAACCACAAGAGTAACTACATGGATAACCCATTTCATAAAAAGAGTTAAAAAAATAAAAATAAAACAAATTGAACTAGAACTAGAATAGTGCATAGTGCACAATGTGAGAGTGAGACAGTGAGCACAAGGGCATAATAATGAATTCAAAAAACAAAATCAAATAAGAAAAAAAACATGAATTGACAAATGTTAACATGGATCAAACGAGAATAAACAAACCAAAATAGGTTCTAAATCACATATGGATGTCAACAAATCATGAATGGACACGAAAAAGTAGACCTTTATAGCTGTGCACAAGCTTTGATACCACTATTGTTAAGATCTTGTAGACGGATATACACAAAGATACTACAATAATGTAATCTCACAAGAACACACATAGAATAGAGAGATAGAAGGCTCAACACAAGATTGGGTACAATCTCCCCCCACATACCCTGATGAAAGAGTCTATCAAAGTATGTGTATTTATAAGAGTATTTTTCATTACATCTTAAATAGAAGATACATGAGGGTGGAACTTCAAAAATCTTGCATTTATGAAAAATTAGATTTATTTACAAAATATTGCTTTATAAGCAATCTAATAGTTTTACAAAAACATCACTTTCTAAGCGATCTACTATTTTTACAAAAATATATAAAATATTATCTTTTAAATATCTTCGAAAATATTTCAGTAAATCCACACATGTTCATGCCCTCATGATTCTTCACCTATTAGATCAAAATGCAATCACATTAAAAACCTTAAGGCATTAAAATCCATTTAACATTCCATTATTCTGTAAAGTGTAACATACAAGAGCTTTTCACTTCTTGTATGTAGATTCCTTTCTTGCGAGAGCTTTAAGTAGCTACCATGGCTGGGACTTTACACTAATCTCTCTAACGCTTAAGTCTAAGTATATCCTCATGCTTTTTTGGATTTTATCAAAATCCCTTGAAGGATAGGCAAACATTATGTTGTACCTTCCACATACTTAATTATCGTCGATACGATTGCATACTACATACTTATAACTTTCACTCTTTTCAGACTTGGAACAATTGTTCGGACTTGGAACAACTTAATCGTTTCACACTCCCCATTGGATAAATAAAACTTGAGTGAAAATTTTATGAAAGGACTTTTGATTTCCAATACTTGGTAAGACTTCATAGCAGTTGCAATCCCAATTTCTTGGACAATCATGGCCAATCTTGATCAAGTTTGGTTGACCTTGCAAGAAGACTAAAGACTGATTGTTTTAACTTTAAAATCTCTTGAACTATCGAAAGCTTCTTTGCTTACCCATAGGATTTTAGAGATCTTTCGCTTAACTCAAGCCCGAGCATAATAAAATGCTTTTCAGATTCTAAAACTAAGAATCTCATCAAGATTGATACACCACTAGGTTATACCAATCTTTGGACTTTAAGTACCACTACTAGTGATTCAAGGCTTCTTGGGAGCTACTTGTTGTCTAACTAGCTCTAAGAATTTCATTCTTACTACGAGGAAGGAGTTTATTCTTCAAGGACTTGTGATTCATTCTAGAGAATTGGAAAAGACTCTCAAAGCTTTATTGCTTGAAGTGGTTCATATCTCAAGTGTCAAACTAAATGATCACTATAGGAAGTGTTTTTCCATTTTTTAATGAAAGTTTGGCTTGAACTTTCATTTATATATGATAAAAATTCCTTTTCTTGAGTTTGAAAAAAATATTATTATTATTCAATTGTTTGGTGTTATTAGAACATTTTTTGATGATTCAACCAATGTATAATAATTGTACTATGAACACTTCATCATCGTCTTTATCACTTGAATCATCGGGATTCTTTCCTAGATGTAATAACTTATCAATATCTCAAATCTTGAAGATGTTTTACTTTCCCTTCTAAGGAATTTGATCCCAAGCCTCCCAATTGCATTCCTCTTCATTCATGGGGAGAAACTTCTTTTTGAAGATTTGGGTGAGTTAATCCCAAGTTGAGGGTTTTTTATGAATCTCAATGAGACTCATCCACTATGTGTAGACCTTAAGGCCTAATGACAATCTCGCCCTTACCACTTGCATAAGTTCAGGGTTGTTCTTGAGTTGGTGAACATCTTTTCATTTTCCAAGAAAATTAAGAATGTGTCCTTATTTTAATCCTTATCTTCACTTGAGAAGTAAGAAGGACATAGCTCTTTCCCTAAAGAAGGATCTGATAGATGGCTTACACCTACTGATTGTCCATTGTCCCAAAGTGTTTGCAGAAGCCGGAGTGATAGGAGCCATCAAACTTAGAGGACTCAAACTATAGTTAAGGGAAACAAGTCCATTTGGAAAATGGATAGATCCTTATCCGTTTTCAATCAAACAGACATAGGTGAGGTCGCTAGCGTATCAGTATGGCTATCCAAGGTAGCCTACCTACTAACTACATCCTTGGATTTCTCAAGTAAGTCCAAATGAGTTCCAAGCTGATTCTGAACCCTATCAATGGATTAACGAAGCTCTACAAACTCAACTTGGACATTGGACAAATGTCCAAGGCCCTGCTCTACTTTCAACAACCTATCTTTGAGTTCATTCCTCTCATTTGAAGTGTTGTTGGTCTCCCCTTGCCGTGTCGTATCCTCAATAATTAAAGCTAAATTTGTTGATTTTAAATTCAAAGCATCATGCATGAGTTGGAATTGAAATCATTCTTGCAGATTCAATCAGTGCACATGATGCTATAGGTGGGCTAAACATGAATGAAGATACTGAAACAAGTGGTGCAAAAACATTCAGAGATATGATAAACTCCATTGCACACATTTTGTTATTAACTTTCTTTAGATTTCCTAATGCATGAGGTCTATGATAAAATCAAAAGAACAATGCATAATTTCACAAGAATACTTCCCAATAAACGACTACATGCAATAAATCATAGAAGTGAGCGATAGAGATATCCCCAGCTGACGTGAATCATAAAGGTTATACTACAAGAAAACATAAACAGTAGAAGGTGGCATAGATTCAAAAGGTACATATGACAATAAAAAATCCGAAGTGACAAGTACGAACAAAACTACAATCCAATAGTCAATCGAAAAATAACTAGAGTCGGTATAATGAGTTTATGGTGGTTGCCGAATTAAAACAATCATGGATGGTGGACAACAAGGTCGTAGTTTAGATCCATTCAGAGGGTAAGGAAGAAGTACTCTAGTAATCATAGCTAATCAGAATGTAGCCGAGCCAAGTTGGGTAGAGATATGGTATGGTCCAAACCATCAAAGTTTAAATTTGCCTTCTACATGATCCGATTTAGAATTATAGAATAACACCAACTAGACAATTTTAAACACCGAAGTTCGAAGAAAGCAATCATGAGTTTTAGCTTGGCGTAGCTAAACTTATTGTAATAGTAGAAAGATCTCCAACCCTTGTTCATCAAGAAAGCATAGAGTATCAATTCAAGGAGGCACCAATTCATCACGTAATAATTTCTTGTCCAGGTCCACACATAAACTAGGTACAACCAGCTCCATCGGTGCGATGGCCTCCAATTTGTAAGCCAATTTAAACTGTGTACAAGTAGTGGTAACTTTATATGTGGTACGATAAGCCCACAACACAGCAATCAAAAGATAATCCCGACGCTCAAGGCAATCCATAATAAGTTTCTTCAACATAGTGAGTAAGGTTTCATTAGTGGTTTTAGCCAAACCGTTAGCAGGGGCACAATAACGAGTACTAAACATATGGATAATATTAAATATATGAGTGAGAGCCTGAATAAGAGTGTTAATGAAGTGGATCCCGTGATTGGAGAAAATTTACAATAGTAAGACAAACCTAGGGAACACATCTTGCATCAGGCACTCCTGAACTATAGCAAACCACAGCCCCCATTTCTAGAAGGAATTAAGTGGTAGGACTGGTTGAAGAGGAAAATAATTCCGTTGTAGTTGTTGGCCCATCCATTGATAGGCATCACATTGTTTAGCATAATTATGCACATCTCGCTGCATTGTAAGCCACCATAAGCCACTCTGCAAAAATTTTTTGATGGGTTAAATCTGTCGAAAAATGCCCGCCAAAGGGAATAGTATGTCATATGTATTAGAGAAGGTACTTCATGAGGAGGTATACAATGCCAGAATGATGATCATAATATAATTGACCGACAATGATCCAAAAAACATCAGTTGTAAACTACGAGTTTCCGGTTGGCCATGTTAGACAGTGTACTCGATGGACAACTAGTAGTCAAGAAAATCATGAGTGTATCATAGTAAGAATTGTCCACAGGTAAGGCACTATCAGTTACAGTTGGTGTAGTGGTTGCATAGATAGTAGGAGATGAGTCATCTATTCCATTTAGCAGTTCACCAGAATCTAGCCTCGACAGAAAATTGGCAATCATATGTGTCATGCTTGGTCCTTTTACCACATCATAATCAAACTCCTGGAGTAGTAATACCTAATGAGCCAATTTCCCACCCAAATTTTGTTTTCCTACAAGGTTAACTAAAGTTGTATGTTCTACATGAAAGGTGAATGTTTGGCCTAGCAAATAGTGTTTGAACTTCTTTATAGAGTATATTAATCCTAAACATTCCCGTTCAGTGACAGAATAATTATGTTCGACTCAGCTTACACATCTCATTGCATAATAAATCAGTCTATACCATTTATCTTGTTGTTGCATTAGGACACTACTGATAGCGATATTAGATGCATCCACGAACACATGGAGTAGTAGTTGCCAATTAGTTGGCTAGAGGATTGGTGCCTCCATAAGAAGAGTTTTTAGACGACCGAAGTTGATTTGGCATTCATTAGTCTGGCAAAATTGGCATGGGGATACAAGAGTCAAGCACATAAGAGATATGGTCAAATGGGTTAGCCAGCGGAGATGGCAGCCATGTGACCGAATCTACCCAAGGAAGCGCAGAAGGTTCTTGGGTGTCATGGGTGGTGAAGCATCCAAAATTACTTGAACTTTATCGGGATCCCTTGATACCAAGATTTTCTGACAAGCCATAGCAAAAATAGACTTATTCATGTTTAAGCACATATGGTATTCTCTACACTTCACAAAACAACATTTGAGATGTTGTACATGTACACTAGCATCACTCGAACACGAGAAATCATCGAAGTATATGTGCATAAAACTCATGAGGTATAGTGCAAATATCTCTTACATGCAGCATTGGAACATGTTGGGTGTATTTTGTAGGCTAAAGCACATCACAATACATGCATAGACTCCCCAATTAGTAATAAAAGCAGTTTTCAGAATGTCCACCTAAGCCATTGGAATCTGATTATATCCACCACATCCATGCAAAAAGGAATACATCTCATGCCTTGCTACGTCATATAAAGTACTATCGAGGAAAGGTAACGAAAAAGGGTCCGACACCATAGCCACGTTCAATATACGAAAATCAACACATATGCGTGACTATTTGTTCTTTTTAGGGATGATTAGTATAGGAGAAATCCACTCCACGTGCTCCACAGAGGATGATAAATTTGACCTTCAATAGCCTATCTAATTCCTCTTTCACTACTAGGCATAATTAGGGTTCATTCGATAGCTCTATTGTCGGAAAAACAGGAATGAGTAGGCTCTTGAAGGGAATCCCCCATCGAAGGCTAGATTTTGGAGCAATGAGAAGATAGATTCTAGAAAATTCCAGGCATTGCAAGGAAAAGGAGGAGATGAGCAGAGGCTACCTCTAACAAGCACATCTTTTATGAGGCCTATGTGTCGAGAGGAAATAGGAGGTACACTAAATGCATTGGAAGCATGGATGTGCAAAATATCTAGATCTTATGGTTAATTTAGATAAGTCGTCATGTTTATGAAGTGTATGTGAGTATCAAATGGCTCGTAAATTTGTTGAAGAACAATAGTGGTTGAGATTTGGAGGAAACATAGAAGATTGGTTGTGTGGATAATGAGCATGTATTCATCTTGATTTCCACATTCATTATTGAACCAATGACCTCATGAGGTAGCATTTGGACAATGTCATACAAATGAAGCTATTATTTGTTGGGATTTGTGGTAGATTCCATGTGCTCTTGAATGTGTGTTTACATTTGAGTAGACTTGGAGGTTGAGGTATGATTGGAGTATTCAGAGTAGTTACCAAACCATCAAAATTTGGTGGATACATTTGAAGACAAATCTGAGTTGGATCCTCCTTAATCTTTTCTACACCTACTCCCACTATTTTATGCCATAGATTTTTTATGTGAGTGATAAACACCTCTATAGTCTCCTCATTAGCAAACCTTTATGCTACTAGCTAACTCTCTAAGTTTTGAGCCCATGTCTGACCACGAGATTCATATTTCTTTCTCAGTATGTTCCATGCTTCATAAGCCTTGGTAGTATGCTAAATTAAAACCAAAACACTATCATTCGTCCTTGTAACAAGAGCATAGAGTGCATCTATGTTTCTAAGTTTCCAAGCACATAGAAGATAAGCATTAGGAGGAATCATTCGGTTAGGATTATTTGGATCAGCTACCTCTTGGGGCTCATGATTAATCCCAAGAAGAGTACCCTCAAGCTCATATGAATCAAGGATGGAAGTGAATTTCAAATTCCATAGGGTGTAATTCATACATTCAAGCTTACCCTCTATGAAGGTTGGTGGCCATATCTACAACATTGCAATGATTGGAATCAATGGTGCTCCTGCTTGTGCTCCTGCTACTTGAGTTGAAGAACCACCGTGATTCCTAGTTGTAGATGATGACCCACCACTTGACATCTTCTTCCATTGAAGCCTTTGCAACCTCTTTGTTTTTTCGTCTTCACTACTCAAAGAATCTTGAGCTTTGCTACCATGTAAGAAATAATAGCATAACATAGTAGATGAGTAGATTGAGTTGAGAAAATAAGAAAACAAAGAGAAATGCAAATTGAGAGATAGAGAACTCAAATTATAATTTTTCTTTACTCCCAATGTGGATCTTAAATGGCTATCTAGACGGACTCTAGATGATGAGCTCACTATTGTGCAATGCTATGTAGAGCTAGACATATGTCATCCTTATATAGCTTTTAGAATGGGACTCTATATAGATAAATGCAGTGTGGAAAGACAAAATAGTTGGAAAAATATAAAATTTGACCATATCTCCATGAGAAATCTGGCCCTCTTCACCATATGGGCTAGGGGGATATGCCGCCTAGATGTTGTAGAACGGAGCAAGTTGTCCTCTATGCTCCCCCTCCCCCATAAAGTTTCTATGGGAAAATTGTGTGGCACCACAAGGTCTTTATTTTCCCCTTTAATGAAAATCCACTAGCTTGAGAGTTTATGTCCTACCTAACCTAATAGTAAGGCTCACAAACGTCATATATTACAATCAATGGTTGCACATAGACCTCATCTAACTTGGAAGTGAGGGTTCCACAAATTTCTAGGCTCTCACAAGGTGCTTCTCCTCATAATAAAGGCCTTACAACTAAGAGCAACATGGATCATTTGTGATGACTTGTGAGTGGAGTATTTAGTATATCTAATTGAGGCCTCACAAAAGATTTCTAGGCACGAGTTATATTACAAGAATATTGTTTGTGTCCTTCTTCTAAGAGGATTCCAAGGCTAGTGGAAATAATCGTATTCATACTAATGGTACAAGAACTATATCAAAAGCCTAGTGTTCCATGTCCTTGTTCTAAGAAGATTCTATTTTGTTAAAAATAAAGAAGAAAGTTCGTATATATTTTGCAAAAGGATTTTCTTCAAATAGAAGGAAAATAAAAAAATGAAAAATGGAAGAATTTACTTCAGCAAGTAGTGGAGGCCAAAAGAGAATCAATCAAAAGAGAATCAAATCCAAGAAACTGAACTATAAGAGGAGTGGTTGTCCAAAGTAGTGGAGAAGTTACGGAGAAGAGCTCTCAAACTCATCATGAGAGTTTTTGGTCACTTGGCTATAAAAGAGGCAAGGGAGGACACTCAAGAATACAGGAAGAAGGCATGGAAGTCCCCTTGTAGGTAGTTCATTTGGTTTGAGTCATTTCATTCAGTTCACTCTCATAGAGTATGTCCAGTCGTATACCCATTTTTGGGTAGTCTACTTGTGAGAGTCATATCTCTCAATATATGTATCCAATTTTAGTGTTTAAACATCCCTTGGAAAGCGTATCTCAATTAATTCCTCTATCTAAACAATTTTATCAAATGCTTTATGCTCTATGAGTTATTTAGGTTTTAGTGAAGTCAAGTTTTCATCCTAACTGAGTGGATAGGTAGCCTGTTTTGAATCAAAGAGTTGCCAACCCAAATCTACTCTAAATTGAGTGTTTGATAGCTCATTGGCAAGCTATAGGTGTCTAGTTTGAGTGCCCAAAGTTTTAAGTTCATTGTGTTTTTCAATTGGTACTAGTTTTCATTTGAAGGTTCAGCTGTTGGCAAAAGTCTTGATCCTGAGAAGGTCTTCTACACTTTCTACTGCAAATAGGAGAGGAATTCTCCAACATTTGTTTGTCAATGCACACATCCAAAGGTCCAAAGAGCATGAAATTCGTAAGACCATCTTGGACTAACTTATGAACATTGGAATGGAATGCTCTTAACATCGATGTCTTACATGTAGTTTTTAGTTTTTTTTTTAAATTTGACACAATTCGTGATTATTATAATCTACAGCGGATTTCACTATCCCAAGTGGATTTCACAAAAAAATAATTTTTTTTATTATATTTGAGTCTCTTTGATTCCTTGATATTGTTTATATTCCCTAATCTCTCTCTTTTGATGAAGTTTAATTTTTTTTACCTTCAAGAGACAAATACAAAAAGGAATTTATAGATGTGTGATTGTCTATGTGTTTTGTATGCATGTGTGTATGTATGTGCTTTTATTAGTGTATATGTTTGTGTTAATATATGTGTTTGTGTATATGTATGTTCCTATGAATGTGGTTTTGTATGTGAGATTATGCATATGTAGAAGTGCATGAAGATTTATTTCTATGTGTATGTGTATGTATGCATGTGTGCCTAACGGTACTCATGAATGTGTGCTTGTATGTTCCATGTATGTATGGACTTATGAATGTGTATTCATGTACATCTTGGGTATATGTGAACGTGAACATGAATGTATTTGATGATGTATATGTGGGTGTGTATTGTCTAGATGCATGTGTGTGAATGAGTGGAATGAATGTGTGTGCATATCTAATTTCCATACCTATTGTTGGATTTTGAGGTCTATGGAGGCACACAAACAACACAAGGAACAAGAAGAATCTTGGAGCACAACACACAATACTCAATGTATTGCCAAGAGAATGTAAAAAGATAAGTAACCCGTTAAGGTTATAGTAGTATATACAAGGCAAGGGAAAAGACCTCCTAAATAGGGAAAAAAGTGCACCGATGGTCCTAAGTGTGTTCAGACACATCACTACCAAAATATATCAACAATTGTGCCTTAGGAGTGATGTGATGAACAAGGAGTTGCACTCATGTATAAGGAACTGCCAAACTATGCAAAAAGAGATTAATCTACAGAAGCAAGTAAGCACAAAGCTTTGTAAAAAGCTTCAAACTTCTCCCGAGGTAGAGCCTTTGTGAAAAGATCTGCAATATTGAATAAGATGTCATCAACATAGACAATAATGATCAGAAGCACATAATTTGCATGCTTAACATATTAGGTGCTCTTAGTTGGATTGTTCTCAAAATTATGTGGAATCAAGTAGGATTGTATCTTTTCATACCAAGCATGTTGTGTTTGCTTCAAACCATATAATTCCCTTTCTTCACAAAACCACGGGGCTGAGTTACGTTAACTTCTTCATGTAAATCACCATTCAAAAATGCAATTTTACTATCCAACTCATGTACATTCCAACCATGATCAGATGCAAGTGCATAAATGCTATGAATCCTAGTCATTCAACATGTGGATGCAAAGATCTCATCAAAATCAATGCCTTTTTCTTGAACATAACGTTTTGAAACAAGCCTAGCTTTGTACCTATCGAGTGTTCCGTCAAGTTTACCTTTCAATTCGTATACCCATTTAGTGCGAATGGACTTTTTTCCAAGAGGCAAATCACATAAGACTAGGTACCATTCTTCATAATAGCATCATATGCCGATTCCATAACAGCCATCCAATTTTCTAATTTTGTGCTTCATAAAAAAGTGGGTTCATTCTCATCATAGAGACTATAAACACCCATAGCATAGCAATGTGATGCAAAAGAAGCATTATGAGAAGCTGAACGAGTACAATATGACAAAGGTGCATCTAATTTACTATCTTGCAAAGTCTGCATCAACTATTTAAGCATAGTTTTATCCCCCTCTATTTCATCCCTCTCATCAACATGTGCATCATGTAAATTTGTATCATAAATGGAATGATCTCTATCATCATTTGAAACATGTAAAGGCTAAGACGTTGCTTTGTTTGGGCCAGCACTTGAGTGTCCACCTATAAAAAGAGGAAGCAAAGTGTTCATACATATATTTGGAGCTAAATGATGTCTCCTTAGTACATGAAAATAATGGAAGCTCTTCCACAAAAACATCATGACTAACCAAAATGTGTTTAGTCTTCTGATGATATAGATGATATCCTTTGATTTTAGAGCTATACCCAACAAAAATACATTTTCCTTCTCTATTATCCAATTCCCTATGTTTTTGCTTAGGCACTAATGCATATGAAAAACAACCAAAGATAGACAAATAAGAAATAGATGGCTTACAAACATGCGAAGCCTCGTATGGAGTGGTAGACTACAATGCTTTATTGGGACACTTCTTAAGTACATATGTTGCACACATAACAACTCAAGCTAGAAGATATGTGGTAAAGCCTGACTTTTGACCATACACCTTGCCATTTCCATGAGTAACCTATTTTTCTATGAGTAACTCCAAATACCAGTGAATCAGAAATGGCCTTTAGCACGAAAAGACCAGAAGGAGGGTTAAGCATAGCATGTTTGGAAAGACCCAAAGGACCCTAGAGAACCCAATTAGAATATGTCCGAACCAATCACTTAGGCGCTCACATCTATGAGAATGGTGTGTGAAGATCAGTGGTACAATTGCACAATCCTGACCAACCCATTGGATTGGAATGTCGAGTGGTGAAATTTGACAGAGACACATGCATAGACAAAGAAGGAACAATTTACATCATAAGTACTCAACCTAATCATACCAATGAGATCAGTATAGTAAATCTAGATATGTAAGCAAGATCCCTAGGAAAAGGACCACTAGGAGAAGAAACCCAGGACACCTAGTGGGAAATCTATATTGATGAGAGTACTAAACCCAGAATGGATCCCTCGAGAAAACAAAAGCATATAATTGTTTCTAAATAAGGAAACTGATGAAGCATTTTGGAGGGACCAAATGGAACAACCTAGTGAGGTAGGCTCCATCATGATTTATGAATTCAAAGACCAGTTACACCTGGAAAGGTTGTATACGTGGATGATACTTTAGAATGAGTATTTGCAGTTTCGGACCATGCAAGACTTGTCTACACATGGAGAGGCGAGTTAGTATTCCCCCCAATCATGAACAAATGTAAACACGAGCCATTAGGGTGTTGGGACATCCTCAGCCCATGGTACTCAAAGAGAGAAGAACAAAGAAAACCCAGAAGTAAGTTTCAATCATCCCATAGGGAGGGATAGAACAACCAGGGACACCAATACATTGGAAAGACAAAGGGAACCTAGGATACTAGGTGGTAGGGATGATTTTTCTCTACCAAGACCATGTGAACACCCAAGGGTACTAAAACCCACTCAATTAGTAAAGTCAATGAAAAACTACTTTGTTGGGACAGGAGACCCCAAAGACCATGTTGTAGAATTTAAGTAGCTATTAAGAGGAGAGTAAGTAGAAGACATGTTTACGCAATTAAAGAACATGGCTTTAACTTGGTTCCAACCATTACAACAAAGCCAAGTTAGGGATAATCATCACTTGTTAGAGTCATTCATCACGGAATTCTCTAAAAGTGGAATCAGACATGATACTTCTTCGTTGATTCATAGCTTCAAACAAACCGCTCAAGAAATAGTTACACTTGCAAGACATAGGTTTAGACAGTATGTTGAGAGATGTCGGATGCAAGAACTGTCCTCACAGGCCAAGCAAGTGTCATTGTTTTTAGATGGCCTCTTAAGCTCTAAACTATACTCCTATGTATACTTGAAGGAACCCAGAACACGAGCAATGTGTAAGAACTTGTATAGACATTGAGGACAACCTAGGAGATGAATTGGAACTCTCAAAGGTCTATAAGGACTCGAATTGTTCATCTCTAGCATCCTCAAAACTTTCTAGCTCAATAGAGGACTTAGTGGAAAAAGGGGCCTAGAAACTAGGAGTTTCTAGTAAACAGATGTCTAGGTTAACAACAAGCAAGCATTGTTACACCTATGGTGGTGATCATATGGCAAATGTGTGTCCCAATGTAATACAATGTCAAGTCAACCCTAATGGCCAATATTGTACGATTGAGAGATGATACACGAACCACACTGCTAGGACTGCCCATACAACAAACAAGTAGTACGGCAGAACTACTTGCAAGCATGCCCCTAACTAGGTAGGTATCAAGGTCAATACAATGCTCAACCTCATTACTACAGGCCTCCACAAAACTATCCTTATCAGGCTCAACAAAGACCACAACCTATTTTAGCTCAGTAGCCACCCTCACTAGCGAATTTCATGTCAGTCAAATACGCTGCTGCAGAAGAGAACCTCAATAGGGAATTAGTGCCTTCTGCATCCCTAATCATAGAAAGTGACCCTAATTCTAATAGTTTTGTCTCAACCCATGTAGATCGTCCACCTGCATGTTACACAAAGTCACCAGAACATGTGCAAACATATCAATACAATAGTCCACCATTGGAACCGAGTTGGGAGCCTGACTATGCTAATGTCATGTATACAAACCTAAATCTGCAGCCCCAATTAAGACAGCAAAGACCACAGGGACCTAGAGGACCATGCTTTAGGTGCCAAAGAGATAATTTCATTAAGGATTGTCCACATCCTTCGATAGTGGGACAGTCACAACACTATAACATACAAGGTTTTTGTATCAAATGTGGTAAAGACCAGATCATAAGAGATTGTGCTAAGAACCCTGCTAATGCCTCAAATGTGACACCCATCAATGTGATAGATATTGTACATAATGCAGATGGATCCATCCCTACATGCATGCCTATCCAAGCTATAACAAGAGCCTAGGCACTCTTACGGAATCAAGAACTTAATCTTGAAAAAGTAGCCGAAACTGGTGAAGTTGGAGAGTCTAGCTATAAAAAGATGAAAACTTGGAAAGATTCCAAAGAAAGAATTAAGAGGAAGTGGAGTAAAAAGATAATTGAGTTGGAAGGAAGTCTCAAGGAATCACGAGCCAAAATCCTAGAATTGACTTTGCAAGAATCTAATCGGGAGAATCTAGCTTAGAGATCACGATCAGTTCTAGCTGAACCTATACTAGAAAACCTAGACACAATGTTTCCTGCATATCAGGCTAGATTAAAAGAAGGACCCTAGATAGCTGAAATGAGTAAGAACTATCCATGAGCAGATTTAGAAATTGAGAGAACTAAACTCTAGATGAAGGTGGTAGAATTAGCACAAACTATGTTCGAAGCCTCTCGTTATCTTAATTGGAATAACATGGCAAAACCTAAATTACACTTTCAAGGACTACTGAAGAGGTAAGAATACTTGATTAATAGCTACAAGAAGAAGAATGTGCATAGAAATCCTCTTGTTGCTAAGACACAGGAAAGGAATGCAACCATCCCTATCTCAAGTAGCAAATGCAGAAGCTAACAACCTGTCTTCCATGCACAAGTATTCACACAAATTTTTAAGAGAAATTCAAGAAGAGAAATGGAGAAGAGAGCATGAAACCCATCCTCCTATTCAAGAAATAGATGACTTGCAAGAGAAATTTCCCTAAGACATCCCCTCTATTTATGCGGATGTAGAGGAAGAACAACCGAGTGAACACACAAATTTTGAATCCAATTCTTTGCAAGAATTACCTCAATTCATAGGACCTTGGGAAGCCAATTCTATTAGGATGAGAGAACCCATGGTACTAGTGAGAAACAAAGAATCAGTAATCCCTAGAAACATGGAAGTGATCAAGAACAATAGAGTTCAGTGCCATCTCACTCTAAAGGAGTTGTTAAAGATCAAACTAGAATTGTGGAAGCACATATGTAGCTCAGTGAAGAGTAGAACCTCCTTTAATGTCAATCCGGGAATACGTGAGGATGGTATGAAGACCTCGAGCAAGTGGAGGCACAAGTGCGTGAGTGAGAAGCACACAAGCATGCATACACATACACACACACGCGCACACACGGCAAGACAAAGAGTGAGGAGCAATGGAGTTCTTAGATTACTTTCAAAAAGCTCTTACAAGTTCATTTCAATTACAATCCAACCTCAAAAATGAGCTCTCTAGCTCTTTTTATAGTTTTTGACTAGGTTTTGGCCCTGTCCAGACCTAGTGTCCGGCCTAGTTAAAAATTAGGTTCCAGGGCCAATTTGAGGGCTTAAACGGAGTCTAAAAAATACGAAAATTGATATGTAGGTACTTCTAAGGCTCCTCAAGCTCAAGGACTCCTTGTCTTGCACAAAATGGAGCTACAAAAATATGAAATGGTATTTACAATGATTGTTAGTGATAAGAATCATTGTTATAAAGATGTTGGTCTGGAAAAATTTGAAGGGCCTATCTGCCAGATTTGCGTCGACTGCTTTGTCTACTTACTCCTTCACCTCGCTCTGACTCTCTCCGCTGGCTTCCTTGTCTAGTCAGTCCTTGGGTGCCCATACTGCTCTCAACACCCCCCCCTCTCTCGCGTCTGTCGTCCCTGACAGACCCTTGTTGCTGGGAGTGTTGGATGTAATATTCCACAACCTGAGTGGAAAGCTGATGTTCTTGTATGCGTAGTCCTCTGGCCAAATCTGTCATCATACGATCCCAATCAATTGGTCCTGGAATGTCCGGATGTGGCAGACGTAACTGATCTGCATGGATCGCTTGTTCTACTGCGAATAGGTGTAGCAAATGTGTGGGTCTGGGAATGAAAATTTTCGAATGATATTCCCAGAATCCCGTAGAGAACATTTCCTCAAATGTCTACTTGAAGCATGCGGGTAAGTACTTTATTTGTGCATGCCAAGCAAAGATTATAGTGACCGAGGGGGTCTGGCTCATGTCGTAGACTAAATCCTTGTTACCTTGAGAGAATCCAGGGGCAGAGATGTATGGAGCTTGTATCTTCCGAAAGGTTTTGAAGACAATGGTCATGAGCTCGAATATTTTCATACACATTTTTGTAGCTATGTCAGGTACATTATTTAGGCGAGTAGACCAGTGTCGAATTGTTGATATCATGTAGGCTACGGTTGGGGTCCCCCGAGGCGGAGCAAAATATGGATAGTTAACCCAAGCCGAGCATTCTTTATTGTTGCGTACCTTGATTGCAAATGCTTGCCAGGATCTACGACGTACCACTGGCAATAGCATGGATTATACTTGATATATAGTGGCATGGTTGCCCAGGTGCTCATCATCTCTGGGTAATCGGTTAGTAGACGTGCACGCCAATTAGGTTGGAAGATCGAGCCAGCACGTGCATCTGTCGGTAAATCCCCTAGCTCAAATTGAGTGGCGAATGTGGGCTCCTTCCCTGTATGTCTTTTGACTTCTGCATTATAATCATGTAGCAAGACAAAATAAGGCATGTATTGCGACTCTGATGTTGTGATTAACCGTTGATGGGATAGGTTTTGAAAGTAAGTAGACCGAAGGACAGTTTCTTCCAGATTTGTGAGAGATTGCATTTGCACGGCCACACGATCATCATGTGTCTTACCCACTTTCTCGACCCTTTTGACCCAATCTGGAACTTGAATTTCTAGAGTGTCTTGTCCTTCTTCTGTAGTTCGACCACCGGGTGTCGGCATCGGCTCATATGGCTCTTCATAGTTGTCATCGACGGGGATTTCCACCACTGTTTCAGGTTCTGGTTCTTCAGTTGGCGAGGGTGGCCTTTCATAGGGTAAGAGACGCGCTTGGAGTTCGGTCACCTGTTTCCGGAGGGTCTCTAATTCTTTTGGAGAGTGTTGCAAGACTACCAGCTCCTGTTGAGCTGTGGGGGCACTTGCCATCTGTTTCCTTAGGTCTGCACATTCAGTCTCTAACTTTTCATATGACTCCAAGAAATTTGCATGCTCCTCCAGTAAGATGCGAATGTCTTCCGATGGTACAGCTCTATACTTGGTAGGGCTAATGGTTGCTCCTACAGTTCCTTCCATAGCCGCTTCAAAGTTGTCTTGGTTTTGTTGTTGAAGCCTCTTGTTCTCTTCTAGTGCAGCTGCCATATGCTTCCTTAATAGCCCAATGTTGCGTCTGAGTGTAGCATTAGAGATCATTTGCGCTTGGAGCACTGTTTCTAGTTCCTTAACTGCTTGATCATCTACTGTTGATGTCTTTGATTCCAATTCGGAGTGAGCCTGTTGTAAGGTGGTATGCTCGGTTAGGAGCGTTTGGTAATCAGCTTCAAGAGTGGTGACTCTAGCTTGTAGACGTTGAGATTCTGCCTGGAGGGCAGCAGTGCGTTCTTCCAATTGTTGGTATTCTTGTTGTAGTTGATGTGTACACTAAAGTAATGTGTTGAACATGCTATTTACATTATGAGATGCAAGGGAAAAAGTTTGAATTGCAGGGGAGGTGGGATTGGGTAGGGGTGTAGTGAATGCTGTGTGTGTCAATGATGTGAGTGGTGAGGTGGGGGGTAAGGGAGGGGAAGATGGTGGAATCTTGGGGAGAGGGGCTGTGGTTGGTGAAATGTCCATTGGGTCAGACAAGGTGGTGTGTACAGGGGCTACCATGTAGGTGGGTATGGTAGGTGAAGTGAGTGTGGTGTTCGTGTAAATTGATGTCGTTGCGAACATCGGAGAAATGTGCCTCTGAAACATTGGAGAGCGGATGAACTGCTCCACAAAGGACGGGTATTGGGGTGGTGCGGTGAGGTTGAAAGAGGTGTAGGGGCCAGATGGGAAGTGAGGGTCATGGAATGGAGGTACCCATAGTGGGGAATAGGCTGGGAAACACAGGGTTTTTTTGGTGGGTGCCGGGTTTCCAACTACACTTGGAAGTATGGGATGGCCTGTTATGGGTTCGGAGGATAGAAGGGATGAATTGTACAAGGGATTGGTGACGAAGGAGAAGAGGGTGTCTTGTGAGGTGGGTTCTCGAAATGAGAATGATTTGAATGAGGGTGGGTTATAAGTGAAGGTAGAGGTGATGACTGTCGTTTCTTCCATGGTGGGAGGTCGTGGTGGGGGTGGAGAAGGTGGTGATGGAGGATGCTGGGGTGAGATGGGTGATGTCTGAACAAAGGTTTCGGCAGAGAGGTCAGTGGTGGTTGTGGGGGTAGTTGTTGTTTCAATGGGTACTTCTTGTTCTGTGATGGGTATCCTGATAGTCTTACCTGCTCGTGGTAATGTGTCAACTCTGCGTTTGTCATACCTCACGGACTGGCGGACTGCAGTGTGGACAGCCTCCGGAATTCCTAAAGATTCTGACACTAATTTGAGGGTGTCAATGAAATGTTGGTCCACCCCCTCATCTGATAGCATTTCTTGCATCAAAGCTTGACCTGATACAAGAGAGAGTTGATGCCTTTCTTGTACTGCTTTGATTGTGTCGTATAACCTTTGTAGTTGAGCTGTATATGCTGGTGCACCTACAAGTTCTGGCACTTCTTGTTGCTCCTCTTGATGCTCTTGATCATAATCCTCCTCATCTTCCTCTTGTTCTTCATCTCCATCATCCTCTTCATCCACTTCAACTGTGGTGACAGGTGCTTGGGAGGTTGTGGCCTGCGTTTGCACGTTCTCCGCTTGTTGTGCCTCTTCTGCCTCTAGCTCTACATCTTGTAATAAATGTTCGAAATCTTCAGTAGTGAGTTCTTCCAAAGGTGCACCACTGGGAAATTCAAGATCGGTTGGGATAGGAGGGAATATCAAGGTGGAACCATCGGTGCTGCGTCTTGGAAGTCGGAGTGTGAATGGTCGGACTCTTCGGGGTGGAGGGGTGACATCTGGTGTTAGGCTGGCTCCACGTGGTTGAGCACATGGGACTTGGATAGTGCCTCTCATTTTCTTAGAAGGGGGTCCTGTGGATGTCCTGCCTCTAAACTGCTCTACACGATTCCACATTAAGGCGCGTTGAATAGGGATGTCATAAGCCAAACACCTATAAATGATTCTCGTCAGAGCACAGCAACCATATAAAACCTGTTTCCGTGGCCATCGTTTGTGAGCTAGGTGTATCTGATCAATTATCCAGTGGGGTAAGTTGATGGTGAGGCTCTGTGTCTCTGCCAGATACAAACTAAACCAAATCTTTTTGGGCGGCATGGTGAATCTATCTTGTGCCGGGAAAGCAAAGTGTTGCATGCACATGCGAAGGTGTATTGCAATATTAGGTGTCATGGACACCATGTCCTTGAGTTTGGTGAGACTTCGATTCTTCATGTAATCCGGTACTAGGGTTTCCTTCTCTGTAGGAATATGCATTCCGCGCATATCTAGAGCCTCTCTCACCAAGTTGTTTGATAGCCTGAATCTCTTGAGCTCATTCCCCTTTGTCAGAGATGGAATCACAAATGAGCTTGCACCTTTTGGGTTCTGGTTTGGATTCAAGGTGTTGATGAGATAGTAGCATCGCATGAAGTCAGGCTTGGGATCCGTGCACTGAAATATGCATCCAATCCTGCCTTTGCCCATATCGAACATAGACCTTCTGCATTTTGTAACTTCTCGAATTCTCTTGTAAAGAAATGGTATCTGCCTTGCTTCCCATTGAAGTCCAACTCTGATTCCCATAGGTACGTTCCCTCACCCAAGGGTCCTGCCACCTCAGTAAACCAGTGGGAAGTCTTTCCTACGGGCATGGTGTGGCCACGCGGAGGGTCCGCAATAGGTATGATTTTGATTGCCCGCAATTCTTCTGGTCTTTCATTTGTCTCAGGCAAAACGGGTAAACTGTCTAAGTCCACCACTTGCGGGCTTGTTTCTGTGTGAGAGCTAGTTCCTGCTGCCTCAGCCATGTTGAAAACTTCGCAGCTGGTTCTGTGAGAATATATGAATAAATGTTAACATTGCAATGGACACAAAAATGACACGGTGTCCCCTGTTACAACATTAACCTAAAGTTCGGAAGAGGTTAGGGGTTAATAAGTGCTCGGTGCTAGTGTGTGTAGTTAGAAATTGGGTAGACCTACGAGCTAAGCGGAATGATGTAATGTGAGTGAAGTGGTTAGTAGGTGGACATGAATTTACATTTGGGGTCCGGGGGTTTATTACAAGTTTTAGGTTGCCAAATGCAACGGATAGGTTTTGAGTTTGACTTTGTGGAGGCTCTGGAGAGTGTGATAGGGTATTTACTTGAAAAAGGGGGTTGTTTAGGGACCCATCTATGGGTGAGTCTGTGCGTGCTTCTAGGTGGCAGTGTGTTCGAGTGTATTAGACAAGAGTGGGTGGCGGCTGCTTGAGCGAGTGAACCCTGTTGTGTATGATGTGAATTGTGTGGGGTTATTTGAGCCCGCAAGCAAGCCTTAGGCACCCAAATTTGTCTTGATTGTGGGCTGGCCTTCATCGACTTCTTGGGCACCCAAATAGACTTCACGTTAGCAGAAGAACTTCTGAAAGACGTCTTATTAGTGTCGTGTTGTTGGTTACTAATAAGAGGCTTTGACCGTGTGGTTGGCTTGAGTGCAACCGGGTGTTCGCCTTTTCGCACCCACACTTGTTTCAATAGCTGAGACGTTTTGCTGCGCAGGTACTTTTGATCTCCGACATAGGTAGTACTCTGCTTCTTCTGCTTTTGATCCACCTTTGGTTGCTGCCTCCCTCTGGCCTTTGGAAAAGAAGGGAATTCCGTTGCATCCCTGACTCCTTTTTTGCAACCATCATTCCTCTGCAACACATAGTTTTGGACAAGAACAGCATGGTCATCTTCATGTGTACTCCTGGAAGGACTAGGAGTGTGTGTCTTTTCTAGTTCCTTGAGTGCTCTATTATTTAACTCAATTGTAATTCTAGTCTGATTCACCCATACCTGAAGAAGTCCACTTCTTAGGTTTAAGTTGACTGCTTGGTCATAGATCCAGTCTTGACCCAAGACAAGGGGTTCAGTGAGGTGCTCATCTTGACATACTAGTACTTTGACTGTCATTGCCTCATCGTGAATATAGAGGGGAAGTTCCACCTCGCCCATGCAAGGGGTTTCCACGCCTCCCAATCCTATGAGATATGCTTCCACAGGATTGACAGTTAATTGCAACTCTTGACAGTAAGACAATTTAACAGCACTAGTGGCTGCACCTGAGTCAATCAAGGCTCTTACAGTCCTTGCACTCTTTCCTTGTCCTATATCTAAGGTTATGAAAGGACGTCGATCAGTTATCCTATGTGAGCTAACACCTGAGACTTCACACATAGCCACGTCATATCCTTGGTCTGCATATGCATCTTGCCTAGGGTGCTCTCTACCTTGTCTTCTTAATTTCATTCTCCGTATGCGCTCTAGGGCTTCCGCTTGAGCTTCTTCTCGAATTCGCTTTTCTTCCTCTTTGCGTTTCTTAGCAGTATTGAGTCGACTTAGCATTTCCTCTGTGAGAGGTTCCTGATACAACTTGACTCTGCATCCGCTAATATAACTTGGGAGAACATCGCCTTCTAATGTGGCTAGTTGCACTGCTCCACTTGTTGAGATTCTGTTAATGATCATGGGTCCGTAGCCTCTCTTCTCCAGTTTCCTCGCATGTTGCTTCAATGTGTAGACTAGAACTAAGTCGCCTGCCTTTAAACCTTTATCTTTCACATGGGCATCAAAGTATGCCTTCTGTCTCTTCTTAGCTACATATATCCCTGCAGCTGCTCTCAGTCTTGTTTCTCCTAATCGTTCAAGGTCAAAAAGTCTAGAGGAGAGTTCATGACCCGTCCATTCATGCTCTTGTGCCACTTTCAATGTAGGTATCAAAAAGTCTAAAGGTAGCACAACATTTTGACCAAACACCATTTGAAAGGGGGTGGCTTGGAGTACCGTTTTGTAGGCGACTTGGTACGCCCACACAGCATGGTGTAGCTGTTTGTCCCAATCAGAGCGTTTAGTGTTCACTAATTTTGTCAGTACATTGCATAAGATCTTGTTGGTGCTTTCGGCCTGGCCATTTGCTTGAGGGTGATAGGGGGCAAACTTCTTATGAACTACCAAGAATTCCTGGAGTAGATTTTCAATTACTGCGTTCAAGAAGTGAGTGCCTCTATCACTTACTAGCTCTATAGGTAGCCCATATCTTGTGAATACATTTTCAAACAAGAATTTAGCAGTTGTCTGAGCGTCGTTCTTTGTCGTAGCTTTTACCTCCACCCACTTGGTGAGATAATCTGTGGCCACAATGATATATTCAGCATGTGAACCCTTAGCTGGGGGATTAATAGGGCCTACAAAGTCTATTCCCCACTTAGAGAATGCACGTCCACCCATCATAGGTTTCAGTGGCATCTCATCTTTGCGTATAGGATACTGAGTTCGCTGACAGACATCACACCGTTTCACATAGGTATGTGCATCCATGTGAAGGGTCGGCCACCAGAAGCCTGCAAATAGTATTGCCTTGATCACCCGATCTGGTCCAAAGTGTCCTCCTGCTACACCTTGGTGAGCAGTTTCCAAGATCTTGAGATACTCACTCTCATGGACACATAGTCTCAAGTAACCATCTTTACCACGTTTGTATAGATTATCGCCAATGAGAGAGTAATCCTGGGCTTCTTGTTCTAAACTCCTTTTCCTAGCCAAAGTCATGTCCGGAGGGAATGTTTTCGTCCTCAGGAAGGATATTAGTGGTTCACTCCAATCTGGCACTATGGATACTTGATAAAGAGTGGCATGTTCCACAGGTGGTTTAGTGCGACAGATTGGGCATTCTTTGCACAACCTTTGGACATCCGCTTCCATAGTTGGCCAGTGCACTCCGAGTCTCCTTAGTGTATGTAGGGTTCATTGTTTTGAGTAGTGTTGCTCTAATGCACCTACATGTGCTAATTGCAACCACTTAGTGTACTCATCCTCTTCCACACAACAGGCCAAGATTCCTTGATCTGTGTGCTTGTACATGCTTCCAGCCAAGATGTGATACTTTTGGGCTTTTACTACCTCTCTATTCTGTGTGGCTATTACTGGGTGGTTAGGTCCATATGTTAACACTGGTACCAATGGCTTAGCCCACTGCGGCACCACTTCCAAATTAAACAAGTAAGCATCAGGGAGGTCATCTGACACTCCTTGTGGGGCTTCTCCAGATGTGAGCCTAGAGAGATGATCCGCTCTCAAATGGGTCCTCCCTTTCCTTACCACAACCTCAAAATCATATTCCATTAGCAAGAGAAACCATCTTACTAATCTACCTGTGTTGCATGGCTTGTTTACCAAGTATAGTAGAGCTTGATGATCAGTAAAAAATTTAAACTTATTTGCAAGAAAATAATGTCTAAACTTTTTAACCGCATACACCATGCCTAAGCCTTCTCTCTCAGTAGTGGTGTAATTTCGTTCAGCTGCATTCAATTGTCTACTAGCGTAGGCAATTGGAAGATCCATATTACCTTCACCCGTAGGTTGTGCGAGTACACATCCAATAGCATAATTGGATGCATCCACGTGAACATGGAATGGCTTGTTCCAATCCGGTGTGGTTAAGATTGGTGCTGAACATAATCGCCGTTTAAGCTCATTGAAGGAATTCTCACATTCCTCAGTCCACTCAAAGTTTGTAAGAAGTCTATACATGGGCTTTGCAATGACAGCATACATGTGAATGAACCGGCGATAGTAACCACAATGTCCCATGAAAGCTTGTACTTCCTTGACATTCCTTGGCCTAGGTAGCTCTGCTATGGCTCTCACTTTCTCTTCGTCCGTAGATATGCCATTCTTTGACACTATGTGTCCTAGAATCCTGCCTTGCCTGACCATGAAAACGCACTTTTCTGGGTTTAGGCACACTTGATATTCTCTACATTTGTCAAAGATTTGTCTGAGTTCAGGAATATGGGTTTGTTTAATGTTGGAATGAGCACAAAGATCGTCAACATAGACTTCTAAGTTCTTCCTGAGGAACTCCTTAAATACATGGCACATTAGTCTCTGGAAGGTAGCTGGTGCATTGGTAAGCCCAAATGGCATTACACGAAAGGCAAATATACCCCACTCTGTGGAAAAAGTTGTCTTATGCTGATCTTCTGGAGCTATGGCTACTTGATTGTAGCCTGAAAATCCATCGAGGAAGTTGTACACTTCCTTGCCTGCTACCCTTTCTAAGAGATGTTCTGTGATGGGAAGCGGATAGTTATCTCGAATTGTGGCTGCATTGACCTTCTTCAAGTTAATGCATACACGCAGCTTGCCATTCTTCTTGGGCACCACTACGATGGGGGATACCCACTCAGTGTGCTCAATTTCATAGATAAATCCAGCTTCAACCAGTCTATCTATCTCCTCTTTAATCTTGGCAGCGTAATTATCATTATATGTATAGGGCTTTTGCTTGGAGGGTTTAGCATCTGAGGTCATGGGGATAGTGTGTGAGCATATGTCAGGGTCAACACCTTTCAAATCCTTGTAACTCCAAGCGAATACATCTCTGTATTCTCTTAGCAAGGCTATTAACGCATGCTCTTCTTCCTCTGTTAGGTCATGGCCTATGTACGTGCATCTCTCCTCTCCTTCTTCTAGGGCCACTACTATTTTCTTGGTGGTTTCTTTGTTATCATAGGCCTCTCCTGATTGTGCTTCTCGTTTAGGCATTCTTATCATGACTCTCCTGTCGTCTATCTCATACTTCTTAAAATTTTCTGGGACCTCAAACAAAGATTCTTCCTCTTCTGGTGAGACTTCTCTCCTCTTTCGTTTCTTTCCTTCTTCCTTCGGGGTCACATGTGTGGCTAATCTTACATCATTTGTAAGCTCTCCATGCCTCTGGGGTTGAAATTCTACTTCATGGAAGTATTCTTCATCTGATGCAAAAGGTGGGTCCATAATGATTGACTCTAGATCGGAGTCACTTGCATCCTCAAATGCATCAGGGATAGGTTCGCATTCTTCTAGAACTGCCTCTCCCATGATTGGCTCTATGGAGAAGACTGAAATGTCATAGCCATCCTCATCACAGTGAGGTGTCCATTGTTCCTCATTGATGGCTACATCCATTGTTGCTAGGATTTCTGCCCAGCCATGGGGTTCAAATTCTTCGTCTGGAAAAGCTACAGGTGCATAGGCTGGGTCTTGGATTGATCTATGGGTTTCTTTTGCACCTATCTCCCTGGCTTTTTCTCTCTTCTCTTCTTCTACTGCTACCTTACACATCCATAAGTGAGTGTCTTCATGCATCCATGAGGATCCTGACCCTAGGGAATGCACAGATTCCGTTTCATCTCTGGCTCTATGGATGGGGTTCCATTGGATAGGAGGGACATCTCTATGAGAGTAATCCTTGAGATTGACTTTGGTCGTAACACCTAAGTGCTGCAGGTACAAAGAACTGGTTCCCCAATCCTGTACCACTTGCAACTGTCGCATAAAGGGTCGTCCCAAGATCATTTCATAGGCATGGTTCTTGCTAAAATCACATATAGCAAAGGTATGCTCGAACTCGACACCACAGGTGGTGAGAGTTATTCCTTCTAGCAATCCTAAGGGCCTTTCAATATGACCATTGGCCATATGCAATTTCATTCTCGTTGGCCTGAGTGCTGGCTTGCCCCAACGCTTCCATAGGGAAGTGGTGGCAATTGCAACTCCTGCACCTGAGTCCAAAATTGCCTTGGTGGTGTACTCCTGGTAGGTAATGGGAAGATAGGTGTTCCCTTCTTCACCTTCACACATATCTCCTATCTTATCCAAGGGTATCTCTGGCACCGTCCTATGTGATCCTACCTGGGAATGAGGTTTCACTATCGCTGGTACTTGTTTGGCGACATGTTTCCATAATTCAGGTCTAACCTTGAGTAGCTCTTCCAAAGTGAGATTGCACTGCACTTTAGTGTTTTTCACTACCTCTGTGTTCCTAGGTAAGACTGAGTCCTCATTTCGTACCATGACCGTAGGTGCTCTCATACAAGTAGACTTAGCTTCCCATGGGCCTGTGAAGTGGGGTAATTCTTGTAGAGAGTTAGATTCAAAGTCTAGTCTGTCCTAAGAGTGGGTGCTCTCCTGCTCCTCATAGATGGATGGGATGTCTTGTGGGAATTGGTCGTGTGCATCATCCACAAGTTCAATAGGAGGAGGGACTTCACTCTCTTTAGCCCTTTTGTCTTCTTGAATCTCGCGTAGGAATTCTGGTGTGAACTGATTCATAGAAGATGATGTGTCTGGCTCCGTAGAGTTAGGCACATAGGCTTCAGGCACATAGGCTTCCTGAGCAGGAATGCTTAATCTTTCACTTGCCTTGTCCTTGTGTTGAGAGGCGGGTTCCTTTTCTGATTGTGCAATCAGCTTCTCTATTCTTTCTAACAGTCCATCAAAGTGTAGCTGTGTCTTCGCTGAACTAGAGATGTTAAATAGGCGACTGGCCTTAAACATGGTCTGAGCCAATTCCACCATCTTAGCACAAATTTTGGTTCGTTCTAACTCTAGTTCTGCTCTTGGGTAACACTTTTCATGATCAGTTACGTTTGGCCCTTCTTGGATTCTGGCCTGATATGCTTTAAGCATCATATTAAGGTCCTCGGGAGTGGGATCAGCTAATACTGATCCTGCTTGGGGTGGTGGGTGGGTTACGTGGGGTGTATTAGAGGGTGGAGGGATGGAGGGTGATGGGGATGGTAGCGGTGGGAATGTGTGAGAGTGCGGTTGAGATGTGATCTCTATGATTTTGGCCTTGGTTTCTCGTAGACTTTCCTCAAGTTCGCTCATCTTCTTCGCCCATTGCCTTTTCATACGCTCACGGATATCTCTCCAAGCTCTAGTTCTCTTCTTTGTCATGCTCCCTGTTTCACTAACATCTGGGCTCTTCTCCTGATCTACCCCTTGGTTTTGCTGCGATGCTTGAGCTCTAGTGATCACTTGCATGGGTGTAGTGGAAGTGACACTTCCTGTGGAATCTACCACTAACCCAATAACGTTAATAGGAGTAATTTTTGGCATATTACTAGGATTCCTAGGGCAGTCTCGTAAGAGATGTTCCTTTCCACAGTCTTGGCAAAAACCCTGAATCGTCACTGACTCGGGTTGTGTAGGTGGAGGCAAGGGACAATCACGAATGAGGTGATCCTCCTGACATCTGTAGCATGGTCCTCTAGGGAAAGGGGGTCTTACCTGCCTAGGTTGAGGTCTAGGGTTGGGGTTTGCATACATGACGTTTGTGTAATTTGCCTCCCAACTAGGTTCATTTGGCTCTTCACTATAGTAGGACTCACCATGTTCAGGAGATTGCATGTAGTAAGCCTGGGGGCTATCAACATGTGTAGAATCGAAGCTATGGTCACTGGGATCACTTTCTGAAAGCACTGGTGTTACAAGGACTATAGCTCTATTCAGGTTTTCTTCTGCAGCAGCATACTTTATCGGAATCACATTAGCTGGAGCTAGGGGTTGTTGTGCTAGCACAGGCTGAGGCCTTTGTTGGTTTTGGTAGGGTTGGTAGGTTTGTTGAGGCCTAGCATACTGCTGAGGTGGGTATTGGTTCTGGTATCTTCCTTGTTGAGGGTATGGCTGTGGGTACATCTGCCTAACGGTTTGCTTATTGTAGGGGCAATCTTGCGCGGTGTGATTGGTGTATCTTCGTTATATGGTGCAGTACTGGCTACTAAGATTAACTTGGGGTTGAGCCATAATGGGACATACATTCGCCATGTGGTCGCCACCACAAGTATAGCACCTTTTCACAGGGGCAAGCCTTGGGATTTGTTTGTTAGTGACACCTAATTTCTGAGCTACTTTCTCTGCAAGTTCCTCAATTGATGTGGATTGCGTGGAAGAGAGGTTAGAGGCACTATCTGAATCTTTGTATATCTTGGAAAGCTCTAACTCCTCCCCTAGGTTATCCTCGATGTCAATGCACATGCGCACACACTCTTCTATGGTCCTAGGGTCCGTCAAGTACACATAAAATCTCAATTTAGTATTTAGCAATCCATCCAGGAATAAAGCCACTTGCTTAGCTGGTGTGGGTAGCTCCGAAACAGGGCATCTTTCTAAGTATTGCCTAAATCCTCTTCCTGCAAGTCTCACGGTTTCTTGAGGGGTTTGCTTGAAGCTGTGAATCAGCGAGGAGGTATTATGCCTTATGCCACTCTTAGAGAATTCAATAATGAAAGCTTCTAGGAGTTGGTCTATACACCTGAACTGCCTCTCATTTAGTGGCTGAAACCATGTCAGGGCAGTGTTCCTAAGGGTCAGACCAAAGGCATTGTACTGCGTGAATAGATCCTCCACTTGTTCAGCTCTCAGGACTTGCCTAAACTCAGCCACATGATCGTATGGATCTCTAGTGCCATCGAAGTAGTTCTTCATGGACTTTACTAGCTGAGTCGGTCTCAAAGTCCTTGTGTGCTCTCTAGGTCGTGGTAGAGGGAACTCATCCGCATTTCTTTGATTCCTGTGAGCTCTAAGTATCTCAGGTTCTACTCTATTTGTTTCCGTCCTCGTTCTTTCTCTTCCCACTGGGTTGGCAAAGCTTACTTCTGGTCTATCTCTGCTTCTGTCTCTTTGCATTCCATGAGCTTGGGATGTTCCAGCTCCAGGGTGACCATAGGATACATTCGATCTTGGTTGGGGAAAAACAAATTCACCCTTCCTTCCAAGTGTAAGCATGCCTATCATTTTCTGTTACCACAAAGATCCTCTCCGAAGTGTGATCTAAGTAGGTCACTCTACCTGGGCTATCCGGATCCTTAAACTCATAAATCATGATTGTTCCTATATCAATTGGCCGATCAGGTTTGTACCTCCAAAAGGCTTCGTCAGTCTCTCGATTGAGGAGCAAATCTATGCTCTTATTATCCTGGGGAATCCACTCCGGTGTGATAATCCTAGTGAGAACCGATTTACCTCGAGGGGTTCTAGGTTCTGCACTCATGTTTCCTTGCTCCAGGTCACCTAAGTCTGCTTCGGGGATCACATTTCCAAATTCGTCCGTCCTATCTGGGTGACTGGTGACTACGTATATGGTTCCTTCTTTGTCCAAGTATGCTCCATTTTCAAACTTGACAGCTGGGTGCTCTAATCCAATGGACTGATCAGGATTCTTAATCTGTACCACAGATCTTCCTAGGCCGTCCTCATAGATGCTGGCACCTAATCGGTTGGTCCTAAGGTATTCCAACTATGTTTTGTAAGGGCCCTCTACCCTGTGCAGGTATGGCACTCCTGAACTACCTGTAGGTCTCTCCATACCCTGAGACATCTCGGATTCACTAGTCTCAGAACTTGGGTAGTATGAGTGGTGGCTCAACTGTTGGGCCCACGACCTAGCAGTGTGGTTGACACTAGCCTCTGAAGACCTAAGGCTTTGTCTTTCCCTTACTAGATGTCGCCCTGATCTAAGGTTCATAAGCCTAGCTGAATAGGCCAATTTTGCCCAAGTACAACCTCGTTGCAGAGTCCTTTTGTATCAGTTAGTTGATTCTTTTTAGTTGATTCCCGTGTTAAAATTCTTGTCTAATATCACATCGTATGGTATATTTGAGTGTAGTTCCGCTCTTAAAGTTGCTCGTTCCACGTTAAGTTCTTTTCCTTAAAAGTTCTCGATAGTACAAAGATTATGTCCTTAGCTTGAACTTGAGAGTTTAGGTCTGCTTCAACTTGATAAATGCCTATCGTCGCCCTGACTTACTCCTACCTCTAGTCGTTCTTAGCCTAAGCTAGGAATTGACAGAGGGGGTTGAAAGTTTCCAACCTTTTGTTTCCTGCTTGGTTGCCCTTGAATGCCCAGGAAGTGTGTTCCAAGGCTTGCACTTACACTCACTTAGAACGCCCTTCGATGCTCTCAATAGATCTGTAGAGTTCCAAAGTTAGCTTTAATATTTAACTTCCAAAGACAGAACCAATGATTCTCATTCCTGTAGCACAAATACTAATTTGCATAGTGAATTTTAGGAAAACAATTCTTAAGACCCCTGACTTTGATCCCCTTGGGTATGGTCAACTTCAAAATACCCTAGCTAAAAATCAACGCATTATCTTTATAAAAAACAGTTGAGGGCGTGTAGTATATGCCACGAGCTTTCCAACAAGCCCTGGAGCTCAAAAAATGGATTTCGTATGAAAAAGTTATGCCCGTTCAGGGTTCTAGGGTTAAGACAGGGTTCAAACAGGATCACTGTGCAACAGGTTTTCCCCAAGTTGTTTTCCTAAGGCCTCCTTATGTGCTCTAGAGTAAAATATTTATGCCCAAAATTAGCCCAACTCTTCAATTAAAAAACCCTAAAAAATTGGCTAAAATTGGCTGTCAATCGCGATCGACAGGGCTGTCAATCGCGATCGACAGGGCTGTCAATCGCGATGGACAGAGTATCAATCGCGATGGACAGGCGGTCAGTCAATCGCGATGGACAGGCAGTCAATCGCGATGGACATGAGTCAGTCGCGATGGACAGGCAATCAATCGCGATGGACAGGGGTCAGTCAATCGCGATGGACAGGAGTCATTCGCGATGGACAGGCAATCAATCGCAATGGACAGGGGTCAGTCAATCGCGATGGACAGGCAGTCAATCGCGATGGACAGGGGTCAGTCAATCGCGATGGACAGGCAATCAATCGCGATGGACAGAGCTGTCAATCGCGATGGATTGAAATTTTGCAAAATTTTCAAAAAAAGTTTGTGGAAATGTGGTGTGCAGGGTCTGTCCACTGTGGTGCACTCAGATTTACCAAAAGGTGAAAATTTCTGTCAATCGCGATCGACAGGAGTCGGCGACTGCGAGACAGTTCTGCACATTTTCGTACCTGCGCGACGTGCTGGAGGGGATGATGATGCTGAAACCTACAAGAAACTCCAAAAGCATGCAGAAAATAGCACACAACAGTTCGCTCTCTCGCTCTCTCTCACAAGTGAAATGAGGGAAATGAGGTGGAGAAGGTGGTATAATAAAAAAACTGAAATTTTCGCGATGATGGAAGTGGAGGTGGAAGATGGTGATGATGATGATGGTGATGATGGTGGTAAGGTAAGAAAGAGAAAAATAGGAAAAGTAAAGAAATTACCTACAACGCCAACATCTCCAATCTACATCTTACCATCACACGCTCGTCCTCAAAGCTCGATCCCCGGCAACGGCGCCAAAATTTGGTGTAGCTCAGTGAAGAGTAGCACCTCCTTTAATGTCAATCCGGGAAGACGTGAGGATGGTATGAAGACCTCGAGCAAGTGGAGGCACAAGTGCGTGAGTGAGAAGCACACAAGCATGCACACACATACACACACACGCACACACACGGCAAGACAAAGAGTGAGAAGCAATGGAGTTCTTAGATTACTTTCAAAAAGCTCTTACAAGTTCATTTCAATTACAATCCAACCTCAAAAATGAGCTCTCTAGCTCTTTTTATAGTTTTTGACTAGGTTTTGGCCCTGTCCAGACCTAGTGTCCGGCCTAGTTAAAAATTAGGTTCCAGGGCCAATTTGAGGGCTTAAACGGAGTCTAAAAAATACGAAAATTGATATGTAGGTACTTCTAAGGCTCCTCAAGCTCAAGGACTCCTTGGCTTGCACAAAATGGAGCTACAAAAATATGAAATGGTATTTACAATGATTGTTAGTGATAAGAATCACTGTTATAAAGATGTTGGTCAGGAAAACTTTGAAGGGCCTATCTGCCAGATTTGCGTCGACTGCTTTGTCTACTTACTCCTTCACCTCGCTCTGACTCTCTCCGCTGGCTTCCTTGTCTAGTCAGTCCTTGGGTGCCCATACTGCTCTCAACAACATAGCAAACCAATTCCTTGAGCTTGCTATTGCTCCCTCATAGATAGGATCACACAAGAAGGTACCAGAGATACTGATAGAACGAATTAGAGATATGAGCATGGGAGAGGAAGGTAACACTTATCTTCCACTGACTCACCAAGGCTACACCACCAAATCCATCTGAGATTCAAGAGCCGAAGTAGCCATTGCTACCACTGCGTTATGGAAACGTTGGGGTAAGCGAGCACTAAGACCCACCAGGATGAAGCTACAAATGGCTCATGGACATATAGAGAAGCCATTGGGCATAGTAGAAGGCATATCTCTCACCACTTGTGGTGTGGGGTTTGAACATACTTTCTCCATTTGTGCTTTTGGGAAAAACCACGCTTACGAGATTATTTTAAGACGACCATTCATGCATCAGTTGCAAAATGTACAAGATTGGGGAACTAATTCTTTGTACTTGCAACATTTAGGAGTGACTAATAAAGTCAATCTTAAAGACTATTCCCATCAAGATGTACCCCCAATACCATGGAACACCATCCATAAGACACAAGAAGAAACAAAGTCCGTACACTCATTGGAATCAGACCCCTCATGGTTGCATAAGGATACTCATCTATGGATGTGTAAAGTAGCCAAACAAGAGGAAGAACGGTTAGAAGCTAGGACCTTAGGTTCAGAACAACATCCATGAACCCTTCAAGACCCAACTTATGCACCTATAGCATTTCTAGATGAGGAATTCAAGCCTCATAGTTGGGTAGAAATCTTAGCTATGATGGACATACTAGTGATGAAGAACAATAGACCCCTCATTGTGATGAAAATGGATATGACATTTCCATTTTTATGATTGAACCTATAGACGAAGACTTTATCTTAGAAGAATGACCCAAGAACAAGACAAGAATAGTAATGAGGACCTAGAGTCCATCATCATGGAACCCTTCTATTCCACAGAGGAGGAATATCTTTTTTTTATAGAAGCCAAAACCCTTGAACAAGAAAAGGAAAGTAAAATGGAACAACCGGAGTCACTCATGAAAGATACAGAGAGCAGACAAAAGAAGAGAAAGAAATCACCTAAGATAGAAGAAGAAGAAGAAGAAGAAGAAGAAGAACCACTCATGGAAGTACTTGAGAACTTCAAGAACTATGAAATGGAAGATAGAGGAATCATGGTATGAATGCCAAAAAGAAAATCCGACATTGGAGAAGTATATGATAATCGAGAGAAAACCAAAAAAACCATAGTTACCATAGAACAAGGAGAAGAAAAATGTACATACATATGGCATGATTTGACTACTGAAGAAGAAGAAGAGTTAATTGCCCTATTGCATGAATATAGAGATGTGTTTGCTTGGAGTTACAAAGAGTTGAAAGGAGTGGACCTAGGTATATGCTCCCCCTGAATCCCTATGACTCCGGATGCCAAACCTACGAAACAGAAACCATACACATACAATGATAACTAGGTTGCTAAGATTAAAGAAGAAATAGATCATTTGATAGAAGCAAGATTCATTTACAAAATTGAGCATACCAAATGGGTATCTCCCATTGTGGTTGTGCCCAAGAAGAATGGAAAATTGCACATGCATATTAACCTTAAAAAAGTTAATACCACCACGATTAGAGACAGTTATCCTCTTCCTATCATAGAACACTTATTGGAAAGAGTTGCGGGCAAGGAAGTTTATAGCTATCTACATGGTTTCTTAGGCTATAATCAAGCAGCCATTTCTCTAGAAGATCATCATAAGACAACTTTTGCCACAGAATGGGGCATATTTTCATTTTGTGTGATACCATTTGGGCTAACAAATGCACCCGCCACTTTCCAATGACTTATGTGTCATGTTTTTAAGGAATTCCTAAGGAAGAATTTGGAAGTTTATGTCGATGATATATGGACTCATTCGAATATGAGGTAGATTCATATCCCAGAACTAAGGCAAGTATTTGACAAATGTCGAGAATATTGGGTTTTTCTAGACCTAGAAAAGTGCATTTTCATGCTCAGACAAGGCAAAATTCTGGGATAGATTGTGTCAAATAACAGAATCTCCACAGATGAAGAAAAGGTGAAAGTAATTGCACACCTACCTAGGCCAAATAACGTAAAAGAGGTATAGGCCTTCATGGGTCATTGTGGTTCTTACAAACGATTCATACACATGTATGGTGTCATAGCCAAGCCTTTGTACTCTCTCTTGACCAAGTTTGAATGGATAGATGAATGTAAAAATTCATTGAGTGAACTTAAATGATGCCTGTGTTGAGCACCAATAGTAACAATCCCAGATTGGTGTAAGACATTCCATGTACATGTGGATGCATCCAACTATGACATAGGATGTGTGTTGGCACAACCTAAGAATGAAGGTAATGTAGATCTCCCTATAGCTTACGTGAGTAGACAATTGAATGCAATAGAAAGAAATTACACCATTATAGAATGAGAAGGACTAGAAATGATCTACACAGTAAAGAAATTCAGGCATTACTTGTTGGGAAATAAGTTCAAGTTTTTCATGGATCATTAAGCGTTATTGTACTTAGTCAATAAGCCCCATAATACCGGACAATTGATACGATGGTTTCTATTACTGATGGAGTATGACTTTGAAGTAGTAGCCAGGAAGGGAAAAACCCATCTTAGAGTTGACCACCTTTCAAGACTAACCACGGGAGGAGCTCCTCAAGGAATAATGGATGAACTACTTGATGCATTCCGAGAATAAGGACTTCCTTAGAACTTTCATTCTTCCATCTTTGGTAAATGACCCCCTATACAAAGAAGTTTTATCTTTCAAAAGATTTGATTTGGGTAGCAGTTAAGATCCATGGCACTCACACACTTACAAAGCATGAAAGGTTGATTCCAGAACCCATGAAGTGCCGTGATGTTCTGAAATGGGCAGATATTTCAGCCATCACACTGAAACTCTCTAAGCCGCTACACATATGTATGCAACATTTTGCATTCCCAACTTTAGATCACTTTATTATCCCTCAGAAATGCATCTGGATTGGATTATATCTAGCATGCATTGGGCCTCAAACCATAGATCTGGTTTGGATTATATCTCCACGATTGTTGCGCTCTTAGTCGAATTGTCTACAGGTGTTTGGCATATGATTTGCCTATAGAACGCATGATGACTAGCGAAGAATTGAAGTCATTCAAAGGAACTACAAAATAAACCAAGAAAGCTAGCAAGGGATGCACAAGCGAACGCATGCGCAGTTCTATCCCATGTTTGCAAGTTCTAGAGTCCCTGTCACCTCAGTCATCCCTAGAAAAGTATCTAATGGATCCCCCCACACCTATACAACCCAATTCTAGAGTCCCTATCACCTCAGCCATCCTCAAAACAGTCACCAACGGAACCCCCCCCACCTATATGCGTTTCATGACCTGTCATCACAGAAGGTACTACCAGTGCGGTGACCTCTCAAGCAACCCCCTGTCAAAAACCCATCACTACAGTAGGAGAACTTCCCACCACCATCGGTGCAGAAGCATTCACTTTCCCGATACCCAACTTGGAGGTAGAACCAACTAACACCACCTTTGGCTTTGAAATGCATGATGCTTTCTCCAATGAATTCTAATTTTTAGAACGACAATTTTTCTCACAAGAATATGAACATCCCAACTACCCTACCACACCCCCTGATCAACCACAAGAGCAAGTAGTGTCTACTTGAGAAGAAGAGAGGACATAAACTGACAATGAAGATAGTGATGATGAAGCCAGTTAGGAAAGTCACAACTCTCAAAAGGAGGTGTAGGATGATGAACAAGAACAACAAACGGAAGCTCACGGTGACACAAGTATGCATGAAGATGACACATTTGAAGTGGCTACATACACTTTGGCAATCAAGAAACTATACCACACTATGTAGGAAATCTGGGCATGTAGACAGCTCTTAGAAGAAGAAAGTCAAGCAATTCTAGAACGGGGACTTGCTATTGGAGGGTTCAAAGAAGCTTTCATTCAAGGCTTCAAGGAATCGATTAAATCAATTGGAACCAATGACACACTATGATATCTGCAAAGAAATCCACTACCGAAGTTTCACCCAAGATGAATCCATCTACTATCCAAGACGGGTCAATATATTCGCATACCAACAGATGCCCAAACTTAACACCATGTCAGGGAAGCATGAATTATTTCGGAAGACCATATTGAAGAAGGGACCATATTCATCGACTCCCCCCCATCCTTATACTATAGCTACCACTACCATCATCGAAGTACCCACCACTCCACCTGTTCCTGTTTCACCTCCCGCCCCTCCAACTTCCCCTGTACACCCTATCTCTCCTAGATCGTCCACGTCCATAGCAAGTATTGTAGCCGAAGCCCTCGTTGTCTCAAGCCCTCAGACTGTTCCCACCCCCACTCAACCTATCCTTCCTTCTATGACTCCCACCATTCCACCCAATCCATTTCTCCCTCCATCCTTTCCTTCTTTCCCCATACCCCAAGACCTATATTCCCATCATTCCCCCTCCAATGACCTTCTCACTAGTCTCACCTCCCTGACCCACTATATTCCCCCTATTATCAAGATCTTTCTCACACGCACATAGAGCTTACGAATGCAAAAAGCACACAAAAAAATCAAGACGTCAAAAGATGAGACCGAACGCAGTATTGGGTGCAATCTCCCCCATGCACTCTATTTCCATAGTCCACAGAGTGCATGTATTGATAGGAATTTTTTATTACATCGAAAAGAGTGGTTACATGAGGGCGGCTTCGAAAAGCATGCATGAAAGTAAAAGTTGGTGAATTTCATAGAAAGCTTTTGCTTTTAATATCAGAAGTTGCACTCTACAATAAACCTTATTCTAATCACTATTTTTCTAACTATTTATAACAATAGAACCTTCTATGCAGATTTATTTACAAAATAAATTATAAATCGGATTTATAGATGTCCACCCTTTCCAACAATGGATTGTTCAAAGTATTCCATAATGTATTACATGCCCCTCAGTTGAAAACGAAACTCACCTCAGTTGATAAAATTAAAAAAACATGGATGGCCAGTCATATGTTCCATTACTAAATGAAAATAAGCATGTTCCATGTTAAAAAAACATGCATGGAAATGTTCATGGAGGAATCACATTAATGTCTTTGTGTATGATATGCAGAAATTAAGTGGGCATAATGAGGTGCTAATTGTGTTATATATATCCATTGACATTCTTTAATAGAGTGATTGTTTTACTTAACTAAATATCCATTGTATTGAGCACTTGTGTGTGTAGTAGTGACATCATGATGAATTATTTTCTGAGGAACCAAGATTTCAAATTGTTCTTCAATCAAAGAGGATCATCAAGTAGTGGAGTGAGTGGTAAAGTTCATTTAAATGGTTTATGTAAACTTTTATGAAAAGAGTTATGTGTATTCCAATGAGATATATATCTAATATAAATGGATTATCATTAATTTTTTCTATAATCACTACAACATATGAGGGGCATATCGACATTGTCCATACCGACGGTCATGCCTCGGCGTCGGTATGACCATTGAAAATGCTTGAAAAACCATGGATGCAATACCCACGGTATGAGCGTCTGTAGAGGCATCGATAATTTACTAGAAATTATGGACACTTATACTGATGCTTATACCGATCCTCATACCGACGCTTATACCAACACACCATTTTAACCGGACCCAAGAGCAAAAATTTGACATTTTCTCATGTTTTGAATGAAAGTCTACTGTCGAGTTTGCGCACACGAACTACATTCTGAGCATATTGTGTACACACATCTCTCTCTTTCTCTCTCTCTTTCTCTTTCTCTCTCTCTTTCTCTCTCTCTCTCTGTCTCTCTCTCTTTCTCTCTCTCTCTTTCTCTCTTTCTCTCACTATCCCTCTTTCTCTACACACACCTCTCTATTTCTCTAGATCTGAAATTTTGGCAAGTATCGCACATACTATAGCACCCTTTCTCTTTCTTTTTGTTTTCTGTTTTCTAATTTCTCTTCTCTTTAGTTTTGCAAGGGTTGTTTGGCGTTTCTTTGGAATTTGATGAAGGAAAAGATTAAGTGGACTTTGACGACAACACTCCGAAAAATTACCTCCAGGTAAGTGATTGTTTTGTTTTTGATCGATATAAAATGAGATAGAGAGAGATGAAAGAGATAGAGAGATCTAGAGAAACATAAAGAGAGAGAGAGAGAGAAAGAGAGATATGAAAGAGAGATAGAGAGAGTGAAAGAGAGAGAAAGAGAGAGCAATCAAAAGAATTACATCAATGTAAGGGATTGTTTTGTTGTTTATTATAAATAGAGATAGAAAGAGAGAGAGATAGAGAGAGTGAGAGAAAGAGAGAGAGAGAGAGAGAGAAAGAGGGAGAGAGAGATGAAAGATAGAGACATGAAAGAGAGAGAGATATATATAAAGAGAGAAATATAGATAGAGAGAAAGAGAGAGACATAGAGATACATACACACATGCATACATATTACATACGCATATGCATATGCATATGCATACATACACACACACATATACATGTTTTAGGATTAGGTTTTTTTACTTTTACACATATATGCACATAATACATGCACATATATACACATGCATACATACATACACATACACACACATCATATATACATACCCACATATGCATTTTTTAGGGTTAGGATTTTCAAATTAGGGTTTTTGGCTTTTACATATATACCCACATGCATACAGATATAAACACATAATACATATACACATACACATATATATACATACACACATACGCACACACACACACACACACATATATATATATATATATATATATATATATATATATATATATATATATATATATATATATATATATATATATATATATATATATATATATATATATATATATACACACACACACATAGTCACCCACACATACACACACACACACACACACACATATATATATATATATATATATATATATATATATATATATATATATATATATATATATATATATATATATATATATATATATACATACACATATATATACACATGCATACACACATACATAAATACCTACAGACACACACACATATACACACACAGACAAACGCACACACACACACACACATACACACACACATATATATATATATAATGTGTGTGTGCGTGTGTGTGTGTATATATACACACATACATAGATACACACATGCATACACACATGTGACATATACACATATGCATGCTTTAGGGTTAGGATTAGGGTTCTTGGCTTTTACATATATGCACACATGCATACACACATATACACATATAAACACATAATACATATACACATACACACACACACACACACATATATATATATATATAGAGAGAGAGAGAGAGAGAGAGAGACATGCATACACACATACACACATGTGACATATGCATACACACATATGCATGTTATAGGGTTAGGGTTTTTGGATTAGGATTTATGGCTTTTATACCGTCCCTTATATTTTTGAGACGTCTTTTAATGATACGCAACCATACAAGATCATTTTTCTTGGATTCCTTGGCTAATCATTTTGTATTGATATTACATGTGTGTGTCTCTGGACTCTTCCTAATGTGCTTGGGAACATCATGAAGTATAGAAATGTGAGCTTGAGCAATAGAATCATCCATCCGAATGTTGGTTTGGGTGAGTGACACGGGAGTGGGAAGCTTTTTACCATAAACAATTTCAAAAGGTGCACAACCAGTAGTGGTGTGTGTGGTGTTACTATAGCCAAATTGAAGCAATGGCAACTTTTCATCCCAATTAGTTGGACTATCTAATGAATAACAATGTAATAAATCAAGAATAGTACTACTTGTAGCCTCACTTTATCCATTAGTTTCGAGATGAAATGCAAAGCTAAAATCTATTTTAGAACCAAAATGTTGAAATAAGGCAACCCAAAAATGATTACAAAATCTAACATCACAATCAGATAACATTACTTTAGGAAATCCATGATGTGGGAAAATCCATTTAATGAATAATTTTGCAGCCTGAGGTGCAGACAAAGTTTTCCTACATGGAATGCAATATGCATATTTACTAAACCTATCAACTATTGTCCAAATCATATCATTATGTGATGAAGTGATGGGAAGACCTGTGATAAAATCCATAGAAATTTATTCCCATGGTTCATTTGGAATGGGAAGTGGCATTAATAATCTAAGTGGTTTACCATGATAATGTTTTACACGCTAACATACGATGCATTGAGAAACATAATGTGCAATATCGTTTTCCATGTGTGGCCAAAAGAAGAATTCTTTGTAGGCAAAAATGGTGCATTGTATGCCTCTATGACCCATGTAAGATGGTTCATGCATTTCTTTGATAATAAAATCTTTAAAAGATTGGGTTTATGCATAATCTATGTTGAAAATAAAGAAAACCATTATGGAATGTATAATGTTCATCAGATAAAGATGCATCATTGTTGAAATCATGCCATACACGTGAGAAATACAAATCAAATGCATGTGGAAACCATTTCTTGAAAAGAATGTATTTGGATGGCAAAAATATTATGCAAAACAACAAAATGTGAAATTGGCGAAGAGCCTCAACTCCAACATTATCTTTACCATGCTGATATTGGATCATGGGTTGGAAATTTTGAATGAATGATGCCCATTTAAGATAACAATCAGAGACCTCAGAGCCCATTGATAGTGTTTTGATTAAGACCTCAGAGCCCATAAGATAGTTTAATAGCCCATTGATTGGTTTTGATTAAGACATCAGAGCCCATAAGATAGTGTTTCCAAATTTGCAAAGCATGCACAACTACTAAAAATTCTTTATCATATGTACTATAGTTCTTTAATGAGGGCTTAAGCTTCCTACTCGCAAATACAATGGGATGAGCATTTTGAATTAAAACAGCACCTATCCTTGAACCCATAGCATCAGTAACAACATGAAAGGGTTGTGAAAAATCACATAATTATGAAATAGGTGCATGTTTGAGTGTTTCAAAGGATTGTTGTTGGGTAAGTCCCCATGCAAATTTTATTTTTCATCTTCAGTAACAAGATTAGGTGCAATGCTACGAACAAACTTCCTATAAAAACTAGCCAAGCCAAGAAAAGAACGAAAATCATTGACTAATTGTGATGTAGGCCATTCTAATATAACTTTAATTTTTTTTGGATCCACATGCACAACTTCATTTGAAATAATATGTCCTAGATATTCTAGCTTATGTTGAAAGAAGTAACTCTTTTCAGGATTAGCATAAAGTGTGTTTTCTCATAATAAATGAAAAACTCTTTTAAGATGCTTCTTTTGCTCACTATCATTCTTACTATAAACAAGTACATCATTGAAAAATATAAGAACAAAAGCTTTGTAATCAAGAAAAATGTTATTCATCATTCGTGCAAATGTAGCAGGGGCATTAGTAAGTCCAAAGGGCATTACCGTAATTCATATTGGCCTATTTGAGTCTAAATGCAGTCTTAAAACTATCACTTTGCATCATACGGATTTGATGGTAACCCAATTTTAGATCAACTTTACTAAAGACACGAGCTCCTCATAACTTATCTAAAAGATCATCTATTCGAGGAATAGGGTATCTATTCTTTATTGTGATCTTGTTTAGGGCTCTATAATCAATGCACATTCGATAAGTTTTATTCTTCTTCTCTACTAAGAGAACCGGTGCTCCAAATGAGGAAGAACTAGGCCTTATAAGTCCTTTTCTGTAGTAGGTCGTTTAGTTGGTTTTCTATTTCATTTTGGTGTAGGCGGTCATGTCTATAAGGTGCTTTATGAGAAGGAGAACTAGCAGGGACTAAGTCTATGCTATGGTCAAAGGATCCTCAAGATGGTGGGAGTTCAGAGCGACACTCAGACATAAAACAATCCTTATAAGTACTCATGAAAGGTTTATGTGCATCAGGAAGTGTATGAGTATAATCATTGATGACATTGAAAAAAACAATGCATGAATTGAATCCTTTCCTAAATGCATGTTTTACTTGAGTATGACTAATCAATGGAAATGGCTGGAAATCATGCCATTGTGGGGTCATGGAGATGCTCAGATGATGGATGAGTTCATCTGCCAAATCATTCGGCACATGCTAGGTGTCTGGAGCTAACTCAGGTACTTAAAAGGAAAAGGGTTTTGATGACATAAACAAATTTAATTACCTAGTTTAATGAAAAACTAAAGTCAACTTATAAAAAATACTTTAATATTTTATGCATCTAAGGAACATAAGGACGTGAAGCTCTATATTTAGAAACAATATCTCAGTAAGACTACAAAACTAATGACTCTTCAGATAAACGTTCTTTAATAATTTCTTTTACTTCATTTTCAGTTGGATTAGGGTTTTCAGGTCTAATTAAAGGTGGCAAAAAATTCTCACTAGTTTGATATTCAGGAAATTCTCGCAGTACTATGGAAAATAAAGATATAAACCTAGTTAAACAATGATTATATGAAGGAGAAATTAATGTCTCTTCAGTAATCCTATCTTTAATTATTTCCTCTTCTATAACTTCTTCTTCAAATCTATTTTGTTATTTTCATTTCCTTTGGACTCATCAAAAAACTCAGAAGACATAAAAAACAATAAGTAAAATATGATGAAAGTGAATAAATTTCAATACTATACTTGTTTCTGACAAATGAGTTGCTAAAGATAATGAAATAAATCAATTCCTCTAATACGAATATAAGGTTTAAATGATAGGATAAATTTCTAAAACAAATGGATAAATGGTTAAATGAAGATATAAGGTAGATAGAATGTCTTCTGTCTGTCTCTTCATGGATCTCTTCACTTCAACTTCTCTTTAATTCTTCAATGTTTGTCTGCAAGAAAACATTCGGCAATATAAGTAGAGTTACAAAAATCATAACTCAAAAGACATAAATCACATGTACATATACATACATAAATTCAATAATCATATGCATTTTCTTGCTTCACACATTCTCATAAACATTAATTATACTCAAATCATTTACATTCTTCATTTATCATAGACATACATGCATTCATGTGCTCATACATCTATGCACATACATAAATACTTAAGTGCACTCATGTACATACTTTCAAAAACACACACATATGCATGCTATTATTCTACTCACTTCTAAATGTATTGAATCATGCAATTGCATTAATTTATATGTCCTAACACTCATTGACATACACATATTCATTTAATTCATGCAAATGCATACTTAATAACACCTATATGCATTTAAGAATTCCATTCTCATAATCTTTTACATATGCTAATTAAGACAATTCTCATGCTCATACACTAATGTAAATGATAGCATACATGCTCATGCATATGAATCATATTTTATAACCCATTTGTGTGCCTACATGATCATGCATTCAACTATATATGCAAACATACATTCATGCATCTTAGCACATCTAACTAACTTATACATATGCATGCTAGTAATCACTCTTACGCATACATACATATGACTCACATATATGCCAACATTTTATATGCATATGTAATTACATATTCATGCATATTCATTTTCATGAACATTTATTATCACTCATTGCTATGCTCTAACATTTAACATAATTCAATATTTATATGCATATAGACATGCACTCACTTAGCACACACATTGATGCATAAACTAATAACTAAATAATTAATAATAAACAAACCAAATAATAAATAATAATTACTAAATAATGAACTAATCACTTAATACTAATAGTTAGTTTAATACTTCATTAATATAATAACTACGAAAGAAATAGTTAATTTAAACAATTCAAACACACACTCTATCTCTCTCTCTCTTTCGTTCTAACTCTCTCTCTCTTTCTTTCTCTCTTTCTCATTCTAACTCTCTCTTTCTCTCTCTCTCTGACTCTCTCTCTCTCTCTCTCTCTCTGTGAGTATAGCAATCAAAAGTGCCGCCCAACATCTCTCTATCCAACACTCAATTAACTCTTCTCTCTCTCTCTCTTTGTCTCTTCCTCTCTCTCTCTCTTTCTCTCTCTCTCTCTCTTTCTCTCTCTCTCTCTCTCTCTCTCTCTCTCTCTCTCTCTCTCTCTCTCTCTCTCTCTCTCTCTCTCTCTCTCTCTCTCTCTCTCTCTCTCTCTCTCTCTCTCTCTCTCTCTCTCTCTCTCTCTCTCTCTCTCTCTCTCTCTCTAGGCGCGCTGCTTGCCTACAGTGTCATGGAGGGAGGAGAGTAAAAAAAGTTCTCTCTATCATTTTCAACAAACTCTACCATGCCACCAGCTGCACATCCTCTTTATCTCTCTGCCTCTCTCTCTCTCTACGTGCTTGCCGTGTGCACGCCAATAACCTCTGAAAACATCAAAGCCGTTAGCCAGTAGAAGCTAGCTACCAAGGGAAGAGGCGATGAGCCTCCACAGTCCATAATCCCTCTTGGACCTTAGTGACTCCCATCTCTCTACAGACACACATCAGAGCAGCTGGGACATATTCTCTCACTATCCAATCTATTTCTCTTAAGCCATGCACGTTAGAACCAACAACTAATCTTTTTCTCTCTATAAATGCATCAGATGGTGGCTTTGAGGGAGGAAAAAAATGAATACTCTCTCTCTCTCTCTCTCTGTCTCTTTATCCTCTCTTGTTGCGTGCATGACTGTCATCAGGGAAGAGGAAAATAGCTTGTAAGAGACAGTGGGAATTTTCATCAAGGATCATGATCACAAAAGGAAAGAGAAGACTAAGAAAAGAGATACCTGCAAGAAAACATTAAGGAATCCCGAACACAACACACATATTTATACACACATAAATCATCTCTATACCACTCTTTTGGTTTTTGACTTTTATCTACATCCTCACTTTTGCCCACACATATTCACCACACTTTTATTTGGCTTTAATCACACAACTCACCCTCATCACTCTTTAACCCTTTTTCATATATACCTCTCATTTAAAATTTGACTTTAACCTCCTTTAATTGCATCATCCACTCAAACCAGACTTTTAATTACTTTAATTCCACCTCTTTTATGAACCATTCTTTAAATAAACGCTCTCATACACCATTCATTATTTATCCACATAAATTATCATTTTAATTTACTTATCCTAATTTTTCATAATTAAATAATTTATTTAATTTAAGCTTACTTTAAGATTTTAATTAATTAAATACCTTAGTATTTATATTCGCATACATAATTAAAGTAACTAATTAAATCATAATTAAACTTTTAATAAATAAATATTTAATTTATAAACTAAATTATTAAATATCAAATATTTTAGTAATGCCAATATCCATTCTCACTTAACCCTACACACATAAACATTTTAAAACCCTTGGGAATCCCTTTGGAGCCCTAACATTAACCCATTAGAATCTCCTAAAATCAACATTCTAACATAAATACACATAAAATAATGTAAACCTAAGGTTTTATATCCATGTTTCAATATTTAAATGGCTCGAACACACATTAAATGAACAGTTTAGGGTAAGCCCTAATATAGCACATTTTCTTCTTCATCAAGTGTACCTACAAACACTTTCAAAGTAGTTAATTCAACCAAAACAGTTGATCAATAGTGATATAGAAGGTTAGAGTTCACTAATAAAATTGTTTTAATTTCCCTCGTCATCAACTAGAAGGTGCAAATCTTCCCAACATCCGCCCCCACCAAACCTGCACATCGTCCCAATGGGCCAACTTACAGATTGAGAGAAGCAGTAGCTTGATGATCATCCTAAAATTTAACCATATAACAACATCAATTCTTTTATAAATATGTGTTATCTTTTCAAAATTTTCAATCTTTCATACACATGAAGTTTATTTAAATTAAATCTGGAAATGAAAACATATTAAATTATAAAGTTAAACTATCAACCTGTTTAATCAACAAACATTAATTTCTTTGCAAAGACGAGTATGAAACAGAATTCATTTTCATTCACTCAAATGCAGGTTTCGTCATATACATGCATTCATATATGAGCAATCAAACATGCCAAAGAAATCTACTAAATCTACTCGTACAGACATCCCCCTTGTTTGCCCAATTTTATTCATTAGATGTGTTTTCCATAACTAGCTTTCTTCGTCCTCGGCTTCATACAAATATGATGTAAATCTTCATGCAGATAATGCATATAAATACCTTTTTGGGGTGAAAGAAGGTATAACTTCCATGCATCAAATATTCTTTTTCTTTTTTATCTCTCTTTTTCTTTTTTTTTCTATTTGTTTTTTACATTCGCAACTTTTTTTTTGAAGGGGAAAGGCTTAACCCCTTAATCAGAGCTAAGGATCTAGATGCATGTATAAGAAAGACCTAGGATCTCACAGTCAAGGATCATGCATCTATATGCTCCTACATATATACAATTACTTCCATTATCTAAAATGAACTACAAATCCTTCTATCCATCACAAATCCCACTCAATCTATAAATTTAGAAATATGAATTATGCTTGTTTTCCTAGTATGGCTAAATAGATTCCCTTCATAATTTAATAAGAATCATCCCAGATTTTATAATTAATTTTAATATGAATGCAAGTGACATAGATAAATCAAAATATAAATAAAGTTTAAAACATAGAAAAAATACGACCTGAAATTAAATGCATCATCAATCTTCTTCAAGTTCATTTTAAATTTATCATAAACCTATAATTTGATCGTCAAAGTCTTGCTAAAACAAAACATCAACAAATCGATATACAAAATTACTTAGTTTCATAACCAAATATTATTCTTCTTTCCTGCAAAAGAAAACCACATTAAAGAAATTCATCCATACATAAATTAGTCATTCTCTTCATCATACATTACTTCATAAGTTTCATCATCTCGTTGCTTGAATAATTTAATCCTTTTACCTGCAGTTAAGTTCTTAAGAGGTGTACCATCTAATTTGTGTAGGGCATACGTTCCATTATCATAAATTTTGATCAGCACATAAGGTCCAAACAAACACCTTTTTAATTTCCTACGAGCATCATACTGTGAATCGAATTTACTATCATAAATTAAAACCCAATCATTAATTTGTATTGGCTTTGGTCGTAACCTATGGGACTTATCAAAATATTTCTTGTTCTTAAGTTGAGAATCTTTCACTTTAGCTATAGCTTCTTCTAATCTTTCATTCCCTTGCTCAAGTTGCTGAATTCTTAAAGCAAATAAATCTTTAGTAGATAGACTATCTTCCCACAGAAGAGTAGCCCAAGTAAGGATTTCAGTATACACAAGAAAAATAGGTTTTTGCCAGTACATTAACTCTGCCGGCATATACCCCACCGTTCTAGTGCAGGTCATTCTATCAGCCCATAATGCAAATGGAAGAAATTTTGGCCAATTCTTAAGTTCTCCATTGCAAGCTTTAGAAATCACCTTAGTAATAGGAGAATGCCCTCTTTCTATCTTCCCGTTAGCCTTAGGGTTATAAACAATGGTAAGAGCTAAAGCTCCTCGTAACTTATCTAAAAGATCATCTATTCGAGGAATAGGGCATCTATTCTTTATTGTGGTCTTGTTAAGGGCTCTATAATCAATGCACATTCGATAAGTTTTATTCTTCTTCTCTAGGAAAAGAACTGGTGCTCCAAACGGGGAAGAACTAGGCCTTATAAGTCCTTTTTGTAGTAGGCCTTTTACTTGGTCTTCTATTTCATTTTGGTGTAGCGGGTGATGTCTATAAGGTGCTTTATGAGAAGGAGAACTAGCAAGGACTAAGTCTATGCTATGGTCAAAGGATCCTCAAGATGGTGGGAGTTCAGTGGGATACTCAGACATAAAACAATCCTTATAAGTAGTCATGAAAGGTTTATGTGCATCAGGATGTGTATGAATATAATCATTGATGACATTGACAAAAACAATGCAAGAATTGAATCCTTTCCTAAATGCATGTTTTACTTGAGTATGACTAATCAAAAGAAATGGCTGGAAATCATGCCGTTGTGGGGTCGTGGAGATGCCCAGATGATGGATCAGTTCATCTGCCAGATCAGTCGGCACACATTGGGTGTCTGGAGCTGACTCAAGTACTTAAAAGGAAAAGGGTTTTGATGACATAAACAAATTTAATTACCTATTTTAATGAAAAACTAAAGTCAACTTATAAAAAATACATGACTATTTTATGCATCTAAGGACCATAAGGACGCGTAGCTCTATATTTAGCAACATTATCTCAATAAGACTGTAAAACTAATGACTATTCATATAAACATTCTTTAATAATTTCTTCTACTTCATTTTCAGTTGGATTAGGGTTTTTAGGTCTAATTAAAGGTGGCGAAAAATTCTCACTAATTTGATATTCAGGAAATTCTGGTGATACTATGGAAAATAAAGGTATAAACCTAGTTAAACAATGATTATATGAAGGAGAAATTAATGTCTCTTTAGTAATCCTATCTTTAATTATTTCCTCTTCTATAACTTCTTCTTCAAATCTATTTTTATTAGATATGTTCTTAGTTTCATTTCTTTTGGACTCATCAGAAAACTCAAAAGACATCAAAAATAATAAGTAAAATATAATGAAAGTGAATAAACTTCAATACTATATTTGTTTCTGACAAATGAGTTGCTAAAGCTAATGAAATAAATCAATTCCTCTAATACAAATGTAACGTTTAAATGATAGGATAAAGTTCTAAAACAAATGGATAAATGGTTAAATGAAGATATAAGGTAAATAGAATGTCTTCTATCTGTCTCTTCACGGATCTCTTCACTTCAACTCCTCTTTAATTCTTCAATGTTTGTCTCCAAGAAAACATTCGGCTATATAAGTAGAGTTACAAAAATCATAACTCAAAAGACATAAATCACATGTACATATACATACATGATTTCATAATCATATGCATTTTCCTACTTCACACATTCTCATAAACATTCATTATACTCAAATCATTTACATTCTTCATTTATCATAGACATACATGCATTCATGTGCTCATACATCTATGCATATACATAAATACTTAAGTGTACTCATGTACATACATTAAAAAACACACACATATGCATGCTATTATTCTACTCACTTCTAAATGTATTAAATCATGCAATTGCATTAATTTATATGTCCTAACACTCATTAACATACAAATATTCATTTGATTCATGCATATGCATACTTAATAACACCTATATGCATTTAAGCATTCCATTCTCATAATCTTTTACTTATGCTATTTAAGAAAATTCTCATGCTCATACACTCTAATGTAAATGATAGCATACATGCTCATGCATATGAATCATATTTTATAACCCATTTGTGTACCTACATTATCATGCGCTCAACTATATATGCAAACATACATTCATGCATCTTAGCACATCTAACTAACTTATAAATATGCATGCTAGTAATCACTCTTACGCTTACATACATATTACTCACATATATGCCAACATTTTATATGCATATGTAATTACATGTTCATGCATATTCATTTTCATGAACATTTATTATCACTCATTGCTATGCTCTAACATTTAACATAATTCAATATTTACATGCCTACACACATGCATTCAGTTAGCACACACATTCATGCATAAACTAATAACTAAATAATTAATAATAAACAAACCAAATAATAAATAGTAATTACTAAGTAATGAACCAATCACTTAATACTAATAATTAGTTTAATACTTCATTAATATAATAACTACAAAAGAAATAGTTAATTTAAACAATTCAAACACACACTCTATCTCTCTCTCCTTTGTTCTAACTCCCTCTCTCTTTCTTTCTCTCTCTCTCTCATTCTAACTCTCTCTTTCTCTCTCTCTCTCTCACTCTTTGTCTATCTTTCTCTCTCTCTCTCTCTCTCTCTCTCTCTCTCTCTCTCTCTCTCTCTCTCTCTCTCTCTCTCTCTCTCTCTCTCTTTGTCGGTGAGTATAGCAGACAAACGTGCCACCTAGCATCTCTCCATCCAGCAGTCAATTAACTCTTCTCTCTCTCTCTTTGTCTCTCTCTCTCTCTCTTTGTCTCTCTCTCTCTCTCTCTCTCTCTCTCTCTCTGCATGTGCTGCACGCTTGCAGTGTTGAGGAGGGAGGAGAGTAAAAAAATTTCTCTCTGTCATTTTCAACAAACTCTGCCACACCGTCAGCTGCACATCCTCTTTATCTCTTTGCCTCTCTTTCTCTACACGCCTGCTTTGTACATGACAATAACCTTTGAGAACATCCGAGCCACTTGCTAGTAGAAGCTAGCTGCCAAGGGAAAAGGTGATGATCCTCCTTAGTCCATAATCTTTCTTGGACCTTAGTGACTCCCATCTCTCTACAGACGTGCATCAGAGCAACTGGGACATGTTCTCTCACTATCGGGTCTATTTCTCCTGAGCCATGCACGTTAGAACCAACAGCTCATTGGTTTCTCTCTAAAAATGCATCAAATGGTGGCTTTGACGGAGGAAAAAAAAAAGAATACTCTCTCTCTTTATCCTCTCCTGTTGCGTGCATGACTATCATCAGGGAAGAGGAGAATAACATATAATAGATAGTGGCAATTTTCATCAAGCATCATGATCACAAAAGGAAACAGAAGACTAAGAAAAGAGATACCTGCAAGAAAACATTAAGGAATCCGGAACACAACACACATATTTATACACACATAAATCATCTCTATACCACTCTTTTGGTTATGGACTTTTATCTACATCCTCACTTTTGCCCACACATATTCACCACACTTTTATTTGGCTTTAATCACACAACTCACCCTCATCACTCTTTAACCCTTTTTCATATATACCTCTCATTTAAAATTTGACTTTAACCTCCTTTAATTGCATCATCCACTCAAATCACACTTTAAATTACTTTAATTCCACATCTTTTATAAACCATTCTTTAAATAAACACTCCTACACACCATTCATTATTTATCCACTTAAATTATCATTTTAATTTACTTATCCTAATTTTTCATAATTAAATAATTTATTTAATTTAAGCTTACTTTAAGATTCTAATTAATTAAATACCTTAGTATTTATATTCACACACATAATTAAAGTAACTAATTAAAGCATAATTTAATTCCTAATAAATAAATGTTTAATTTATAAACTAAATTAATTAAATATCAAATATTTTACTAATGCCAATATCCATTCTCACTTAACCCTACACACATAAACATTTTATAACCCTTGGGAACCCCTTTGGAGCCCTAACATTAACCCATTAGAATCTCCTAAAATTAACATTCTAACTTAAATACACATAAATTAATGTAAACCTAAGGTTTTATAGCCATGTTTCAATATTTAAATGGCTCGAACACACATTAAATGAACAGTTTAAGGTAAACCCTAATATAGCACATTTTCTTCTTCATCAATTGTACCTACAAACACTTTCAAAGTAGTTAATTCAACCAAAACAGCTGATCAACAATGATATAAAAGGTTAGAGTTCACCAATAAAATTGTTTTTATTTCCTTGGTCATCAACTAGAAGGTGCAAATCTTCCCAACATCCGCCCCCACCAAACCTGCACATCGTCCAGATGGGCCAACTTGCAGATTGAGGGAAGCAACAGCTTGATGATCATCCTAAAATCTAACCATATAACAACATCAATTCTTTTATAAATATGTGTTATCTTTTCCAAATTTTCAATCTTTCATGCACATGAAGTTTATTTAAATTAAATCTGGCAATGAAAACATATTAAATTATAAAGTTAAACTATCAACCTATTCAGTCAACAAACATTAATTTCTTTGCAAAGACTAGTATGAAACAGAAGTCATTTTCATTCACTCAAATGCAGGTTTCCTCATATACATGCATTCACATATTAGCAATCAAACATGCCAAAGAAATCTACTAAATCTACTCATATAGACATCCCCCTTGTTTGCACAATTTTATTCACTAGATGTGTTTTCCATAACTAGCTTTCTTCATCTTTGGCTTCATACAAATATGATGTAAATCTTCATGTAGATAATGAGTGTAAATACCTTTTTGGGATGAAAGAAGGTATAACTTCCATGCATCAAACATTTTTTCTCTTTTTTATCTCTCTTTTTCTATTGTTTTTCTATTTGTTTTTTACATTTGCAACTTTTTTGTTTTGAAGGGGAAAGGCTTAACCCCTTAATCCGAGCAAAGGATCTAGATGCATGTATAAGAAAGACCTAGGATCTCACACTCAAGGATCATGCATCTATATGCTCCTACATATATACAATTACTTCCATTATCTAAAATGAACTACAAATCCTTCTATCCATCACAATTCCCGCTCAATCTATAAATTTAGAAATATAAATTATGCTTGTTTTCCTAGTATGGCTAAATAGATTCCCTTCATAATTTAATAAGAATCATCTTATATTTTATAATTAATTTTAATATGAATGCAAGTGACATACACAAATAAAAATATAAATAAAGTTTAAAACATAGAAAAAATACGAACTGAAATTAAATGCATCATCAATCGTCTTCAAATTCATTTTAAATTCATCATAAACCTATAATTTGATCTTCAAAGTCCTGCTAAAACAAAACATCAACAGGTAGACATACAAAATTACTAAGTTTCATAACCAAATATTCTTCTTCTTTCCTGCAAAAGAAAACCACATCAAAGAAATTCATCCATACATAAATTAGTCATTCTCTTCATCATACATTACTTCATAAGTTTCATCATCTCGTTGCTTGAATAATTTAATCCGTTCACCTGCAATTAAGATCTTCAGAGGTGTACCATCTAATTCGCGTAAGGCATACGTTCCATTATCATAAACTTTGATCACCACATAAGGTCCAAACCAACGCCTTTTTAATTTCCTATGAGCATCATACTATGAATCGAATGTCCTATCATAAATTAAAACCCAATCATTAATTTGTATTGGCTTTGGCCTTAACCTATGTGACTTATCAAAATATTTCTTGTTCTTAAGTTGAGAATCTTTCAATTTAGCTATAGCTTCTTCTAATCTTCCATTCCCTTGCTCAAGTTGTTGAATTCTTAAAGCTAATAAATCTTTAGATGATAGATTATCTTCCCATGGAAGAGTATCCCGAGTAAGGATTTGAGTATGCACACAAAAAATAGGTTTCTAGCAGTACATTAACTCTACCGGCATATACTCCGTCGTTCTAGTGGAGGTCATTCTATCAGCCCATAATGCAAATGGAAGAAATTTTGGGCAATTCTTAAGTTCTCCATTGCAAGCTTTAGAAATCACCTTAATAATAGGAGAATGCCCTCTTTCTATCTTCCCGTTAGCCTCAGGGTTATACGCAGTGGTAAGGGCTAAACGAATCCCATGCCTAGCAAAGAAATCTCTAGCCTCTTGCACATCTAATTCTCCCCTATGAGCCACTACCTTTTCTACATAACCAAATCGTGAGATTACATCTTCAAGAAGAAATTTACATACATTAAAAGTTGTCTTAGATCTTAGGACTCGGCCTTCAATATGGTTAGTAAGATCTTTTCGTGCAAGAACTATATATCTCATCTTATCTATACCTTTGGGCATGGTCACTAAGTCAACTACCCACTTATAATGGATACATGGTGGATAGGTAGAATGCAACGGATCCCTATTCTTAACTGATGAATGAATTTGATATACGTCACAAGAATTCACATAATTCTTTACATTAACATAGATGCCTCGCCACCAATAACCTTCTCTAATCTTCTCATAAGTAGCCATAAATCCCTTATGTCGAGCCCATAAAGTATCATGCATGTTTTTCATGACTTGCATTTGAAGATGCCTAGTTCCTAGTACTCTTTGTGGAAATTTAAGCTTCCCCCTTGCATGTCTCCAAATTAGTCCATCTTTTAGAAAAAAGTTGAAAGCTCTTTTCCTAATATTCCTAAATCTATTTGAAGACCATGTAGGTGACCTACTCAAAGTACTAAGATACCTCCCAATGTCTTGCCACTCTCCTTCATATTCATCAATATTAAATTGGTCATACACATATGCTTGAGAATCATAATTAATTACATTCGTATCTAATTCTACTTCTTCATCTTCATCATACCTAGCTCTAGAAAGCATATCAACAACAGAATTAGATTTTCCTGCAATATGAATTAAAACCAGATTTATAAATTTAATGTAAGAAATCCATCGAAGCATAGAAATATCAGGTGAAGAACAATTTGTGATCACTCCTATCAGTGGTAAACAATCTGTCTCTACAATTATATTTTCACCTATAAAATATTCATTATCATATTTTAATGCACTGACTAAACCCCAGAGTTCTCGGTTAATTTGTGGATAGTTTCTTTGTGTATCATGTAAAATCTTAGCTACAAATCTCATAGCATACCTTTTTCCCTCTTCGTCGTCCTGACCAATAACCCATCCTATGCCTATGGGACTTGTATGAGGAGTCAAAATAATAGGCTTTTAATCAGAATAATCTACACGTTTTAAAACAGGAGCATCAAGAAGTAATTTCTTTAGTTTTCCCATAGCTTTTGAGTGCTCTTCAGTCCAAAGAAACTTTCAATTCTTTCTTAGCAATCCATAAAGACAATTAGCAACATATGCATAGTGTGGAATCCAAATGGAATAAAACACGCAAGCACCAAAAATAGACTTCTCAATGGAGCATGTAAGACCAACCTCTTCAAATCTCTTGAGAATCCCTTCACAGTCAGAGATATGGTCTACAACAAATTTCCTACAGCCAGACGAATCTAAAGCCTCGTCGTTCGCATTCTCAACACATCCTTTAATAGGAATATCATCTATAAATGGCATAGCTATATTAGGAATGAAGTCATGTAACACAGAATTCATGGCGTTCATCATATGTGCTACTAGATTAGTAGCTCCTTGCGGCAAAGTGCACATGAGAACTAAGCCTAAGGGAGTTTTCATGGTCGTAATGTCTCTACTTTCAATAGCAAGATGAAACTGATCATAGCCAGAATATAAGTCTCCCATTGAGTAAATGGCATGACCAAGAAATGCTTCAGCGAATTCTCCTACAATGGGGCTAGTACCTACATTCCTAATAGTAACCTTGTTCAGAGGTTGTAAATCTTGTATAAATCGTAATTTTCCATTTTCTTGGGAACAGTAAACCACCTATTTGAGTAGGGTGCAGACGATGGCTCAAGAATATGCATGTGAATCTTTTCCTTAAGAAGCCTCATTAACTCTGGTAAATGGGCGTTCGGAACAGGTATGGGATGAAGATTCCATGGAATGTGAGGCACTCTAAAGATAATAATTGGTGGAACAATTTGTGGGTCTACACAGCCTATCTCATGGGGATGTAATGAAAAAGCCTTTCCATGCTTTTTAATCATTCTTTGGAATAAGTCACGTTCAGCGGGTAATAAAAAATTATCATCATTTCCTATCTTCATTAATTTTAAAGTTTCATCTGTGAAGGTGTGACCTATATCTGTGCGCTCTCTTAAATAAGGATCTTTTGAAAATTTTCTAAATTTCTCTTCACTCTCTTTTGGTAAAGGTTGGGCAATCGGTTTAATTTTTTTATCAACAGTTTTATATTTTGTATTTATTTTCGCTTCCTTACTTTCATCACTCATAACAAATTTAATAATAAGATCATATTCTTCAATAGAATTTAAAAGAACAAATCTAAAAATTTCTTTTTCATGCAAAATATTTTGAAGTTCTTCAATCAATGAGTTTGAAGATAAAGTTTCAATTACGTTTTCAATATGTTCATCAAAAGAAATGAGTCCTTTATTTTTATAAAATTTTTCATAATGTTTTATAATTTTTTTTAGAATTTCTTTATAATGAATGAATTGTAAATACGATGAAGGGAAATATAATGAAAAACTATCTAAAGTATTTACAGACAGGTGCAAGAGATCAATCCAAGAACCACCGTTGTCTCGCTCAACAGTGGCATCTAGGAAAAATTTTGATCATAATAAGTTCCGAACTCACGAAGAGGCATATGATCTTCGCGTATCTTTTCATGAGAACGGATGGATGTCTTTCTAATTTTCTCCCAATTTCGTACATGGTTAGGGCTGACTATCATAACTTGGAGTGATTGTAAATCATCTTTAGATCTAATTCTTAAAGAGATGAAAGTTGTGCTAAATATAAGAAAGAGAAATGGAGTGACAACACAAAGAGATAGTGTAGTGGTAAAACACTTCCCTTGTGTGGCTGAGGTTGTGGGCTCAAATCCTCCCACCTTGGTGAATGTAAAACTCCTTATTACCACTCATAAATTGAAATTGATTCGCACGTAGACAACCGTCCCCAAGGGAGCCTTGGGTGCCAAAGTAATGCCTTAGTTATGCCTTAAGTTATGCCTAAGTTCTATGCCTTAGTCAACACCTTGGAGTAAGCCAAAGGAGTAAACGTAGGTGTAAACATAGGTATAAATGTAGGTTCTGATTGTGGAACTAGAACAGAATCAGAAAAAAAAATTGAAACTGAAATTGAAACCAAAAATGGAAACGAAAATAGAATCGAAAATAGGAATTGGAATCGAAATCGGAATCAAAACCGAAATCGGATCGCAAAATAGAGATCAATTCGCCAAAATGAACAGAAACAATATCCCTTTGTACTGACAGGTGCAAGGCTCTGATCCCACTATTATCAGAATCTTCCCCACATGCACATAGAGGTTACGAATGCAAAAAATGCACAGAAAAATAAAGATGCCAAGAGACAAGACTAAACGCAGTATTGGGTGCAATCTCCTCCCATGCACTCTAGTTTGACAGTCCATAGAGTGCATGTATTTATAGGAATTTTTTATTGCATTGAAAAGAGTGGGTACATGAGAACGGCTTCAAAAATCATGCATGAAAGTAAAATTTGGTGACTTTCGTAGAAGGCATTTTCTTTTAATATCAAAAATTGCGGTTTACAATGACCCTTATTCTAACCACTATTTTTCTAACTATTTCTAGCAATAGAACCTTCTACGCAGATTTATTTTCAAACTAAATTATAAATGAGATTTATTGATGTATACCCTTTACTACTTTCACACCCTCACAAACTTTCAGCTGCTATATCAAAAACATCAAAACACATTAATACATTAATAAGTTAACACTCCAACAATACATTGTTCAACATATTCCATAATGTATAACACCCTCTCTCCTCGCCTCTCCACTAAGCAATATATGAAACCCAATCTATAATTAATTCATCAACCTTTGTAAATCTAGTATTCACACCCACTCTCACACCACTCCACAATCACTGCACTCGACACAACGTCTAGTGACATGGACATCTCACCACCCACCGCACTACCATGCACTTGACCTCTTTCATCACTCCATTTAGGCATGTCGCACTTCTCCACAATCACCACTGCATCCACTTTCCCATCCCTCTTTCCCCTTCCCCTTGCATCAACAACCACACCCATAGCATCTTCACTCACTCCACCATTAATATTGACACCCACAATCGACATCGCTTTTTGTCAGATGTTTTCTTGCATGACACAAGTTAGAGATGAACTCGCATCTCTTGGGACCAAATTCCAAGCACTGCAAAAAATAACCATAGATTTTATAGATACAATTAAACTCTAACCATTGAGAATGCCTCACTTAATGTGTGCTATCAAGAGCTACGCGAGGCCTATCACTCCCTCGAACTAGAAAGTGAACAAAAGATGATGGAAGCCATTATGGATATTTACAACCTATTATGGGCTCAGACAATAAAAAATGCAACCCTCACTCGAAATATGGGATTGTTAAGATGAAATCTCGAAACAACCAAGGAAGAGAATCAGTGATTGCAAGAACATAACATGAAAAAATTTGGAAGTAGCTCTAGATCAACTGGATGAACCTCTGAAGTCCTAGCCGCTTTAAAGTAGTGCCATTAGAGTCCATGCAGATATTATTAGACGATCATGCGCGACTCTTAGAAGATTATGAAAATATGAATGAAGCATATCAAAAACTCGAGGACGAACATAAAATGCTACTGTTACGAACACCTATGCAACAACCACCACCAGCTCTTGAAGTCACATCTCCAGAGATCATAGAGGAACTCAATACTTTACGCGCTCAGCTACTTACTCTTCAAGCACAGATTGCTGCTTTCTCCAATCCCCCTAGGCCTAATTCCCCACCTGAACTCCCAAATGAGGAAGAAATTGTGTCTATCCTAGTGGAGGAAGCCTACGAACCACAAGTCATCCCCAACAAACATGTCACGACTGAAGACCAAGACGCTTTTGAACTCCCTACCCCCCATGGATGAAGTCAGTAGAAAAACTTGGATAGACCCACTCAGCACGGGTGGAGGCTCAATTACATGCCATGGATAGGATAGAGGAACGTATTTTACAATCACCTTACTTTGCTCACTTGGCCCCTTGCAGGTATATCTCAGGCCATGAGCTTCAATATAAGCCATATTTTATGCTAATGATAGAATATCAATTGGCGATTGAAAAGGATATGGGCAAGAAACCATCAAATGCCACTCAGTTTGAGTCTAACGACTTGCTATCGGAACAACAAAAAGATGAAATCTTTCAACCAACTTGGCGCTAGGAGTTGTTACAAAAATATTCAAAAATGATGAGCACATGGGTCAAGGCACCCTTGCATTTGAAGTATAACCCATGTTGGGGACCTATGCCAAGATGATAATCTTGGAAGGCATTCGCAATCAAAGTTCAGGATAATAAGCAGTGCTATGATGGCAACCATTCGCCACTCGCTCCCGCACTTACACCGCATGGATGATGTTGCCGCACATATGACTATCAAAATATTCAATATGATGGAGATTGTATTTAAAATCCTCCATAGCATCAAAGCACCGCATGTTAACACCCCCAGATTTGAGCATGGTAATCAAGACGGGGTATGAGCACAACACCATCGCTCCATGTGTGCTATGCTTGGCATTGTCGAATCAAGTATTTACCTGCATGCTATAAGACGACATTTGAAAATATGTTTACTGGCAGATTTTGGGAGTACCATTATGAGGTTTTCATAAGCAAACCCACACACCTACTTCAATTATTTTCCTCTGAACAACTAATGTACTCCACACACTACCGACTTCCGCCGCTAGATGAACCTCACCACATAGACTAGGAAAAACTTGAAGCTGATCTTGCAACAGGTCTTTGCATCGCAGAGCACACCCTCCCTCACGACCTCCTACAAAACTATATCTGATAGACCCCACAACAAGGTTCTATCCAAGATGATAGATGGGAGAGGCACGGTTGCTAGCAGGAGTTAAAGGCACATGCGACGAGGAAGCATATGAAGGTGGATTGCGACAAAGTAGTGGGGAGCCAAGCAATCTAATTTTTCCAAGAAATATGTTTTATATTACTTTTTTGAAATGCCCAATAGTGATTTTCATCACTCTTGTATCATATGTAACCTAGAAACACACATTTTCGTAATCATATGCTCGCTTTTGTGCAATCTGAGGAGTCTTCAAGCTTGAGGATCTTGGGTAGAACAAGCATACCAATTTTGGCTATTTTTAGATCTCCTTTATGTTGGAGCAAGTCTATGACAAGCCTAAGTATTGGCTTGAGTCTCACAAAGTCTTAGAAGAAGCTTTAAAAAGAAGACTATGTAAAGTTCACTTGTGAACTACCTCTTGTAACTTTTGAAGAGTTTACTTAATGTAAAAGTGAAAGAATCTTAAGTGGTTGAGTCCACTTGATCAAGAATGGAAAGAGGAGCCACGAATTCCTGATTTGTGGTAGGTAGAGACTCGAATCAATCATTGATTGATTGTAGAGTGATTGAGGGAAGTTAGCCTTCCAAACTCAACTATGAATAGATGGCAGTTTTAGTCGTGGTTAGAGAGACCTATGTGAAGACCTCCAAGAGCTGAGATTTATGCCATATCAAGGTGTGATTACAAGGCACACATATGTATCAGTAAGTCCATTGTCTTGTACAAGCAATATACTTTCATTTTCATGATCATTTGGGTTCATATTTCCATGTTCTTGTGAAGTGTACTACTCACTGCCATTACTCTCAGTTTTCTCAGTCAGATTGCAGATATGGTTTCTCTAAGCTTGGTGCATCAATTTTAGTAATTTAACTTGTTAAAGTTAGCTCTATAAGTCTAATATATGCTCACAAATTTTCATGTCATTTAAATGTTGCAATCTCCAGTTATGTTCATTTGAAGTCAACAGGGTCTGTTCATCTTCACTTCTCTGTCAGGTACCCGAGTTTTTCACTCACCTTGTCAGAGCCATTTCTCAGTGGTTACTTATCCAAATTCCATGCTTTAAAGCTTGTTGGATTTGACTTAATGTCTAGTAAAACCATACAAATTTTTATAATCATTGGATTTGTACATTTTGAGTTATGTTCATTTTTCTGCTCACTGGTCTCAAACTATAGCAGCCCGTGAAAATCGGGATGATGTCATCACTTGTTAAAACTCATTCTCAGTGTGTAGTTTATTATTTTTGATGACATTACTCTTGAAAGTTAGCTCTTTAAGCTACCTAGACTTCTCCAAGAGTAATTAAGCTAATTGCTGCTGTGCTCAGAGAATTATGTAAAACACTGGACAGGTGTATGAACCAAGGATAGCAAGTTTTCACCTCTGAGCTAACTCCAACTTATCTGTTTTGATCTATCTTTTTTAGAGTGATCTTCCAAGGTACATAGGGTGTCTAATACATCCATTGGCAAGCTAAAAGGCCCCACCATATACTCCTGGATTTCATTTGGCTGGTGTAGATCAAGGATTTTGCAACACCTCTTCATCTTCAAGCACATACCTATCCATCTCTTCACAGTGGTATCAGAGCAAGATTGGACAACATGGCAGATGGATTTCCTTCATCAATTGACAAATTGGGCAGAGGTAACTACTCAGCTTGGTCATTAAGAATGGAAGCTTATCTCCAAGGTAGAAGTTTATATGGTTATGTGGCTAGAGATGAAGTTATGCCAAGTTTTAGGAACAAAAATCAACCAACACAAGAAGAGCAAGAAAGATTGAGCACATGGTGCTCCAAGGATGCACTTGCAAGGTCTTATCTCCTCAACTCTATCTCAGATTTTTTGTTGCCTCACATTAGAAGTTGTAAGACATCTCAGGAAGTGTGGGATGCACTTGAAGCTTTCTTTTCTTCAAGTACCAAAGCTAGGAAGCATCAACTATGGCTGGATTTCACAACTCTCAAGAAGGCTCCCAAACAAAATGTGACTAATTTTTTCACAAAGCTCAAGGACATAGCGGATCAGTTGGGAAGCATTGGAGAGGTAATAGATGAAGAGAAAATTGTAAGGCAAGTCATCAATGGCTTGAAGGCAGATGACAAGTGGGAAGCATTCACCACAGCTATGGATTTGTACATGGACATGCATGTACCTGATTTCAATACACTCATTGGACAACTACTTACCCAAGAGGCAAACCTTATCAAAAATGGAGAAAGCTCTAAAGGTAATCAATCTTCAGCTTTATACACTAATAAAAGCAAGTCCAAAGATAACAAAGGAAAGGCAAAGAAAGTGGATGATGAAGCAAGTACATATCAAGCTAACTATGCAGGTGGAGGAAGACATGGAAGAGGTAGAGGAAGAGGAGGTAGACAAGGCAGGGGGAGATCCCAAGACTCCAACCCATGTTCTATTTGTGGATTAACTAATCATACAACTGAAAATTGCTTTAGGAATTCCAGGAATCAAAGAGGCAGAGGATACAATAGAGGAAGTTATGGCTACTGTTGGGGATTCGTGGACAAGAAGGAGTTTGAGGGTTTGTAGGAGAAAAAGGAGATGATGAAAATGGAACAACAGTGAGAACTTCTGCAAAGGAATACTCTTGGAAACCTTGAATATTGATTATCCTTCAACAATTACAATGACTGCGCACAGTCTAATCAATGACTAAATACCACTTCAGAGAATATCAATTACTGAAGACCAATTATCTCAAGTCTTCTAGCAGCGGCCTCTCGTGCACCAATCCTTCACTTGCTTCCCGCTTCCCTTGTGCACACCTTGCACTAAGCTTCCGCCAAGCTAAGGAATTGGTATCACGGCGCACACACGCAATAGCCCTTGGAACTCTTGGAATCCAACCCGCCTTCTCTGCACACTTTCCTCTTGACACCTCTTGCACTCTTGAATGTCGTCGCACACTGGAGGCTCTTCTTGCTTCCTCTCTTGCTTCCTCTGAAGCTCTCTCTTGCTCCTAGCTCTCAATGTCCAAGAATAGCCTTTGTCCTTCTTTTGTTGAGTCCGCCGGTTCGCGCACTCTAACTGCAATACAATCTTGGTGTCCTTTCAATGTCCCAAGATTGTCTTTTTGAACTGGTCCTCAACGACTCGCTACTTTGTCCTATAGTGACTTTAGAACAAGAGTGACTTTCAAAATAAAATTTTTCCACCTTCACATTTCCTTTTAATTCTTTACTTTTGCACCTTAAGATTTTAAATTTATCCTTCGAACCTTAAGAGGAAAAATACTTTGCACCTTTAGTTTCAACCGGTTAGGGCTCTACAGATGCCCACCACCTAAAGATCTCTCCGTCCCGGAGAGACAACAGCGATACAAAATTGAGAAATTGCAAAGACACAGACATGAAAACAACGAAACGGAGGCAAGAAAAAAGGTAAAGGGTGTGTGTATTATTGAGTTAAGAAAAAATATAAGGCACCCTACAAGAATTATTTAGAAATCAAAGGGATGAGTAAATTATTGACAAAGCGATAAAGGAATCTAAGAGCAATATTTATGACTGTGAATGAGCAATTTATTGATACTGTGGATGGCAATTTATTGTGGAGGTTGATTGAGATTGTCAGCCGAGGTTGATGGAGAAGGGGGCAAAGGAGCAGAAGCTTGTTCGATCGTAAGCTGTAGCGAACTAAGGCATTGCCTAAGATGATCCCTTTCCCGGCGGATACGTCGGCATGCAGCATTAGCACAAAGCCCTAAGTTGGAGCGATTCTGAAGATCTTCTAAGGCTTTCATCGCAGAGTCGGCCATAGCGCGATAATGATCTCTCTCTTCTTTGAGCAATCGCGCCGTTTCGTTGAGGGAGTGCCATTGAGAGGTTGCCATGCGATTGATGTTTTCTATTGTTGAGATATACTGTTGATGAACCGAAGCTGCTGCGGAAACCGAATCCAAGGAAATCTGGGAGGCCTGAGCATTGCCGAGAGCGACTACACTCGCGTCCTGTAGTAATTGCAAAAATGAAGGGGTTGATGGTAGGTCAAAATGCGGAGTGGGAGTGGCCGTTGGAGCAGGAGGGGGAGGGGAAGGGGGAATATTCTGCGGAGGAGGAGGAAGGGTGGGAGTGGAAGATGGAGTGGGAAGTGAAGGATTGGGGGAAGGGAGCGGTCGACTGACAGGGATGTTACTGATAGAGGGTGAGGTGTAATCCGGGTGAATGGTGGGCATACAGGTGGGGTTTTGAGGGTTGAGCTGTGTTTGAATGAGTGGCGGGAAAGCTGAAGAGAGGGGAGGTCTAGGGAGAATGGGAGGGGTAGGCATGGATGGAGAAGTTGTAGATTCAGGAGGGAAAGGGGAAGAAGATTGGGTAGTGAAGGAGGGGACGTGAGGGGGGGTAGTCATGAATGGAGAGATGGTAGATGCAGGAGGGATAGGGGAAGAAGATTGGGGAGGGAAGGAGGGTACATCAGGGGGATTAGTCATGAATGGAGAGGTGGGAGATGCAGGAGGGATAGGTGAAGAAGATTGGGGAGGGACGGAGGTTACATCAGGGGGATTAGTCATGAATGGAGAGGTGGTAGATGCAGGAGGGATAGGTGAAGAAGATTGGGGAGGGACGGAGGTTACATCAGGGGGCGCGGATGTGGGTGTCGATGCGGAAGCTGAGTCAATTGAGATTAGAGGGGGGGAGGGAGATGGAGCAATGGAAGGTCCAGGGTGGGTAGGGAGATAAGCAACATTGTGGGCAGAGTGTGCAGGAATGTGATAGAGCCAAGCTAAGAAGGGTGCAGAATAGATGGAAAATGCATGAGAGCCTCTAGAGATAGCCTCGCGGAGTCGACGGGAGCGCAAAGTCAAGGAACTATAAATGAGGGTTGCGTAAGGGTAAGGACGGCTATGGAGAAAGCAGAAAAGCGGATCGGCGATACGAATATCTGACCAGGGAAGCGAAGAAGTTTGACTGCGTAGTAAGAAGAAAAAGATGAACGCATTGAGAAGGGTGGTCATGCGGAGTGAAAACCTAGCATTACTTTGAAAGTGTGTGGTACAAAAGGCAATAGTATCCGAGGCGGATAGTCCAGAGTATAGGAAAGGGGGAGCACGAAAATGTATTAGGGGGGACCCAATACTTGCGGCAATGTCTGGGATGAAGAGAGTGCCGGTTCTAAAATGAGGGAAAAGGCGGATAGCTTCATAAACCTGGGTAAAATTGGCGGGGTTATTGAAGAAAACATTAGCCAAGCCCCACAAGCCCGCCTGCTGAAGATCCTCAATGGAAAACATTTGACGAAGGGCAATGGTAGGTAGGGATAGATGCATTCGGATTTGCAGGTTTAAGTCAGGTGGGAGAAACAGGCGCATATAATCCCCGGTTGGTGAAGATGGGTGGGATGAATGAGACATAGATTGGGAAGGAGAAGTAGGGGGAGGGATGGGAGGTGGGGAATAAAGGTCGGTGGAATCAGAGTGTATGGAATAAATAGGAAGATCAAGGGCTGTAGGAGGTGTTGGAGTAGCTTGAACAGATTGTTCTGCCGATGAGGGAGGAGGTGGATTGGGATGGTCAGAGGGAATTGCGGAGGTGGGAGAGGATGGATTGTGAAGGTTTGGAGGCAGCTGGGATGGAGGATCGGAACGAGCACCCGGAGCGGGGGGTTCAGCCATGTAGGTAGTAGGCGGCGGGGTAGTCGGTGGTGGAGGGGGTGGGAGGGGGAGGGGTGTGCGGGGAATCTAATGGAATGGAGGGGTGGGGGCTTGATGGGTTGAGGTGAGCGGTGTTGAGTTGGTGGGAGGGGGTGGTGGGGGGGCGGGCGAGGGCGGGTAGAGGGGTGGGGGCACTGCGGGGTGCCAAAGGGAGGGTTGGGGAGGATGTGGATGGGGTTGGAGGGGGTAAAGGGGGTTGGAGGAGAGGTGAGGGAGTGGGGTGCTGCGGGTGCCGAGGGAAGGAGGGGGAGGGGGTGGAGGGGTTGGAGGCGGAGGGAGGGTGGTTGAGGGCGTTGGAGGAGAGGTGAGGGAGTGGGGTGCTGCGGGTGCCGAGGGAAGGAGGGGGAGGGGGTGGAGGGGTTGGAGGCGGAGGGAGGGTGGTAGGACGCGGGGCGCCGAGGGGAGGGTGGGGGAGGTGGGTTGAGGGGGTTGGAGGGGTGAGGGGGGGTGGTAGTATGCGGTAGGAAGAGGGGCGCCGAGGGGAGGGTTGGGGAGGGGGGTTGAGGGGGGTGGCGGGGGTGAGGGGTTGGTGGTCTGAGGGGCGCCGAGGGGAGCTTGGGGGAGATGGGTTGAGGGGGTTGGAGGGGGTGAGGGGGGGTGGTAGTATGCGGTAGGAAGAGGGGCGCCGAGGGGAGGGTTGGGGAGGGGGGTGGAGGGGGTTGGAGGGGGTTGGAGGGTTGAGGGGGGTGGTAGTATGCGGTAGGAAGAGGGGCGCCGAGGGGAGGGTTGGGGAGGGGGGTTGAGGGGGTGGCGGGGGTGAGGGGTTGATCTTCTTCTTTCTTCCCTAGCACAACTTGGCCTGTGCAATGAAAAATAGTACGGAGGATTTCTGATGTTGTTGAAGCAAGTATGAAGAAAAGGGCATATTATATAGCTAGTTTGAATGAGGGAGCACCTCACAGGAAGGAACGGTCTAGCATAAAAGGGTGTTCAAAAGAGGGGAGAGCCAAACTTCAATCTCATTCACTCATATATGAAACAAAGCAATGGGACATATTTAAAGAAGTTGAATAGAATTACGAGCCATGAAAAAGAAATCGGCGCCTAATTTATTGAACACGGAAAATTACTTGATTTTTATTTATGAAATGAGCATAAAATAAAATGGCACCCAAAAAAGAAAATGCGTGAGCAAAATTCCCTTTGTTGTTTATTTTTAATTATTAGGACAGACCGATTATTATTTGTACCTATAAAGCAGTCCAAAACTCTTAGGAACAAAAGAATGAAAATGTAATTTTATGACTTTTGGTGGTAACCCTTGAGTCTGGAGATGTTTACCAAGGGTAGGGTGTTGCCATCGAGTGTTTCCAATTGCACTGCACCCCACTGCAGTATCTTCGTAATGCGAAAAGGGCCTTCCCAGTGAGGGATCCATTTCCCTTTGTTTTGATTAGAAAATTGTGGCCTGTGTAATAGTGCTAAATGACCGGGCTTCAATTTGTTTTGCCATAAACTTTTGTCATGGTTCTCCTTCCTCTTTATTTGAATATCCTCTAACTGTTTGGAGGCTAAAATTCTCGATTCTTCCAGTTTATGCAAAGCAGTCAGTCGTGCTGGAACTTCCATCCCATTTTTCTCTAGTCTTTCCGTTCTTATAGAGCCTCTGATGAATTCAAATGGTTCAATAGGGACCAAGCCATAAACCAATTGAAAGGGAGAATACCCAGTCTCTTTATAGGCCAGTCTGTATGCCCATAAAGTACCCAGATAGGCCTGACCCCAAGAGGTCGGCTGTAACATGCATTCTTTTCGTAACATTGAAATTAATACTTTGTTCGTTGACTCGGCTTGTCCATTAGCTCGTGGGTAGTATGCACAAGAAGTCCTGTGTAAAATGCGATACCTGTTGGAAATTTCCTGCAGTACTTTGTTAACAAAATGAGTACCCTGATCGGTACAGATTTCAAGCGGGCATCCAAATCTGCAAATGATGTTACAATACAAAAAATCAGCCACTGTTTGTGCAGAGCAGTCCGTTGATGCAATAGCTTCAGCCCATTTTGTTGCGTAGTCCGTGGCTATCAGTAAGTACTTTTCCCTTTTTGGAAGTGCCGCAGGGTATATAGGCCCGACAAAGTCTAATCCCCACTTCTCAAAGGGCTGCCAAGAAGTGGAAACTACCAAAGGGTAATGTCTTTGCTTGGTGGGTTTAGGTCCACACCTCTGGCACACATCACATGTTTTTCTCCAATCATCTGCATCCCTAAAGAGTGTAGGCCACCATAAACCAGCATCTAGTATTCTCTGGCTCATGATATGCCCTAGAAGGTGCCCACCACCTGTTCCTTCATGTGCAAATTGCAGTATTTCCCTCACTTCATCTGCCTCTAAACATTTCCTAATCCTGTCATCCTTGCCCTGTCTGTAGAGTTTACCCTCAATGAAAGTATATGGTCTACTCTTGATAAGCAGTCTCTTCCTTAGTACAGCATTAGCACTTTCTGGATACAATCCAGTATTAATGAACTGTTTGATATCATCATACCATCCTTGAGCTTGTATAGCAAACAAGTGTGCATCAGGGAAATCATCATTGATACCACTGGTTTGATCCCTCCTATTTATTCTGGACAAGTGATCCGCCATCACATTCTCTCTTCCTGGGTTATGGATTACCGAGAAATCGAACTCTTGGAATAACAGTAACCACCTCCATATTCTACCAGTAGCATGTGGTTTGTTGAGTAAGTACTTGAGAGGTTGGTGATCAGTTATAATGACGAATTTCACTCCCAATAAGTAATGCCGAAACTTTTGGACAGCAAAAACCATTGCCAAGGCTTCTCTCTCTGTAGTGCTGTAGTTCCTTTCTGCCTTAGTTAGAATTCTGCTGGCATATTGAATTGGTCTGTCCATTTTAAATTCTTCACTGGGTTGAGTCAGAACTGCCCCCACTGCGTATGCACTGGCATCGACATGTATATGAAAGATTTTTGACCACTCTGGGGTGACCAAGATAGGAGCACACACTAACCGTGACCGTAATGTCTGATATGCTTTTTCCTCCTCTTCTTCCCATTTGAAAGGTACTTCCTTACCTGTGAGTCTAGTCAGAGGTCTAGCTATCTCTGCATACATTTTTATAAACCTTCTATGATAACCGGTATGCCCCAAGAAACTCTGGATCTCTTTAGGAGATTTAGGTTTAGGTAACTTTAATATAGAAAGAATTTTGTCAGGATCTGGGGCCATACCTTTAGCCGATACCACATGTCCTAAAAGGGTTCCTTCTGTCACAAGGAAATGACATTTATTTGGATTGAGCTTTAACTTAGTTTCTCTGCATCTTTGGAAAATATTCTGCAGCTGCCTCAAGTGCTGGTCCAAATAATCTAGATGAGTTTCCTTGTGAGATCCTGAAAATGAAGAGAAGTCATCCATGAAGATTCTAAGTGATTCCAGCAATAGGGGGCCAAAAATGAGATTGACCGTTCTGTTAAATGTGGCTGGAGCATTTCTGAGCCCAAATGGCATTTTTACATACACATACGTTCCCCAAGGTGTGATAAAAGCAGTCTTTTCACGATCCTCTGGGTGTATTGATATTTGATTATAGCCACTGAATCCATCCATAAAACTATATAGTGCATGCCCAGCCACTTCTTCAATGACCTGTTCTGCAAAAGGCATAGGGAACCCGTCTGGAATGGTCACCTTGTTTAGAGCTCTAAAGTCCACACAAATTCTGATTTTATTAGTATTCTTCTTTGGTACTATAACCATAGGCGAGAGCCACTCTGAGTGTTCCACAGGAATGATGATTCCTGCATCTTCCATCTTTTGGATTTCCACATAGTCAGCTTCGGCATACTTTGGATTAAGTCTATAACTCCTTCCTCTGATGGGTCTGGCTCCATCAACCAGAGGAATTCTGTGCTCTCCATACGATGCAGGCACTCCTTCTAAGTCTTTATAATGCCAGGCAAAAACATCTGCATACTGGGTCAAGAATGATTTTACCTTTTCCAGGAGCTGTGGGTGGCTCCACAACCAAGTGGCCACCAGAAGTGGTTGATTATCGTTTTGGGTGCATAAGTGTACTTCTTGGACCGGATTTCTTGTTACCATATTATCTTCGTGTGCTTCTGCTTCCTTGTCTTCTTCTACTAGCTTTTCGTGCATTGCTTCATAAGCAGGTGTATTTTGGACTTCGATGTTTTCCTCCTTGTCCTGCATCCATCCTACAGGGATTTCTTGAATTGGGAAAGAACATTCAACCTCAGAATTTTTTACCTTGTTTTTAGCTTTGGAAACTTCGTTATCTGATGTTGACACATCCTCCTCCAATTTGTATTTGAGGGGTATCTTCCTGCCCCTTCTGTGGTCAGTGATGGGCTCTCCCAATCCATCAACCTGGACCTTTCCCTTGTCTTCATCATAGCCTCCAATTGTACCAGGATTATCAAGAAAAATTCCAAAACAAGAAGAAGAGTTGCCGGCATGAAGCCAACTTAAAATATCCTCTTCTTCCTCAAAATCTATTTGGGGTTGATCCTCCGCTTCTGTTTCCATGCAAATGCTCACTGTTTGCATCATACTAGTGTTTCCTTGATTGTCTGGGCCTTCTTCTAAATGAATTTGTGTCAGCTCCTGCCCTTTCTTTTGTACCCACATGGCGTCCTTACCCCAATCATGAATGACACTGGCATGCCTCAGCCAAGGTCTTCCAATTAAGAGAGGAAACCCTCCTTCAACCTGGGGCAATCTTAAAACCACAAAATCCAGAATAAATAGATTACCTTGTACTTCAAGTGGAACTTTTGGGATTACCCCCAAGGGCCTTACTTTGCTCTGATCTGCCAAAGTAACCGTGAAATTTGCAGGTCTTGAAGGGTGGAGTCCAATCCTTTTCATGGTATGTTCAGGCATCAAATTAATGCCAGAACCACCATCTACAATAACACCTTGAAATTCATGGCCCTTGATTGATATTGTAAGCCGAGGGCTTTTATAATCTGTAAGGGGTGCTTCCCCCCTAATTATCCCTTGATGTAAGATAGCAGTCTTAGCCACTAAGCTTGTCGTAGAAACCTCATCAATTATCTGCAATAATTCTGACCTGAATTTCCCATCCATCTTTATTAAATCAAAAATACTAACCTCCTTCTTAATTGACTTGAGTAGTTTTGAAGCTTCTGACTCTTTAAGAAAGTGAGCTTCATTTGCTTTGCCAAACTCTTCTTGAGCCCTTTTGAAGGCATGCCCAATGGCATCGCTGGTGCCTGTGAGACATTCATTGTGGTTTGTGTCTGTACTTGTAGTATCTTTGTCTTCAATTGCAACTCTGTCTTTGTTCAATTCCTTAATTATTAATTCTTGATTTTCTACCACTTTTGTCGTTCCCTTGCTTCTTGTCTGTACTGCAAAAGATTCGAGTTCTTCTAATTGTACCACTCTAGTGGATGGTGAGGGTTCATTCATCTGAGGTGATGTCTCCTCCTTGAATACAGAGATCATTTGGAGATGGGGTCCGGAAGTAGAGGCTTGATTCTTAGAACAACAGTTTGTATAGTGATCTCTGGCCTCTGGACAATTCCGGCAAGGAGGTGCATTTTCCGGAAGGGTGCACCTAGATTGGTAGTGCCCACATTCTCCACATCTGAAGCAAATAATTGGCCTTCTAGGCCCATTTGCAAGGTTAGTTCTCGGTCTAGGATTATAGTTATTACCTTGGTTTGTTGCTGCTGCCATTACATTTGCTGGTGGCAAGAGCCCTCCTTGTGTCCAGTATGTCGTTGTCGGCATTCCCCTTACTTGGCATTCATGGGCCTCATGCCCAATCTTCCTGCATAATTGACAAGTCACATTTAGCAAAGGACATTCACTTACTATGTGTCCTTGCTTGCTGCACATGGAGCACCAGAGTCCGTTCTTAATGCCGCCTCCTTTTAGTTCTTGCAACTCCTGCCTCAGCTGAGCTAGTTCCTCTGCTTGGGCTTCCTCTTCCTTTTGGAGCTTGAGGGCTTCAATCTCTCTTCTCAGCTGAGCTACAGTAGTCTCCTCCTCTGTATAGGGCTTATTCCTTTTCAAGCCCTCCAGTTCCCTTCTTAACTGGCTCACTGGGTCCTCCAGTTCTATACCATATGATGGTTGGGAAGAAGTTGCACCATACTGGTGCCTTATCTGTTCCAAGCGGGTGGCCGTATTGATGAATTCCTCAACAGAGGCAGTAGGTAGCACTAACTCTTTTATTTTGCATTGGGTGACCACAGGTAAAGGTTTGGCTAACCACTTCTTGACGAAGAAGTCGTGTGGTGGATCCGGTAGTTTAGCCATTAATGCTTTGGCCCTGGTCACGAATTCGGGAAACTTCTCTCCTGGACCCAACTTCAAGTTTTCCAATTCTTCTATAATGATCTCAGCCGTGTTGCCATGCTGAAATTGATTCTTAAAGGCCTCTTTCATCAAATCCCAAGAGGTAAAGTGATTTTCAGCAAACTGGCTAAACCACTTGTCTGCCAGACCTTCCAATGTGGCGGGGAAGAGTATCAAGAAAGCATCTTCCCTACCCATTAGTCCCCTAGTCTTACATAATGCAAGAAATCATCGAATGTGCTCATCTGGGTCCTCATGGGCTAAACCTCTGAAGGAGGGAAATTTTATGTTTAATCTGGAGAGCAAGATTTCTAGGTCCACCTGTCCTGCCATGCTTCCTACCGATGAAGTCGATGAAAGTGGACTCGATGATCTTCTGTTCGTCTTTCTTCTGGTCTGCTTGCACTTGATTCTCAAGGTTTGTGACCGGGTCGCGGTCATGAGCTATTCATAGTCCACTTAAAATGAGACACTTTGATAAAAGTATGTACCTTTTGGCCCACTGGAGTAATGTTGTCGACACTGGAATATTGTCCTCCAATGGAAATATATAGTCTCCTATGCTCAAAGCTCCTTGGATGTCCCACCGTGCGTGCCAAATTTGTTGGGGATTCGTGGACAAGAAGGAGTTTGAGGGTTTGTAGGAGAAAAAGGAGATGATGAAAATGGAACAACAGTGAGAACTTCTGCAAAGGAATACTCTTGGAAACCTTGAATATTGATTATCCTTCAACAATTACAATGACTGCGCACAGTCTAATCAATGACTAAATACCACTTCAGAGAATATCAATTACTGAAGACCAATTATCTCAAGTCTTCTAGCAGCGGCCTCTCGTGCACCAATCCTTCACTTGCTTCCCGCTTCCCTTGTGCACACCTTGCACTAAGCTTCCGCCAAGCTAAGGAATTGGTATCACGGCGCACACACGCAATAGCCCTTGGAACTCTTGGAATCCAACCCGCCTTCTCTGCACACTTTCCTCTTGACACCTCTTGCACTCTTGAATGTCGTCGCACACTGGAGGCTCTTCTTGCTTCCTCTCTTGCTTCCTCTGAAGCTCTCTCTTTCTCCTAGCTCTCAATGTCCAAGAATAGCCTTTGTCCTTCTTTTGTTGAGTCCGCCAGTTCGCGCACTCTAACTGCAATACAATCTTGGTGTCCTTTCAATGTCCCAAGATTGTCTTTTTGAACTAGTCCTCAACGACTCGCTACTTTGTCCTGTAGTGACTTTAGAACAAGAGTGACTTTCAAAATAAAATTTTTCCACCTTCACATTTCCTTTTAATTCTTTACTTTTGCACCTTAAGATTTTAAATTTATCCTTCGAACCTTAAGAGGAAAAATACTTTGCACCTTTAGTTTCAACCGGTTAGGGCTCTACAGCTACTCAAGAGGAAGGTTCAACAATTATCATGGCAACTACAACTACAATCATTCAAACTATCAAGGAGGCTACAAAGGAAGGAGAGACTACAATAACTATACAGAAGACTCAAACAAAGAGGATTCATTATTGATCATGAACATGGCTATGCCACAAGGTAAATCTGATGAGCATGTTTTCTACATAGATTCAGGTTGTTCAAATCATGTGGCAAGAAATGTGGCACTCCTATCAGATTTAGAAGATCCAAGGAATAAGCATGAGGTACAAAGAGGAGATGATACAAAACATCCTGTGGAGAAAATAGGCAATGTCAAAGCACCTGATGGAAACATCAACCTACTCAGTAAGGTACTCTATGTCCCTAGCATTACAAAGAATTTGATAAGTGTTGGGCAGATAGTAGAGAAAGGGTTGCAAGTCAGGTTCACAAAGGCAGGAGCATTTGTTGAAGATCCAAGTCAAGGATTCAGGAAAATTGCAAAAGGTGAAAAGACAGGTAGATTGTTCACATTTGAATTACAGGACACTAGAAACATTGCTCTCTTTAATTATGGTAGTCAGACACTCACAGAATTGGAAGTATGGCACAAAAGGTTAGCACATATTGGTGAAAGGTCATTAAAGCAAATTTGCAGGGACCAAAGTGTACTTGGGCTCCCTAATTTGTCAAAACAACATATGATTTATAAGTGTAGTGCATGTCAATTTGGAAAGTCTCACAGGTTACCATTCATGAAGAAAGGTTATATGCATGGAGATTTCTTGGAGTTGGTTCATACAGATGTATGGGGACCTAGCAAGGAAGCTTCAATATCTGGATCAAGGTATTATGTCTCCTTTGTTGATGATTGCAGTAGATGGACTATCCTATTCTTTATGAAACACAAAGATGAAGTTTTTTCATGTTTCAAAAGATATTTGGCTCTTGTGGAGAATCAAACAGGTAAATCACTAAAAAGGTTAAGGTCAGATAGAGGGGGAGAATACTTCTCCCATGATTTTGATTCTTTTCTTCAAGAAAGAGGAATCAAAAGAGAGGTAACTACAAGGTACACTCCTGAGCAAAATGGAGTGGCAGAAAGGAGGAATAGGACAATTGTTGAAGCTGCAAGGTCTGTTAAATGAAAAGCATTTACCTAATTACTTATGGGCTGAGGCTGTATCTACAGCCACTTACTTGATTAACAGGTTGCCTTCAAAATCCCTTGATGGGATGACTCCATATGAGGCTTGGAATGGAAGAAGACCAAGCTTAGATCATTGTAAAATTTTTGGATGTATTGCTTTTGCTCATGTTCCTTCACAGGTTAGAGGCAAGATGGATCCAAAGGCAGAAAGGTGTGTATTTATTGGATATGACAACAATCAAAAGGGCTACAGGTTATACAACCCTACCAACAAAGGATTCTTGGTAAGCAGAGATGTAGTTTTTGATGAGAAAAAGTCATGGTATGAAGATTCATGCAGGAAGGTCAATTTGCCATATAATCTTGAAGAAGATTTTCCAAAGCTTGGTAGAGAACAACCAAAGATTGAAGAACAAGACACCTCAGAGGATGATGAAGAATCTCAGATGGAAAAGATCAAAGCATGGAAGTCTAAAGGTAAAGCAAAATTGCAGGAACTTGGACATGAGGCAGAATCATCACATCATGGCCTAAGAAGATCTATGAGGGAAAAGAAAAAACCAGAAAGGTATGGGTTTGACACCTCATTAGTAACTAAACATTCTATCTACATAGCACAGGACATAAACCAAGAGGAGCCATCATCATTTGAAGAGGCCAAAGCAAAATCAGAATGGAAGCATGCAATGAAGGAAGAGATTGAAGCACTTGAGGAAAACAACACTTGGGATTTGGTGCCCAAGACTTCATCCATGAAGGTAATAGGCTCAAGATGGGTCTATAAACTTAAAAAGAATTCTGATGGTTCCATTAACAGGTATAAGGAAGGCTTGTAGCAAAAGGCTTTGCACAAACTCAGGGAATTGATTATGAGGAGACTTTCTCTCCTGTGGCAAAGAATTGGTTGTGGAGCAAAGCAATGTATTTTTGCAATTAGGTTTCATTTTCACTTTTCTATTTATGTTAAAAGACTTTTATCCTAAGTTTCTTAGCAGGTCATTTGTTGAAGATATCAGCACTTCATCAACAATATAGGACCAATTCAAGTTGTTGAATTGTTTGAGAAAAAAACAATGTGTGATTACTATTCTACAGTATCAAATAGAGAATCACATCAAGATGCAAGTGGTTAAAGACTTAACATGCAAGTAGGAAGATGTTATTTCTCCTACGAAGGTATAGATGGTATGCAATGAAGCATGTATTAGTACTAGTGGATATAGTGCATTGTATAATCTTCTAAAGGAGGCATTACAAAACAAATATATTTTTCAAAGTAATTTTCCATGTCCCTACAAGGTATCTATAAAGAAGAAGATGATCAATGAGGATCTAGCTAATAGTCTTGGGCATTACTTGCATATAGAATATATTATTCCTACATCAATTAGTCATTCTGATATATCTAATAAAGAGTTGAAAAAATCATCTACAAAAGGATTCACCTACACAAAGTACAACAATATAGTTGTCAATTTTACAAATCTACAATTCAAGATATATCCATTACTATGATAATGACATTCAGGGTATTTTTATTAATGTAATTTTTTATTTGATGTAGATTATCATTCCAAAATCACGTTTATATTGAAGCTAGAAAAATGTAAAATCATAAACAAATGTCGCATGGAGAGACTCAATGTGATATTTATAAATGAAGTCATGGCATATGCCATTATTGATGAAAGTGAAAACTCTACCCATCACTTTACATAGAGTGCTCAATATGACAAAGATATATGGTGGTTACATCCTATTGAAGTACCTATAGAATCCAATGATGTCCTTTCATGGATTTTTAGTAGCATGCCATGGATCAGAAAGGTGATAGCTTCTCAAATTCATGTTGCAAAACACAAATGTAGAAAACCACAAAATGAGTTTGTGATATCAATGGTGATAAAATCACCTATCATACTCATTTGGAAAAATAAATCTTCCCTAAACTATGAAAGATAACTCCCAATCCTAGATATATACTAAGAGCTCTTCTCTGATCTAGTGAGACATGTTGCCATGATGATGAGTCCTTTTCTCCCTAGCCATAGAAAAGCGTGCTCATAGGGAAGTCCTTTCCACTATCTAGGGGAACCTTCTTCCACTTCATGGTGTCATACCTACACTAAACTATATATATATATATATATATATATATATATATATATATATATATATATATATATATATATATATATATATGCACACAATGGAATATGTAGGTGGATTCTAATGAATCCCATACCTTGAAGTCATATTGGTCGACTCAAATGAATCTCGTGTCCTCAAACTAGTCTAGTTTGGTTCTACTAAACATGTGATAATGGATATCCCTTTCTTATTCCAAACTAACTTGTTCCTAGGTACCAAGATTGAGTTTAAGTACCTCTCTATAGATCCCAATATACATATATGTATTAGGTATCTCAACTATTTTTGACCAAGGGATCTATACTCTATATTAGAGAGCCAGTGGCATGCCTATGGCCTTCCCAACGATCACTCAATCACATAAGCACCCGTTGATGCTTTCTCATGAAACCCATTTCTGTGATCCCATCTAATTGGATTCCTTAGTAGTGTAGCAAAAGTGCTCCACTACTTACTCAAGTGATGTTCATGAGTGAAATTAGTCACTCTTTGGGTATTCCTCATAATACCCCATAGTCTCCTAATCATACAATGAGACTCTTGTGAAGATAAGTAAATGTTCCATACCTTGGAGATTATCATAAATGTATCTCCCATGCCTCTATGCAACCTCATATAACCTATAGGATTTACTGTGCACATTCCTAATGGTGAAGGTATATCTCCTTTCCCTTAGCAGTCCTATAGTCTAAGTCCATAAGGATTATGTGTAGGGATCCTATGTCTAATGAATTTGCCTTTTCTATAATGCTTTCATGGTCCTAATTCCATCAAGTACATGCATAGAAGCATGCTAACGCCTTAGAGATGTTTTCAGATTAGGCATTTAGCATGTCATAACATTCTTTGCTAAAGATAACTACATATATAACACCTTGATGTGGGAAAAATGGCAATAGCATTTCCCTAGGAAATGGAGTCCCCAAAATGTTTTTACCATAAAATCAAGTATAAGGCCTTGCCTGTCAATGGCACACAAGCCATCCAATATAACATAGGGCTTAGCAAGCCCATGGCATGCATGCCAAATACTCATACATGGACTCCATAACCTGCAAAAATATAAGATGCTAGCAACAATATCCTTGCTGCATAACTGTGTAGTTCCTACAACCATCTTTCCTAGAAACAATCAAAAAGTGTACTCCTTGCAAGTTGATCTATACTTTTAGAATTAAAATAATGATCAACTTTAATTTATGCATTCCCATTCATGCATGTACATATAAAACATGCCAAAACATAAAGTAAAATGCCTAAAAGTATAAACCATACATCCTTGAATGGTTTGTTATTGGTATTGCATGCATCCAAACCTTTTTGACAAGCTTTGATACCTTTACAATTTCCTTGGTATGTCCTAAAATAAGATTTGAAGTTTCCAAGAGCATTGGATCACTTACTAAAACATCAAGCATGGTCAAATCATTACCAAAGTAATGCAAATATGCCAAAAAATGCATGTGTAGTCCATTTTTAGACCTAAAAAGAAATTTTTAAGGACCTAACAATAATAATAAAATACAATATACATAATGTGAAGTGAAATTTTTTAAATGGCCTTTGCGGTTTGCACAAGATGACTCCCAAAAGGTAGTTGTCAAAAATTGTTTAGACTTTTCAGACCCGTAAAGAGCTATGAAGATATAGAATTCCCAAAATTTATTTCCATAAACTCAAGGTAGATCTTGTGCTCTTTGAAAAAAGCCATAGCACATCTAATTTGGAGTTCTTC
>CM035441.1:92704994-92927494 GCA_020310875.1 Ceratopteris richardii | reverse complement strand
ATATTCAGATTGCATAGCAGCCATCCAATTTTCTGAATTTTGTGCTTCATCAAAAGAAACAGGCTCATTCTCATCACAGAGACTAGAGGCAGCCATAGCATAGCAATCTGATGCAAAGGAGGCACTATGAGAGCCTGAACGAGTACGATATGACAAAGGTGCATCTAATTTGCTGTCACACAAAGTCTGCACCAGCCATTTTGGCATAGTTTTTGCCTGCTCAATATCAGCTCTCTCATCAACAAGTGCATCATGTAAATCTGCATCAGAAATGGAATGATCTGCATCATCATATGAAACCTGCAAAGGCTGAGAAGTTGCCTCATTAGGACCAGCACTAGCCTGTCCACCTGTAAAAAGAGGCATCAAAGTATCATACATGTCTTTGGAGCTAACAGATGTCTCCTTAGTACATGAAAGCAATGGCTGAATAGCATCTTCCACAAAGACAACATCACGGCTAACCAGAATGCGTTTAGTCTGTGGATGATACAGACGATAGCCTTTACTTTCAGAACTGTACCCAACAAAAATACATTTTACTGCCTTATCATCCAATTTTCTGCGATGTTGTTCAGGCACTAATGCATATGCCAAACAACCAAAAACACGCAGATGAGCAACAGATGGCTTGCGGTCATGCCAAGCCTCATATGGAGTGATAGACTGCAATGCTTTAGTGGGACACCTGTTCAGTACATATGCTGCACACATGACAGCCTCAAGCCAGAAACTATGTGGTAAAGCCTGACTTTTGACCATGCACCTCGCCATCTCCATGAGTGACCTGTTCTTTCGTTCAGCAACTCCATTCTGTTGAGGTGTATATGGCACTGTACATTGGTGTTTTATCCCACGTTCAGCCAGAAATGCATTAAAATCTGAAGACATATATTCCCCCCCTCGATCAGAACGGAGGGTGCCCATTTTACATGCTGACAGATTTTCAGCCAAAACCAAAAACTGTTTGAAGCACATGAACACTTCGGACTTTGCTTTGAGTGGATATACCCATGCATGCCTGGAAAAATCATCAATGAAAGTCACGAAGTAAAGGTAATTTCCAAAAGAGGGTGTCTGCATAGGACCACAGACATCACTATGTACAAGCTGTAATTTCTGCGTAGCCCGAACTGAACCATCTTTTGGAAAGGAAGAACGCTGCATTTTGCCCAAAATACAGCCTTCACAAACATGTTTTCCAGGTGCCTCAAGTTTGGGCAAAGAGGACACCATTTCAGATTTCTGCAGGCGTAACAAACTAGCAAAATTCAGATGACCAAAGCGTGCATGCCAAAGCTTTGCATCTGACATAGCCTGAGAATCATGAACTGCACATGCCGAATCATTCACAGATCTTTCATAGTCTATGAGCTTATACAGCCCACGACATAAAATGCCAGAAGCAATAATCACATCGCCATTTGAGAGATCATGGACTGTACACCTGTCATCAACAAATTTCACAACCAAGCCAATCTTGGCTAATGCAGAAACTGATAACAGATTCTTTTTGATCCCTGGCACAAATAAAGCATCTGACAAAGTGAAAGAACTACCATCAGCAGTAGTCAGAATGATCTTACCAACTCCCATAACAGGATAAGAGGAGTTATTGGCGCATGTGACAGTATTCCCTGTAGGAGCAGGCTCAAGTGAAGAGAAGAAACTGCGCTGCGAGGTAATATGTTTGGTCGCCCCACTGTCAAAGTACCAAACATCTGAGTCTACTGCAGACATGCACTGATCATGAGAAGATGGGTCAAAACTGCAGACAGTAGTAAACGCCCATTCTTCTTCCTGCACAAGATTTGCAGACTCTGTTTTTGGTGTAGAGGCCTCTGCAACAACCATTCCAGCCTCTTTCTTCTTTGCCTCTTTAGCAGCCAGTTTTGGACAGTTCTTTATGATATGATCATTGCCTTTACAGTACTTACAAAACACTTTCTGCTTTTCTGATTTTTTCTCATCTTTGTCTTGGTTCTTTGAATGTGCAGCATTTGCAGATTTCTGCTTACTAGTAGAAGAGCTCCATTTTCCTTTGCCCTTCTGACTAGCCAGGAAAGCTTGATCTGCAACACGCATAATGGACCTGTTCTGCCTGGACTGATCTTCCTGCAACAGAACAGAGACTAATTCCTCAAATGACAAGGCATTCGGATTGCCTTTCATCATCAACCGAAGAGTAGAGGCAAAACTCTGATATGAATCAGGAAGACCATTCAGAACGGTCTGCACAAGTGAGCTATCTGGTATAACCTCATCAGCAGAAATCAATTGTTCCTTCAGGTCTTTGATCTTTGTAAGAAAACTGTCCATAGAATCACCTTCATTCATGTGCTCACTCTCCAACTGTTTTCGGAGGTAAGCAACACGAGCCTCATTCCTAGCCTGGTACAAAGTGGTAAGTGTATCCCAAGCATCCTTTGCTGTTCTGCAAGAGCGAATGTGAGGAATAATGGCACGTTTGACAGACAAAGCTATCAATGCATGTGCCTGGGCATCTCTGCCATCCCAACGAATCTGCTCTGCAGTAGGTGCAACAGAAACAGCAGCACGAACAGGAATCTGCGGAATATCATCTTCGACACCATCTTCATCAGCTCCAACACCTGTATTTGCAGTACCTGTCGTTACAGGTGTAACAGGACGTCTTTCAACACCCTGTACAATGTTCCACAATCCTTTTGCAACCAGTACATGTCGCATCATATAAGCCCATAATGGGTAGTTGGTACCATCCAACTTATCCTCAACAGCCAACATACGGAATACATCACTGCTTTCAGCCATGGCCGGTGACTAAAATACCTTGATGCAGAAAATTGACTGTATCTAAAAAAGTTGAACGGAACTGCCCAAACGAGTTCTGCTAGACCTGTAGCAGACTTCGAGACGCTTAAACTAGCGAACAGATTTCGTGCGAATCTGAGACTGCAAACGGAGGAGTGTCGACGGCGCCCTAGAAGAAGCGACGACCTGCTCTGATACCAATTGTTGGAGTTAGACGTCTGCGGAAGCACGCGAACAGCACAAGGAAGAAGAAGAAGCTTGGAGCACAACACACAAGACTGAATGTATTACTAGAGAATGTACAAAGATGAGTAGCCCATTAGGGCAATAGGCGTATATACAAGCCGGGGGAAAAAAACCTCCTAAAGAGGGAAAAAAGTGCCCCGGCAGTCCTAGAGTGTTCACACACATCACTACCTAAATATATCAACAATAGTGTGTGTGTGTGTGAATATATATATGAATATGTATGTATGTATGTGTGTGTATGCATGTGTGTATTTGTATGTATGCATTGTATGTATGCATGTGTGCATATGTATGCATGTGTGCATATGTATGCATGTGTGCATATGTATGCATGTGTGCATATGTATGCATGTGTGCATATGTATGCATGTGTGCATATGTATGCATGTGTGTGTATGTATGCATGTGAGTGTATGTTTGTGTGTCTATGTGTGTGTATGTATACGTGTATGTATATGATTGTGTATGTGTATATGCCTATGTGTATGCATGCATACGTGTGTATGTGCATTTGTGTATATGCATGTGTGGGTATGCATGTATATGTATGTATGCACGTGGGCATATGTATGTGTATGAATATGTTTATATATTTTTATATGTGTATGTGTATGTATGTGTTTATGTTTGTGTATGTATATGTGTGTGTATGTGTGTGTATCCATGTGTATATAAATGTGTCTATCTGACTTTATGTGTGTGTTTATATGTGTGTGTATGTTGTGAGGATGAGATCCCTTGGGGGTTATGTACCAAGATTTTTTCCAAAATTTATTCTTTTGCTTATATTGACTATGATATGATGCTTTTTCTCCTAGAAGAAGAAAATAGCGCATTTGTCCAAGTATTTGATTCATTTAATTGGTTGTATGATGAAAAAAAAAATCAAATTGTACTTATAACTGAAATTTGACCTAAGAAAACCCAATTACCCTTGCACATACCCATATACATGTAACCCTAATTAGGCAAGAAATATTAGCAACCTTTGCCCTTTCATTACTCCAATTACTTGGAGCCTAAAACCCATTAGAAACATTATAATTAACCCTTAAAAACTACTTCTTAACCCTAGAGTTCCTAGCATTTAACCCTTGAAAAACTAATATTATTCCTTTAATCTCTTTGTTCTAAACCATAGTGTATATACTTAACCAATGATCGTTTATTGATAAACCCTACCATATAAGAAACCCTAATTATCCCAAATAAAAGCCTTAATTAGGAACTTTAGGAACCATTTTTTCCCTTGACCGTAACCATGAATTTGATTAACTACATTGTGTATACAATAATGTGAAAAGATGTAAAACATTAATCCTAAAAATAAAAATAAAAGAAAAAGAAGGTAAAAAATAAATAACAAAATAAAAATGGGAAAAATAAAAAAACAAAAACAAAAAGACAAGTTCATAATTGAAATGAATATAGGAAGATTATCCTATGGTCTAGAGAGATAAAAAGAGCCCAAATTTTTTACATGTAAGATTCTCTAAAAATAGAATTAGATAAATTTTCTCTCTAGAAAGAAGGTACATTAAGACCCTATATATATTTTGTCTTAGTTCATTGTGAAACTTCCAATGTTTTCTTTAGAAACTTGAAGATTCAAAGTGAAGTAAAGAGTAGAAAGATCTTATGGCCCTCTAGCATAAAAAAAATAGAGCGAATATTACTTTTCCCATCTACACTGTATCGGAGTTTTCAATGATCCTTATCTATTTCAAGGATCCTCTACTTCAACTTCATTTAGTTTGTATTAGGAATCTACTCTATGCATTGTATATTACCCATGGATGGAAACAATCTTGATGAGTATATGATTATTGGTGTTTCCATTTTATTTGTGGCTTCGAGTGTGGTAGTTAGTAGTACAACTTCATTGGTTTACAAATTCTTCCTACCCAAACCTATTTCCACTCCTATCCCTATGATTGATTTGATCCACGAGATCCTACTCCCTCTACGATGTGCTTCACTGTTACCCCTGAAGCATACGTGTGGCTATGTAGACTATCCCTTGGAAAGGCACCCATCATGCAAATGCCACTCATAGGATAGGAGGATGCACCACAACGCCTCATCCAACCCTAAGCTCACCCAAATCACAACCTCCTTCTCTATGAAAATTTGAACCCAACATGAAGCGAGGGGGTTGTCTTGGTGATAGCAGATCCTTGACCCACCACCCATGCCATCAAAAGACAAAAAAGCACTTTCATGCACTTTGAGAATCCATAAGCTCTACAACATATCAGAGTTCTAGGTATTCATTTTCAAGTTATGTCTATACTTGCATTGCTTCACACACATAAAAAGAAGTACTTATTTTCCTTACTGTTTTTTATCATTCATATCTTTCATTGGTTTAGATCATACATTTGAGCATTTTCCTTTGTTACTTGGATTAGAAAACTGCTACTGCCATAGCTTAGATAAAAAGAACAAAAACACTAAAAATCATAGAAAAAAGAAAATAAAAAATCAAAAGCACAACAAGTTTTGAAATTAAAAAGGAAAAAGAAATCAAACTCAAAATTTGGAAAAGAAATTGAGAGGAATCAAGTCAAGAAAAAAATCAATTAAAGCAATCAAGATCAATAGAAGAGATAAATCAAGCTAAGTTCAAGTGAATCAAGTTCGAGAAAGTAAGCTAAAGAAAAGTAATTAAAGTTGATTAAAGTGAGGTAAGAAAACAAGTAACTCAAGATTTTCACATTCACTCAAACCCTTGAAAAAGATTATTCTTAGGTAGTTGATTTTGTTCTAAGGAGAGATCTTTAGAATTACTTTCACCTGCTAGCTCAAGATTCATGTAGTATATTCTCTCAACTCTACTTTGAGTTCCTTCACACTTGGACAAGCCAAAGAAGAGAGATGGAGGAAGTATCTAAAGAGCTAATCATAAAAAAACAAGAAGCTGGAGTTGTTCAAGCCATCTTAAGGGACAAACTGATGTTTAGAGGGGTAAACATGACTCAAAACTTGGACATTCTGAAGTCCAAGCTTAGATCCATGGATTATCTAAAGAGACATTAACACATTTCTTAACTTGGGTAGTTTTTAGGATCCACTAGGTTGCAATATTTGTTATTCCATAATGCAATTATTCATGAGTACTTACACAATTTTTTTATGACCCCTTATTATTCGACTTAATTATTCAGTGGCACATCCGCTTATTCGGACAAGTGTGAATAATTTTTGCACGACAATTCGAAGGTTTTTTATCGAAGGTGCTTTCGATCAGGTAAATTTTTATCGAAAAGGTTTTCAATCAAAAATATTTTAGATTGAAAAGGTTTTAGATTGAAAAGATTTTAGATTGAAAAGGTTTGAGATTGATTTTTTTTTAGATTGAAAACATTTTAGATCGAAAATATTTTAGATTAAAGATGTGTTACAATGAAACTATTTTTTATTCAAAATATTTTAGATAGAAAAGATTTTACATTGTATCTTAAAATTCTTTGAGATTTAACATGATTATCTTGATTGTTCATATTTGGAATTTGGAATTTTTTACTTCCAAAACTACAATATATCAAATAATATAATAGCACTTGATCATTCATCATACGATACCATCATGACACTCCACATCAAAAGATTTGAATTAAAATCTACATAATATGAGTACACATCTTAACTTCTAAATTAAAAATCATTCAACACCATCCACATCATAGCATTGGAATTGAAATCCATGTAATACCATTAAACATATTAACTTTTGAAATCCACATCAACACTAATATATCAATCCATATCATAATATTTAAATTATTATGCAATTGATATCATCCACATGATAACATTTGAATTAAAATCCATATTATAGCACTAAACATCTTAACTTTCGAAATTCACATAATCACTCCTATATCAACGCATATCATAATCTTTGAATTAACTTTAAATCAGTATCATCCACATCATAAGATTCAAATTAAAATCCATATCATAATGTTGTGTACGTTAATTATTGAAATCCACATCATCACTATACATTACAATCCATACTATTAGTGCACACACCATAACTCTTCAATTGAAAGAAACAACTATATAATATTCACATAATATTTAAATTTAAAACCATAATAAAAAAAGAATTTTGATTCACATATATATTCAATTACATCAACCCACTTCAAAATGGTCATATGACATCACTCTCGAATAAGTTAAAAACATTTCCAGAGATATTTCTAAGAATTTTAAGTAACTTATCTTCATCTACTCTTTTGATTAATTCTTATGTGTAGCACCTCCTAATATGTACTTGAATTTATGAGCCTCATTTTTATTGATGGGAGAATCATCTAAATGTATGAAGCTAAGAATCATCTAAAAGGTTTATGGCTTAGGGTAAAGGGTTTAGAGTTTATAGTTTAGGATTTTCGGTTTAAGGTTGAGGATTCGAGTTTTTAGGGTTTAGAATTTAGGGATTAGGGTTTAGGGTTTAGGATATAACTTTTAGGGTTTAGAGTTGATGGTTTATGATTTAGGGTTAAGCGTTTAGGTTTTAGCTTTTAGGATTTAGTGTGTAGGGTTTAGGGTTTAAGTTTTTGGGATCTGGGTTTGGATTTCAGGTTTAGGGTTTATGGTTTAGTATTTAGATTTTAGGACTTTGGGTTTAAGAGTTTGGAGTTTGAGGTTTAGGGTTTAGGATTATGTTTTAGGGCCTAAGATTTTCAGTTTTGGGTCAAGAGTTTAGGGTTTTTGGCTTATGGTTAGGATTTAGGCTTTAGGATTAAGGGTTTAGGGTTAAGGATTTAGGGTTTAGGGTTTAGGGAAAAGGTTTTAGGGTTTTGGGTTTATGTTTTGGATCATAGGAATTAGTGTGTAGAACATTGGGTTTAGGGTTTAGGGTTTAGGATTTAGGAATTAGAGTTTAGGGTTTTAAGGTTTAGCATTGTGGTTTAGGGTTTAGGCTGTAGGTTTTAGAGTTTATGGTTTAGAGTTTAGAGTTTACAATTCAGGGTTTATGGTTTATGATTTAGGTTGTAGAGTTTAGGTTTTCGGGCTTGTGCTTTTAGAGTATAGGGTTTAGATTTTGACATGGAGGGTCTAGGTTTAGGGTTTTTGGGATTAGGGTTTAAGGTTTAGGATTTAGAATTTTTCATTTAGGTTTTAGGATTTAGGGTTTAGGGTTTAGGGTTTAGGGTTTTAGGGTTTAGAGTTTAGGGTTTAGGGTTAGGCTTTAGTATTTATAGTTTGGGTTTTAGGGTTTAGGGTTTAGGGTTTAGGGCTTAGGGCTTAGGGCTTAGGGTTTAGGGTTTACAATTTAGCATTTTTGTTTTAGGGTATAGGGTTTAGGGTTTAGGTATTAATGTTTAGGATTTAGGGCTTAGGGTTTGGGGTTTAGGGTTTATGGTTTAGGGTTTAGGATTTAGGGTTAAGGGTTTAGGGTTTAGGGTTTAGGGTTTAGGGTTTAGGGTTTAGGGTTTAGGGTTTAGGGTTTACACTTTAGGGTTTAGGGTTTAGTGTTTAGGGTTTATGCTTTAGGGCTTAGGGTTTGGGGTTTAGGGTTTTGGGTTTAGGGTTAAGGGTTTAGGGTTGACGGTCTAGGATTTAGGGTTTAGGGTTTAGGGTTAAAGGATTAGAGTTTGGGGTTTAGGATTTGGGGTTTGGGGTTTAGGGTTTAGGGTTTCAAGTAAGCATCTGGATTATATAATATGCTTCCTCATCAGGCATGTGTCGTACTCGTGGATGACAACTGCAAAGGAATTCGAAGGAACATCTCTTGGCATAAGACTCTTTATGAGAGGAAGTTTCTTCTTCCATAATCTAATATGATCTATAATACCTATACATATAAAGAATGCATTATATATATATATATATATATATATATATATATATATATATATATATATATATATATATATATATATATATATATATATATATATATGTGTGTGTGTGTGTGTGGGGGGGGGTTGTGAATGTGTGTATGCACATGTATGTGTGTATGTATACATGTGTATGTGTATGCATGTATGTGTGTATATTCATGTATCTATGTATGCATGTGTTTATGTATGTATATATGTGAATGTGTATGTGTTTGTATGCATATGTGTTTGTATCTACATGTGTGTGTATGTGTTTATATGCATATGTGTATGTGTGTGTGTGTGTATGTGTGTATATGTGTGTATATGTGTTTATGCATGGGTATGTTTATATGTATGTTAGTGTATGTGTGTGTTTACATATTTGTGTATATGCATGTGTGTCTGTATATATGCATATGCATGTGTGTGCATATGTGTGTGCATATGTGTGTGTATATGCATGTGCATGTCTCTATATGTATGCACATATATGTGTGCATGTATCTATACATGTGTGTGTGCGTTTTTGTATGCATGCGTATGTATAGTGTGTGTGTGTGTATATATATGTGTATATGTGTGTATGTATGTGTGCGTATGCATATATGTATGGATTTGTGTGTATGCATGGTTATTAAAGAGATCTAAATAAGATTTAGTAACTTAAAATGTATTAAGTTTAGAAACGGACTTTCTAGGTAACCTTGTAGATATCAGAGAGGTCCTTAATTGAATTAAAAGAAAGAAGGAACTCCTACGATCTTTTCGTAGAAACTATGATAGAAATGCATTTATTTGCCCCACTTTTCTTTCTTATAACCCACCATGTTGAGATCCCCTAAAACGATGTCTAGGTTGCCCAATTTTCAAAGTTTACACCGCATTATTTTCCTTTTTGAAGCTACAGTAATGCCAAAGGCAGCCACACAACAGAAACTAAAATGAAAATGAAGTTTGATAATGCTTGATCTACGCCAATAACCAAGTCCATAATATTCTTGAATTTGTTATGCCATATGTTCTTCTATATTAATGGCATTTACATCTCGATCTACTTCCAAAGCCCCTAAAGCTTTTGTTTCTTTATCTTCTTCATGGATCTCTTCAATACCCTCTTCAAGCAAAACAAAAAACATCTCAGAAAGTTTTTTAGGACAAAAATTGACCAATTGTGGCATATATTTAAGTAAATCTTTCGTTTTACTTGTAAAATATCTTGGGAAAGAATTTTTTCTACTTATTATAAGCGAAAAAAAATCTTGTAAAAATGGCCAACATGATCAAATCGAAGTAAAACATTTTGATGATCTTTCTAAATAGTTTCCTCATGATATCAATATTTGCATCCTTATCGTTCAATAGTTTCCTCAAGATATCAATATTTGCATCCTTATGTTTTGAACCAATCTTAGAGCGTATTTCAAGGTGAAAAAAAAAATGGTAAAATCTTGATGATGATCGTGCCGAAATTAAAATGGTATCTGCATAGGATCAAAGAGGTCGGTATGAACAAATTGAAATTTCCATTTATCTCTTACTATACCATCTTTAGGAAAGAAAGATGGTTTAATCTTTATGTACATGTTTGTTTGGATGATGCCTCAAAATTAGGGAAAACGAATATCATATCAAACTTTTACAAGCATAGAAAACTGGAAAAAATCAAACCAAAAAAATTGGAATTTTGGAAAAAAATTACATGAATGCCAAAGTTTTGCATTTGAGATGGTCGGGAAATATCAAATCATAAATATTGATTGATTTTCTGTAATTTATGAGTTGATACAACCAATAACTAGATGCAAAACGATTATCACCATCAAAGCGTCTATGCGTTTTACACTTATCCTCAACAAATTAAACTACAAAGCCAATATTCCCTAGTGTTGATACTAATAATATAGCTTCCTTGATTCTTCACACATAATAGGTGTTTGACAATGTGAATGTATTGCCATTAACAAGTAAGAAAAGTTCTTCTAGCTCCAATTACATGATATAAGGAGTAACTTATGCATGTGATAATTTCCCATTTGGGGCAGACTCATGTGAGGCGAAGAAATTGTGTTCATAGGTAATACTTTTCTTCACACAACTATCCAAGTTGTATTAAATGGTTCCTTTCACATACATGAGTATCTGCATGCTTGCCTTCTAATGATTTTGGCAAGGTGTATTAGAGAACGTGCTTGCTACTCCAATTGCATAAGAGATATCTAGTCTCCTATTGCACAAGTAGATGACACTTCTAATTAACTTCTTGTATCTTCCAATATCCACAGCAACTGAAGCATCTTCAATAGATAATTTTGTTTTGACCTCCATAGGTGAAGAGATTTCCTTTCAATTTTTCATGTTTAATGCCTCCAAAATATATATTGCATAATTTTGATTAGAGATGAAAATCTTCCCTTTGTTTCTACTAAAACTCAAGGCCTAAGCAATAATGCATTAAGCCCAAGTCTATCATTTGAAATTTTGAACTGAGGGCATCTTTTGTTTGTTGAAGAATAACGTCATCATTTCCACTTATCACAAGGTCATCTACATAGAGTACAAGCACAATCTACATCCCTTCTCTCTTTAGAATATACAAGTTAGCATTAGAAGCACATCTTTTGAAACCTAGATCCCAGATATACTTATCTATCTATTTGTACCATGCTCTGGGGATTTGTTTCATCCCCATATAATGCCTTCTTCAACTTACATACCTTGTTCTCTAAATGAGGAGCCTCAAACCTTGATAGCTAAAACACATGCATCCTCCTTGAGGTCTCCATTCATAAACACTAATTTGGCATCCATGTGATAGACTGACCATTGTTTATGTGCAACTACATCTACTAATACTCGAATAGTAGACATCCTTGTAGTTGGGGAAAATGATTCATAAAATTCAGTCCCTTGTGAGTATCCGTATGCAACAACTCTTGCTTTATCATTTTCCAAAGTACCATTATCCTTGTACTTAAGCTTTGAGAGCCAGTTGGTGCCAATGACTTTATGCTTAGGGGGTCGATCCACTAGCTCCCAAGATCCATTCTTCATGATATTATTGTATTCTATGTCCATGGCAGCCCTCCATCTTGGAGGACTACCTCTTCCACATTGGTTGGCTCCATTGATTGTTCTTGAATGAACAACCATTAGGTTGTAGTTACAATATGGGTGCTTTCTCGTTCATGTTCCTCTATTCTATGTTATCACTTTGGTCCATCTACAAGCCATTCTAGTGAGTCTAGGATGGGTTCTATTCATAAAACTATCTCACAATGGCTTTTTTTGCTTGTGTGATGATAGGTTGGTAACTTTTAGACTCATCATCGCAACATGATGCTTCCTACTCTTGTGTAGAAGGGATATCTCTTGGGCTAGCTTTATAATGGATTTCCCATTCACCTGATGATAAAGTGGAATTTGTCTTTTCCTCCTCCACTACGTGGTTGCTCCTCCTTAAGCACCACATCATGATTCGCCATGATCTTCTTAGTCCTAAGATCATAAATCTTATAAACCTTCTTATCTAGACTCTACCCTAAGAAGATACATTTGATGCTTTTTGGATCACTCTTGTTTCTCTCCCTATCTTGAACATATACATAACATTCACCTCCAAATACTTTGAAATGGGAAACACATAGCTTTGTACAAATGTATGCCTCTTTTGGATTCTTTGCATCAAGTTCTTTGATCTAAATTTGATTCAAGATGTAGACAGTGGTGTTGAAAACATCTACCCAAAATTGATTTAAGAAGCCCTTTCCCTTCAACATGCACCTTTCCATCTCCTTGATGTTTGGATTCTAGCATATTGCAACACCATTTTATTTAGAAGTATGTTCTAGTGTCAATTACTGCTTAATTCATTTACTCTTGTAGAAATCTTCAAACTTAGTTGATGTGAACTCACCAACACCATTTGTCTTAAATGTCTTCATATTCTTCCTATTTCAATTTCAACAACCTAAAGCCATTCTTTAAAATTATCAAATCTTGATCCTTATCACAAAGGAAGTACACCCACATCTTCTTTTTATAGTCATCGATGAGTAGATGAAGTAGGAAGGTCTGCCAAAGGCCTCTATAGGAACTTTTTCCACACAAGTGAGCATGCACCAACTCCAAACGATAGCTTGCTCCATTCTTGCTCTCTTGTGAGAGCACATTCCTCTATTGCTTGTCCATCATGCAAGATTCACATGGATCCTTCATCTATACGGTCGATCATATGTGTGCAACCATGCCCCTGTGATGCATCTCCAATAGTACAAGGTACCCGACATGGTTGAATCTCTGTTAGTACAAGCTACCCGATATGATGGTGTAGGTGTCGTGAAAATAAACAAATAAAATGAATAAAAACATGTGTTTTAATATCATTAAAAATATTAATTTAGAAAACAACATATGCATGGGTAGATAGCTCCCTTCATGTAAATGGAGTAGGAGAGGAGCCTTCCTCCAGCCATTGGGTAAGCATCTTGATTGTATAATCTAATTCCTCATTGGGCATGTGTCATACTCATGCATACCAACCTCGAAGGAATTAGAAGGAACTTCTCCTCTCATTAGACTCTTTATGAGAGCAAGTTTCTTCTTCCGCTCTCTAATAGGATCCATAATATCTATACATATGAAAACATGGATTTGAAATATATGTGTGTGTGTATGTGTGCACGACAGAGGAGCCTTACTCTAGCCATTGGGTAAGCATCCCCACTATATAATCTGATTCCTCATCGAGCGTGTGTCATACTCATGCATAAAAACCCCTAAGGAATCATAAGGATCTTATCATGTCATAAGACCAAGTTTCTTCTTCCGCACTCTAATATGATAAATAATATTTATACATATAAAAAATGGATTATCTCTCTCTCTCTCTCTCTCTCTCTCTCTCTCTCTCTCTCTCTCTATATATATATATATATATATATATATATATATATATATATATATATGTGTGTGTGTGTGTGTGTGTGTGTGTATGCTTCTATGTGTGTATATGCATGTATGTTTATGTGTGTGTATCTACATATGTGTGTGTATGTGTATGTGTATGTGTATGTGTATGTGTATGTGTTTGTATGTGTATGTGTTTGTATGCATATGTGTTTGTATGTATATGTGTGTGTATATCTATGTGTACGTGTTTATAGGTGTATTTGCATGTATCTATATGTTTGTATATGTGTTTATGCATGTGTATGTGTGTGTATATACATGTATGAAGGTGTATATGTGTGTATGCATATTTGTGTGTATTCATGTGTGTCTATATATATGCATATGCATGTGTGTTTGTATGTGTGTACATATGTGTGTGTGTGTGTGTGTATGTGCATGTGCATGTCTCTACATGTCTATAGGTATATATGTGGGTGTATGTATATGTGTGTGTATATGTTTCTATATGCATGTGTATGTATAGTGTGTGTGTTTATTTGTGTGTATATGTGTGTATGTATGTGTGTGTATGCATATGTCTATTTATCTATATGTTTGTGTATGCATGTGTGAATGTATGTATTCATATGCATGTGTATGCATGTGTGTGTATGTATGCATGTGAGTGTATGTGTGTGTTTCTATGTGTGTGTTTCTATGTGTGTGTGTTTCTATGTGTGTGCATGTATATGTGTATGTATGTGTACATGTGTGTATATGGTTATGTGCATTTGTGTGTATGCATGTGTGTATGTATGCATGTATATATGTATGTATGTATGTATGTATGTATGTATGTATGTATGTATGTATGTATGTATGTATGTATGTATGTATGTATGTATGTGTGCATATGCATGTGTATGTACCTATGCATGTGAGCGTATGTGTGTGTGTCTAAGTGTGCGTATGTATATGTGTATGTATATGTATGTGTGTATGTGTATGTGTGTGTGTATGTATATGTGTGGTGTATATGTATATGTGTGTATGTGAATTTATGTGTGTATGTGTGTGTGCATGTATATGTGTGTATGTGCATGTGTGTGTATGTATGTGTCTGTGTGTATGTATATATATGTGTGTGTGTGTGTATATGTGTGTTTGCATATGTATTGTGTGTGTGCATATATGTGAATATGTATGTGTGTATGTGTTTGTATGCATCTATGTATGTCTCTGTGTATGTATGTATGAGTGTATGTATGTATGCACATGCATGTGTGTGTATGTATGCATGCAAGTGTATGTTTGTGTGTGTATGTGTGCATATGTATACATGTATGTATATGAATGTGTATGTGCATATGTCTATGTGTACTTACATACATGTGTATGTGCATTTGTGTATATGCATGTGTGTGTATGCATGTATATGTATGTATGTGTGTGGGCATATGTGTGTGTATGAATATGTTCATGTATCTATATATGTGTATGTGTGTGTATGTGTTATGTTTGTGTATGCATATTTGTGTGTATGTGTATGTGTGTGTATGCATGTGTATATAAATGTTTCTATGTGACTTTATGTGTGTGTTTGTATGTGTGTGTATGTTGTTATGATGAGATCCCTCGGGGGTTATGTACCAAGATTTTTTCAAAATTTATTTTCTTGCTTTTGTTGATTATGATAGTGCATTTGTCCAAGTATTTGATTGATAGAGTATTTGTCCAAGTCTCCAAGAAGAAGAAAATAGCGCATTTGTCCAAGTATTTGATTGATTTAATTGATTGTATGACGAAAAAAATATCAATTGTACTTTTAAGTGAAATTTGACCTAAGAAAACCTCAAAACCCTTGCACATACCCATATACATGTAACCCTAATTACGCAAGAAATCTTACCAGCCTTTACCCTTTCATTACTCTAATTATGTGGTAGCCTAAAACACATTAAAACATTAGAATTAACCCTTGAAAACTAGTTCTTAACCCTAGAATTCCTAGCATATAACGCTTGAAAAACTAATATTAACCCTTAGAATCTTTTTTTTCAAACCTTAGTGTATATACTTAACCAATGATCATATATTGATAAACCCTAGCCATATAAGAAACCCTAATTCTCCCAAATAAAAGCCTTAATTAGGAACTTAGGGAACCATTTTTTCCCTTGACCTTAACATTGAATTTGATTAACTCCATTTTGTATACAATAATGTGAAAACATGTAAAACATTAATCCTAAAAATAAAAACAAAAGAAAAAAAAGTGAAAAATAAATAAGAAAATAAAAATGGAAAAATTAAAAATAAAAAAAAAAAGAGAAATTCATAATTGAAATGAATATAGGAAGATTATCCTATGGTCTAGAAAGATAAAAAGAGCCCAAATTTATTACATGGAAGATTCTCTCAAAATAGAGTTAGATAAATTTTCTCTTCAAAAAGAAGGTACATTAAGACCCTATAAATATATTGTCTTAGTTCATTGTGAAACTTCCAATGTTTTTGTTCAGAAACCTAAAGATTCAAAGTGAAGTAAAGAGTTGAAAGATCTTATGGCCCTCTAGCATTGAAAAAATAGAGTGAAGATTACTTCTCCCATCTACACTTTATCAGAGTTTTTTACGATCCTTATCTATTTCAAGGATCCTCTACTTCAACTTCATTTAGTTTGTCTTGGGAATCTACTCCATACATTGTATATTACCCATGGATGGAAACAATGTTGATGTGTATATGATTATTGATGTTTCCATTTTATTTGTGGCTTCGAGTGTGGAAAATAGTAGTACGACTTCATTGGTTTACAAATTCTTCTTACCCAAAAATACTTCCACTCCTATCCCTATGATTCATTTCATCCGTAAGATCATACTCCATCTCCCATGTGCTTTGCTTTTACCCCCGAAGCATAGGTGGGACTACGTAGACTATCCCGAGGAAAGGCACCCATCATGCAAATGCCACTTGCAAGATAGGAGGATGCACTCCAACGCCTCGTCCAACCCTAAGCTCACCCAAATCACAACCTCCTTCTCTATGACAAGCTGAGCCCAACATGAAGTGAAGGGGTTGTCTTGGTGATAGCAGATCCTTGACCCACCACCCATGCCATCAAAAGACAGAAAAGCACTTTCATGCACTTTGAGAATCCATAAGCTCTATAACATATAAGAGTTCTAGGTATTCATTTTCAAGTTATGTCTATACTTGCATTGCTTCATGCACATAAAAAGAAAGACTTATTTTCCTTAATGATTTTGATCACTCATATCTTGCATTGGTTTAGATCATACATCTAAGCATTGTCCTTTATTACTTGGATTAGAAAAATGCTACTGCCATAGCTTATATAAAAAGAACAAAAACACTAAAAATCATAAAAAGAAGCAAATAAGAAAATCAAAAGCACATCAAGTTTTGAATTAAAAAGGAAAAAGAAATCAAACTCAAAATTTGGAAAAGAAATTAAGAGGAATCAATTCAACAAAGAAATCAATTCAAGTAATCAAGATCAATAGATAAGATAAATCAAGTTAAGTTGAAGTGAATCAAGTTCAAGAAAGTAAGCTAAAGAAAACAAGTAACTCAAGATTTTCACATTCACGAAAGCCCTTGAAAAAGATTATGCTTAGGTGGTTGATTTGATTCTAAAGAGATATCTTTGTTGAAATGAAAAAGGAATACTCCTACTCTACAATTAATCACAAAATAAATTAACTATGGAGGAAGGAACAAAAGATATGAAAACATGATGAATAGATTAAAATGGAAATGAACTTACAAAGATTGCTCTATAAGCATGGTGATTGCATGAGGAGAGGATGCACACTCTTGGCAATGGGCTAGAGTGAATGACTTGTGACAAGTGAAGGGAGGCCTTGCTTATATGGAGTTTGGGAGAATTCCCTTGCATGTAGGATAAATGAACTTGCATGTGAATGATTCTAGCTTTTGACAAAAGGGTGGAGCATGGGACTCTGAACACCCCCCCCCCTCCATGTGATGACCCTTTTTTTTTTTAATATGGGGAACTAGTGACATATGGGATCACTTAGTCCATGGGTTTTTTAGGATCGAAGGACATATGGGATCCTTGGACATAACTTGGACATATGGGATCCAAGTTTGAGACATATGACATCCCTGGGATCTTGGGACATATGGGATCCCAAGACATATACTTGGACATTTGGGATCCAAGTGGTTTTTAATGGGATCTAGGGACATATGGGATCCCTAGACATGTACAAGGGTTTACATCATGGGGTAGGTAATGCTTATGGAACCATTTGCCACCTTTTGAATATTTTTCTTTTCTTGGGTCTTTTGTTGTTGGTGTAGCCTTTGTCTTGTGAGTTTCACGGCCTTGTAGTGGTCTTTGAGTGTCATTTGTTCAAGCCATAGGGAAGGTCTTACTCTTTTAAAGATCAGTGTTTAGTCCCTTTACATGGGGCTTGAGGAAGTTCTTGCACATTATGAAATGAGCTAATGCATATATGGTGCCTTGGAGATATTACATGATACATATTTGATGTGTGAGAGCATGATCATAGCCTTGAAAAAATTTTCATGGCATTGGGAAGGTCCTACCTTCTTTAAGAAGGTGGTGTCTAATCCCATTACAAGAGAGCTTTTGATATATGTGCACTAAGATGAGCTTTTGAATTGGAGATCTCTTCAGCAACGTATCCTGATAATATATATATTCAACTGCCTTAGTATTTTGAGTCTCGACCTCCATGTCAGCATGCCAAAAATAGTAGAGTGATACAAAAAAGCATCAAAACAAAATGTGCATACTAGGTGCGTGACATAAGTGATTATGTCACAATCAAAATTGAAACTACTTTTTCTCTCTCCAAATGCACAGAAGCAACTTTCCAGAAGCTGCTTGCCAGAGAATGGTGCAGATGATAATGTTCCAGTAAGCTTCCTAACTTCTTCTTGGCAATGTGCAGTCCAGAATGGAGGCAATCGTACTCTCCTTGTTGCATAGGAATCTTGTCCAAGTTTGATGGGATGGCAAAAATGCCGCTTTCTCTCGGGGGACATCAAGCATGATCAGTATACTAGTGCGACACTGGTCCATTGTTTGATTGGTATATTTGTAGTTTTTTGACGATGGTATTTTGTAGTTGTATATGCATGTATAGCTTCATAAATGAATGTTGCACAGTTGCAAACTTTCCTTCTCTTTAAGAGCTTGGCTGTCTCTATAGAATTTTCTCTAAATCCAGAGATGCGATAGCTTCCACATTTGCTTCTTCATTCACGGATGTTAGAGCCCTTCTTCTCCTGCTTGACACACTCCTCCATCTTGATGAAGATATCTGCAAGGTCCACAGTTAATAGGTTGTTCTTATCCTACGTATTGTTCTCCACTTTCCCATAATCATTAGACGAGCCCGTTATTGGTGCTCAAGTTTCTTTTTTCACTCTCTCTTGCTCTCTCATCGATGCTCTGTAGATTCTCCCTTGCACCCATTAGTTGCAACTATGGAAGGATCCACTTCTCTGTTCGTATAGTGGAATGTGCAATGGTTGCGATTCACTATTTCACTGTCATGCTCCTTCATACTTGTCTTTTGATTTAAGAGTAAGGCAAGAAAAAATGGTGGATTTGTTGCTTCCTATGCTTGTAGTCATTGTTCAATAGTGCCTTTTTCCAGCTTACTATAGCGCGCTTCAGTTCCTTCTATGTTTTGTGATAGCTTGCAAAACAATGAGCACAGTAACAATTTGTCAAGCTACAAACAAACTTTCCTTAAGTTCTTCTGCAGGTACACGTTCCTCCAAAGTTGTTTTGGTTCTCCAGGTCATACTCGTTATAGCGAGCCTTCCCTCTGCAGCCTTGTTATTATATTACAATGAAATGCTCTATCTTCATCTTGGCTCCTCCATGAAGAGTGTTGGAAAGCACTTTGATTTCAGATAGCAGTGTTGAAAAGAACTTTATTCTATTGAAAAAAAACTCAACTATACAAAGCTTATCAACTAATGATGAAGCATTAGGCAATGATAAAGATGATAAGAAAAAAATGGAATAGTGCTTAGAAGCACTCTTATTGAAGAAGACATGGGAGGGAGGGAGGGATTAACAAAGAAAAACATGCCAATGATGAAGATAACAAAAACAAAACTCAAAAAGAGAAATAGTTAACCTATGCTCTGATACCATGTTTAAATGAAAAAGGACTACTCCTACTCTACAATTAATCACAAAATAAATTAACTATGGAGGAAGGAACAAAAGATATGAAAACATGATGAATAGATAAAAATGGAAATGAACTTCCAAAGATTGCTCTATGAGCATGGTGACTCCATGAGGAGAGGACGCACACTCTTGGCAATGGGCTAGAGTGAATGACTTGTGTGAAGTGAAGGGAGGCCTTGCTTATATGGAGTTTGGGAGAATTCCCTTGCATGTGGGATAAATGAACTTGCATGTGAATGATTCTAGCTTTTGACAAAAGGGTGGAGCATGGAACACTCAACAATCTTTACAATTACTTTCACCTCCTAGCTCAAGACTCATGTAGTCTATTCTCTCAACTCTACTTTGAGTTAAGAGAAATAGTCAATCCACTTACCTTGGACTTTGTCCTTCACACTTGGACAAGCCAAAGAAGAGAGATGGAGGAAGTATTTAAAGAGCTAATGATCAAAAAACAAGGAGCTCAAGTTGCTCAACCCATCTTAAGAGACAAAGGGATGTTTAGAGGGCTAAACGTGACTAAGAACTTGGACATTTTTGAATTGCAAGCTTAGATCCATGGATTATCTAAAGAGATGCTAATACATTTCTTCACTTGGGTAGTTTTAGGATCTAGTAGGTTGCATTATTCATTATTCGGTAATTCAATTATTCGTGAGTAATCACACAATTTCTTGATGAGCCCTTATTATTCGACCGAATTATTCAATGCCACATCAGCTTATTCAGACAAGTTTGATTAGTTTTTGTATGACAATTCAGACGTTTTTGATCCAAGGTGCTTTGGATTAATTAAATTTTTATCGAAAAGGTTTTTGATCGGAAATATTTTAGAGCAAAAATGTTTTAGATTGAAAAGGTTTTAGATTGAAAAGGATTTAGATTGAAAAGGATTTAGATTGAAAATATTTTAGATTGAAAACATTTTAGATTGAAAATATTTTAGATTAAGAATCTTTTAGAATGAAACTATTGTTTATTCAAAATATTTTAGATAGAAAAGATTTTACGTTGTATCTTAAAATTCTTTGAGATTTAACATGATTAGCTTGATTATACATATTAGGAATTTTGAATTTTTTACTTCTAAAACTACAATATATCAAATAATATAATAACACTTGATCATCATACGATTTCATCACAACACTCCACATCAAAAGATTTGAATCAAAATCTACATAATATGAGTACACATCTTAACTTCTAAATTAAAAATCATTCAACATCATCCTCATCATAACATTTAAATTAAAATACATGTAATATCATTAAACATATTAACTTTTGAAATCCACATCATCAGTACTATATCAATCCATATCATAATATTTAAATTATTATCCAATCGATATCATCCACATGATAACATTTGAATTAAAATCCATATTATAGCACTTAACATATTAACTTTTGAAATTTACATAATCACTCCTATATCAACCTATATCATAATCTTTGAATTAGCATTAAATGAATATCATCCACATCATAGCATTCAAATTAAAATCCATATGATAACATTGTATATGATAATTATTGAAATCCACATCATCACTATACATTACAATCCATACTATGTGTGCACAAAACACCATAAAGCTTGAACTAAAAGAAACAACTATATAATATTCACATAATATTTAAATTTAAAACCATAATTAAAAAAAATGATTCATATGTATATTCAATTACATCAATCCGCTTCAAAATGGTCCTAAGCCATCACCCTCGAATAATTTGAAAACATTTCTAGATATATTTCAAAGAATTTTAAGAAACTTATCTACATCTACTCTTTTGATTATATTCTTATGTGTAGTAAGTCCTAATATGTACTTGAATTTATTAACCTCATTTTTATTGATGGGAGAATCATCTAAATGTACAAAGCTGAGAATCATCTAAAAGCTTTAGGCTAAAGGGTTTAGAGCTTAGGGTTTAGGGTTTTTGGTTTAATGCTTCTCTTTTAGGGTTTAGAGGTTAGGATTAGAGATTCTAGGGTTTATAATTTAGGGATTAGGGTTTATGGTTTTAGGATATAAGGTTTAGGGTTTAGAGTTGATGTTTTATGATTTAGAGTTAAGGGTTTAGGTTTTCGGGTTTATGGTTTAGTGTGTAGGGTTTAGGGTTTAGGTTTTTGGGATTTGGGTTTAGATTTCAGGTTTAGGGTTTAGGGTTTAGGGCCTAAGGTTCAAGGTTTATGGTTTAGTGTTTAGGTTTTAGGGATTTGGGTTTAAGAGTTTAGAGTTCAGGGTTTAGCGCTTAGGTTTATGGTTAAGGGCTTAGGATTTTGGGTTTTGAGTTCAAAGTTTAGGTTTTTTTTGGCTTAAGGTTTAGGCTTTGAGCTTTAGGATTAAGGTTCTAGGGTTTAGGGGTAAGGTTTTAGGGTTTAAGGATGATTTTGATCGTAGGGCTTAGGGTTTAGTGTGTAGGGCATTGGGTTTAGGGTTTAGGATTTAGGAATTAGACTTTAGGGATTGGGGTTTAGGATTTGGGGTTTAGGGTTTGGGGATTGTGTTTTAGGATTTAAGATCTAGGTTTTAGAGTTTACAGTTTATGATTCAAAGTTTATGATTTATGATTTAGGTTATAGAGTATAGGTTTTAGGGCTTCTGCTTCTAGCGTATAGGTTTTAGAGTTTGACATGGAGGGTCTAGATTTAGGATTTTTGGGATTTAGGGTTTAGGGTTTTGGATTTAGGGTTTTTATTTGGGTTTTCGGGTTTAGGGTTTAGGGTTTAGTGTTTAGGGTTTATGGTTTAGGGTTTAGGGTCTAAGATCAAGGGTTTAGGGTTTTAGGGTTTAGAGTTTAGGGTGTAGGGTTTAGGGTTAGGCTTTAGGTTTGATGGTTTGGGGTTTAGAGTTTGGGTTTTAGGGTTTAGGGTTTCGGGTTTATGGTTTAGGTTTTAGGGCTTAGGGCTTAGGGCTTGGGGTTTAGGGTTTAGAGTTTAGGGTTTTGGTTTTAGGGTATAGGGTTTAGGCTATAGGGTTAAGGGTTTTGGTATTGGTGTTGAGTGTTTAGGGTTTAGGATTCAGGGTTTGGGGGTTTAGGGTTAACGATTTAGGATTTAGGGTTTGGTTTAGGGTTTAGGGTTTAGGGCTTAGGGCTTAGAGTTTGGGGTTAAGGGTTTTGGGTTTAGAGTTTAGGGTTAAAGGTCTCAAATTTAGGGTTTAGGGTTAAAGGTGTAGGATTTAGGGTTTAGGGTTTAAGGTTAAAGGATTGGAGTTTGGGGTTTTGGATTTTGGGTTTAGGGTAAGCATCTTGATTGTATAATATGATTCCTCATCGGGCATGTGTTATACTCATGCATGAGAAGCCCTAAGGAATTGGAAGGAAAATCTCCTGTCATAAGACTCTTTTTGAAGCAATTTTCTTGTTCCGCTCTCTAATATGATCTATAATATCTATACATATAAAAAAATGGATTATATATATATATATATATATATATATATATATATATATATATATATATATATATATATATATATATATATATATATATATATATATATATATATATATATATATATATGTGTGTGTGTGTGTGTGTGTGTGTGTGTGTATGTACACACACAGACAGACAGACAGATACATGACCATTCTAGTGGTATGGTAGTCGAATAGTCTAGTGGTTCACTCAGATGGTTTACCTTGTTTGATACTTATTTTATTTGGTATGTTTATTGGTCTCATAACTACCCTCAATACCCAAATAAGAGCACAACCGCTAACCTTTGAAGAATTTAGTATCTTACTCATGATGGAGGAGTTGCAGCTCAAGGCAAGGAATGATAGTGGTAAAGGAGAAGTTGCATTCTTGGTAAATGCCAAAGGTGACAAACTTGATTCTTTGAAAGATGGGGACAAAAAGAAGAATGACACAAAGAAGTTCAAGGGAGAGTGTTTCCACTACAAGAAGAAAGGCCACAGAATCAAAGACTATAGGATTAAGAAGGCAGTGAAAAGAGTGGCTCTTCAAAAAGTGGTAAGGGTAAGGAGTTTGCCAACGTCGCCAAAACTGAGATTGCATTGTTCGTTATGGTAGAGGAAATGTGTTCCTCAACTGAACATTCAACTACAGATGACTCATTAGTATTGGACATTGGTGCCTCTCATCACATGATAAGCATGGTAAAGATGCACAATAATGCAAAGTGTCATGCTAAGGGTAGAGGTATGGTGTATTTCATTAACCGTAATGAGAAACCCATCATGGTAAAGGTGGACAATAATGCAAAATGTCGTGCTAAGGGTAGAGGTATGGTGTATTTCATTAACCGTAATGGGGACATTATAAATCTTTCAAATGAGTTGTGTGTTCCATAATTAAACAAAATCTATTTTGATAGCTTCTATAACTAATCTGACAAGAGTTCAGATTTTGGATCAAAACAACAATGTTGTTGGGACTTGAATAAGGAGAAATAACTTGTACAAGTTGTATGCTCTTAGATCCATGACAACTATGGGCACAAGTAAGCTTTGACATGAGAGATTTGGCAACATTTGATACCTAGTACTGGAAGAGATGCAACAAAAAGGTATGGTTGCTCAGCTACCTTCGGTTGCAGAGATGAAAGAACCATATGAATCTTTCATGATGGGCAAGCAACAGAGGAAAGCATTTCCACAAGTAAACAAGAATAGAGCAAGTACTCCTCTAGAGTTGGTGCATGCTTATTTGTGCAAAAGATTGCCTACACAAGCCTTGGGAGGATCTTCATACTTCATGTTACTCATCGATGATTATAGCAAGAAGATGTCCTTTCTTTGTGATAAGGTGCAAGCTTTTGGTAGGTTTAAAGAATGGCTTCATGTTGTTGAAACTAAAAACAGAAGAAGATGAAGAAGTTTGGGATGGATGGTGGCGGTGAGTTCACATCAACAAAGTTTGATGATTTTGTAAGGGCAAAGGAATCTAGCATGAACTCAGAGTGGCACATAGCCCTCAACAGAATGATGTTGTTGAATGTTGGAATCAAACCATGATGGATATGGGAAGGTTCATGTTGAAGAGAAAAGGATTGTCTAATCATTTTTGGGTAGAGGCTACTACAACTTGAATCAAATCTACAGTAAGGCACTTGATGGAAAGGCTCCACAACAGGCCTACACTGTTAGAAAGCCTTTTGTTTCCCATTTCAAATTATCCGGAAGTGAGTTTTGTGTACACATTCTAGATAAAGACGGGAACAAGCTTCAACCAAAAAGCACCAAATGTATCTTCTTAGGGTGTAGTGAAGAGAAGAAAGCTTACAAGCTTTATGATCTGGAGGCAAAGAGGATCATAGCGAGTCACAATGTGGTGTTCAAGGAGGAGTAGCCACATGTGATGCAAGAAGAAAAGAGATCTTCCACTCTATCATGAGATGAAGAAGTAATCCACTATGAATCTTGTCCAAGAGCTAGCCCTTCTATAGAAGAGAAGGAAGCATCATCCTCAGATGATGAGATAGAAAATCATCAACTTTCTATCACTCAAGTGGAAAAGCCATTGACACATTGGTTGAGGTAGCTCTATGGTTCTACAAATCCCATCCTAGAGTCATTGAAACAAGTTGTGGATGGTCCAAGGCGATCACACAGAATAGAAAAATAGAGATGGGTAGAGGCCCATATTGTAAACTCAACATTGATGGACTAGGATTATTAGCAAACAAGCAAAGGAGCCAACTAGTGTGGAAGAAGAACTCCATGATTTTAATTAGAGAATTTCTATGCAAATAGAACACAACAATATCATGAAGAATGCAACTTCGGAGTTGATGGAGCCACCTCCAAAGTGGAAGATTGTCGACACCAACTGGATGTGGAAGCAAAAGTACAAGGTTGATGGTACTTTAGAGAAATAAAAAGCTAGACTTGTTGCACAAGGATATTCACAAGTTGAAGACATTGAATTTGATGAAGTGTTTGCCTCGATAGCAAGGATGACTACTATTCAACTAGTACTAGCTGTGGCTACACATAAACAATGGGCAGTATACCACATGGATATCAAATCAGCATTCGTGAATGGAAACCTCAAGGAGGAGGTATATGTCTCAAGCACTAGGGTTTGAGGCTCCCCATTCAGAGAACAAAGTATATAAGCTGAAAAAGGCATTGTATTGGTTGAAACAAGCCTCGGGAGCATGGTATCCACAGATAGATAGATATCTTTTGGATATAGGATTCAAAAGATGTGCTTTTGATGCTAATTTATATATCCTAAAGATAATAGGAAAGACAATTGTGCTTGTACTCTATGTAGAGGACCTTGTGATTACCAGAAATGATGATGCACTTGGGATATCCAATGCCAAAATCCATAGAGTTAACATGAGGTACCTACTCATGATGGCCATATGAGTAGAGAGACCTTAGAGAGAACTCTCGCCGATCACTATCCAGGTTCTAAAAATAGGTTGGGAGGTGAGTCCCAGGTATGGCATTCTCCACTTTTGAAATTTGGTATGAGAGCTTAGAGAGAGCTTTGGAGAATCTCATAAGCCTCTTTTGTCATGCATCTTTCTCCATTCTGCTTGCTCAATCAATTTAAAGTTTAATGTGATGTAAAATTTCTAGAAGGGATATCTCATTGAATACCAACCATTTGGCTCATGGCTTTATGCGCTTTTACATACATCCATTCATAAACATAAAGAGTTAAAATCCATCAATAATCATAGTTCTTTACAAAGATGTGTTATAAAACTTCATGTATCACTACAAAACTATGTTTCACGTCAAGAATGAACTTAGTTTATGAAAGAACTTGGAGAAGCTTGTCGAAGGTAGAAAAGTGTGTTTCGAAGCGATGAAGTTTGGTCAAGCCAACCGGCACAAGACCAGCCCTTGAGCTTATGGAGACTCAAATAGACCTTATAGGCATGTGATAAGTGCAAAGAAATGCACTATGTACTTTGTAGCATCAAAGAGAATGAGTCGATACAAAACAGATAGGTTCCCGGGTCGACTAGCTCAAAAAACATACTATCTATGGAAGAGACAATGAACTTCAAATGCCCATAGCGACCATCTTGATTACAAGTAGAAAAAATCCTTTTATGGGAGTGATACACATAGGTTCTAGTGTATGGAATGCACAAAAGTATAAGGAATAAGCAAAATATGCTATAGGAATGAATACGACATTCACCGGTGGTACTTCCTATTTTTCAGGAATACGTAGAGGTTGACCCCGAGGCAGCAAAACGTAGATTACTCCCAATCTACTTAAGCAAATGCTTTGAAAATTTACAGACATAAACTAAACACTTATACCTTTCCAATGAGTTATCTTTCACACAATTTAGAGCCTTGGAGAGAGAGCAGTAGCCTCTGCAAGATTACTGTTGGCGACGAAGATGATGCAGAAAATTGAAGGAGCAAGACAATGATGGTCACAAGTGTATGTATATTGCTTCCATGTATTGTACAAGTAATTCCAACTCTTTTTATAGACTCTAGGAGTGTTCCACGACTTTTAAAAGTTGAATTTGAATTCAAATGAAGGTGGGAATGGTTTTTGGAGGGAATCAATTCACTTTCCTACAATCTAGGAAAAGTGAAGATCTAGTTTGATCTACTTTTAGGTGATTTGATTTGCTTGATTGAATGCAACTTCAACCACCACAAGTTCGTGGGATTTGGGCTCTATCTTTCTGCCTTTACATATGTAAAGCTGAAGGCTTTTACGATGGTAAATGAACCATCAAAAATTTCTAAAAAAAATACAATAAATGAGCATATGAAAAAGAACTCTCCAACGGATATTCTTTTGACGCTATAGTCTTTGATGTAGATCAAATCCACCTCAAGCATAGTGTAAGCTTGATGTTCCAACAGCTCCCCCTCAAGCTAAAGTATGCTTGAGTCTTCATTCTCTCCGATATGTTGAATACCTGCCATAGCTTTGAATCTACAAAGCGTTATTCCGTCAAGTGCCTTCACCATCATATCTGCTACCTGCTTTTCAGTTGGAACAAAAGAAATGTCAACCTCCTTTGCCATGAGCTTCTCCATGATGAAGTGGTAATGGACTTCTATGTGCTTGGTTCTCGCATGGAAAATAGGATTTGCCGCTAGATGCATGGAACTTACATTATCTCCAAATATGTGAGGTTTGGAACTCACAAGTCCCAAATCTATATACAATGCTTTTAACCATATTGCCTCTTGAGTTGCTATGGTCAAGCCTCTGTACTCTGCTTCAGTTGAAGATAAAGCAAGTGTTGGTTGCTTCTTGGAACTCCATGACACAAGATTTGAACCTGCAAATGCTAAGTAACCAGATGTACTTTTTCTATCATCCTTAGCTCCTGCCCAATCTGCATTTGAGTAGATTTTGATATCCAAATCTGAAGAGTAAGGATAGAATATACCTTCGTTGATTCCAAGTGATCTTGCTGCTCTCCTATCTGTGCCTGAATACACTAAAAAGTCATCCATGAGAATGCACAAAAAGGTTTTTAATCACTTGCCCAATATCAGATAAATTGTTCTATTAAATGAAGCTGATGCATTTTTCAAGCCAAAAGCCATGTGGGTATAAACATAAGTTCCCCATGGAGTAACAAAGGCTGTTTTTTCTCTATCATCAGGGTGAATCACTATCTAGTTGTAGCCACTAAAACCATCAAGAAAGCTATACAAAGTGTGTCTGGCTACTTCTTCAAGTACCTACTCTATGAATGGCTGAGGAAAGCCATCTTGAACAGTCACCTTATTCAAGGTATGAAAATCAGCACAAACTCTTATTTTTCCACTATTTTTCTTGGGTACAATAACCATAGAAGAAAGCCACCTTGAATGTTCTAGTGGAACAATTATACCTACCTCTTCTAGTTTTGTTTTTTCTAGTTTTACCACCTCTGCATACTTTGGATTGAGCCGATACAGCCTACTTCTTGTAGGTGTGGCCCCCTCAACTAAGGGTATTCAGTGTAATCCAAGCTCCTCTAGTATCCCTATTAAATCTTTTTAGGACCATGCAAAGACATTTTTATAGGCAAAAAGTAGAGAGGTTACCTTGTGCAGTAAAGAGGGATAATGCCACAGCCAAGAGGCCAAGTGGACTACTTCAGGGTTCTCTTCATCTCCAAGATTTACTTCTTGAACAAGTGTTTCAGGACTCGACTTACTTGAGAAGTCATCCCCACTGTATGTAGGAGTGGAATTTAACTTATAATCTGTAATATGTTCCTTGGTCCATTCTTGAGGTATATCTGAAAAGGGGAGTTCTTCTCTGCATTCAGGCTCATAACTTGCCTTTCCTGATACTTCCATATTTGTTGCTTCAATGTTAGTATTCAAATGAAAACTCTCATTTTCTAACTCCTTGTGAATTCCATGAGCTTTTTCTGCAACTTCTTCATCTACAGCTTCTTCCTCTATTTCATTGATTTCCACCATGCAACACTCTACACTTTCCATCATCCAATTCAATAATGTATCTTCTTCTTGGGGTAAAGAGGGCATTACTTGAGTGTCCATAGTATACCCAGTAGCCTTTCTTGAGTCGAATCCTTCTTCCAAATGTAAATGCAGTCGGTTGTTGGTGTTTTTGAAATCCACAACTTGTTTTTTCCCCAATCTTGCAAAGCTTTCACTTGCCTTAGCCAAGGCCTTCCCAAGAGTAAAGAGTAAGAAGTCTCCTCCGGTAGTGCAATAACAACAAAATTGAGAACAAAGTGACAACCCTGCACTATCATCAGTACCTTTTCAATAATGCCAAGTGGCACAACCCAGCGTTGATATGCTAGTGTAACTGTAAATGGTGCCATCTTGGTGGGGCTCATATTTATTTTTCTCATTGTGAAATTTGGCACCAAATTTATGCTAGAGCCTCCATCTATGATCACACCTGTGAGAGCTTCATCCTTTATCAAAACAGATAACCTTGAGCTTTGGTAGTCCACCAAGGGTGTAGGGGAAAGTCAACCATAAAACCATCTATGCTAGGTGGTTGGCTCAAGTAGGCCGAGTGTATAATCTTCAACAAATCGCTCCTTATTTTTGAATCCATCTTTATGAGTTCATATAGGCTAACCTTATGATGATACCTTTCAAGATTTCTTCAATGTTCATTGCTTGCATTCTTCCTAAGAACTTGTCGGTTGGTCCTTTAGCAAAGTAGCCATCCTCTCATAAGCCCCTTCAATGTCTGCTTGGCCCTTCCAACTAGCCTTTTGTTCCTCCTCTCTATCTTTGAGTCCTTGTTGTGCCTCCCTAAAGGTTGCTGCTTGCCTGGCTCTAGTCATCATGGGCATTGAAGAAGATGAAACAGCGTAAGACCGAGCAGTCATACCTTCTACTTGTGGGGAGACTGCAATCATGTGAATTGAATCATGGCAACTTCTTGGGCAATCTCTGGTATAGTGATCCTTAGCCTCTTGACAATGTTGACAAGGAGGTGCATCTTCTGGTAGGGAACACCTGTTTTGAATATGGTCGTAATCACCACAACAATAACACATCAATGGCCTATTATATCTAGGCTTAGTTGGATGATTCTCCTCTCTATTAGGTGCATTTGAAGTACTAGCATAGTATGAATCTAGAGCTTGAGGATTACCTTGTTGTTGTGCACCCTTGAGGTACTAGAAATCTCTAGCTTCATGGCCATCCTTTCCACAAAATTGACAACTAACCCTATTAGGACAATTAACATTGAAGTGTCCATTGTTGTTGTTGAGATATCAAGCTTAAGATGTGATGATATAGGATGACACATACCAGTTTTTCGTTTCTCTGACATGTATAGTGGTCACGCAGGTATATGTCAGGGATACTTCATTGAGCTTTATTAGATTTATCTATCGAGAGTGATGGCACATTTTTTTCTTGCCAGATCACTCATTTGTGGACATTAGGTTTTTCCTTATGTACTGATCTTTCTCTTCCTTGCCTCAATCTGTGTGTGTGATTCTCCTTGAGAGTGAGAGTGTGTGTGAGCTCTCTTCCTTATCTCCTTCCTCATGAAATGGTATCAGAGCCAGCGTGGCTGTAGAGAGCTCGTGGACAAGGTGACGGTGAAGACTACGTGGCAAGGGGTGGAGAAAATGCGATTTCACAAACGGCCTCTGTTTGCTACCAAAATTGGCCTCTCGACCTCTGTTTCGAGCCCGCAAGGTGAGGCGCACAAAAAAACCAAGTCAGTTTCAGAATTTGTAACTTGCATTGTGTTCGAGGACACCCATATATTTCAGATCTAGGAGAGTGTTCAAGTAGAAGTGTTGCTTGTAGTGTTTTGCAGTGTTGTGAATTGTTATAGAAATGGCAAACGCAGATGGAATGAGTCAGCTTATGAGCGATAAGCTGGACAAGAACAACTTCCATGCTTGGAGATTCAAAATGAAAAATTTCCTGATGGGAAAAGGCTACTGGAAGTACATCAAAGGAGAGAATGAAAATGCTCCACAGTTACTAGAAAGGAATCAGACTGCAGACTAGTTAAGAGCATATGAAGAATGGAATCAAGGAGCATGAAAGGTAATGTATTGGCTATCTGTTAGCATACAAGATAGCGTGATTGGACACATACAGGATGCTAAGACTCCAAAAGAGGCTTGGAACAGTTTGGTCACTTTGTATGCGACTAATACAAAGGCACAAAAATTGCAACTCAAGAGCGAGCTGCATACATTGGAAAAGAAGAGCATGTCGGTAAGTGACTACACTTTAAAAATCAAAAGCATATGTGAGTCACTTGCATCTATTGGCGTGAATGTAGATGATGATGATAAGGTGGAAGTGTGCCTTCGTGATTTAGGAGCTGAATATAAGCAGTTCAGAACTGCCATACAGACCAGGGAAAATATTCTGAATTTTGCTGATCTGGTATCTATGCTGATTATTGAAGAAAAGAATCTTGGTAAGGATTCAAAATTCCAAGGAAAGCCCAGTTCTGAGCAGGTATTCTACTCTAGCAGAGGAAGAGGAAGAGGTAGAGGTTTTGGAAGTGGAAGAGGAAACAGTAACGAAGACCAAGGTCAACAACAGAATCATGCAGGAGGAAGAGAACAATTTTGAGGCAGGGATAGCCAAAGAGGCCGTAGAAATTTCCAAAGAAATGATTCAGATAATGATAGTAAAGGATGCTAGAATTAAGGTAAACCTGGACACTTTGAATGTGATTGCAGGTTGAAGAATCAAAATAACAGAAGGCAGCAAAACAACCATGCATCCACAAGTGCAGATGATTCTGAGAAGCTGTTTATGGTTCAACATCACATGATGAATACGATGTCTACTGGTGTTTCAAAATCGAATGATAATGTATGGTATGTTGATTCAGGTGCTTCAAATCACATGACTAGTCATGCAGAATGGTTTAGTAGTTTGTAGAAAATGCCAGTTCCTGGATATGTTGAAACAGGTGATGATACATCGCATCCTATTGAGCATACAAGAAACATAGCATTGTCTATGGAGAACGGGAAGGTAAAACATCTTGCTGATGTGTTGCATGTTCCAAATATAACAAAGAATCTAGTTTCTGTTGGACAAATGGTTGACTAGGGCTTACAAGTCAGGTTCAATGCTGATGGATTATATGTAGAAGAGTACAAGCAGGATGGAGGATTGGTTGCCAGAGGAAACAAAGTGGGTAGGATGTTCACCTTAAATGTGAAGATTCCTGAAATGAATGCAACCATGTTTGCAAGAGGTGCAGGAGTTATTGCAGATATAGAGATATGGCACAAACGGATTGGACATGCAAACTTGCAAAGGCTGAAACTGATGCAGTCAATTGAGATTGTCCATGGACTTCCAGATTTCAAAGTTGCCAAAATGCAAAAGGTATGTGCAGCATGTCAATTTGGTAAACAGTCATAAGCATCATTTCCACATGACAAGCATGTTAGTGAGAATGTACTAGAAGTAGTACATACAGATGTTTGGGATCCAACAAAGACCAGATCTATGGGTGGTTGTAGGTTTTATGTTACTTTCATTGATGACCATAGACACAAAGTTGGGTATATTTCATGAAAGAGAAGAGCGAGGTTTTCACTCACTTCTAGAATTTTAAAGTTATGATGGAAAAGCAGACAGGGAAGTACATTCAGACATTAAGATCTGATGGAGGAGGTGAATACATGTCAAATGAGTTCATCAATTTTCTAAAAAATCATGGAATTCGGCGTCAATTTTCATGCAGGTAGACACCACAACAGAATGGCGTTGCTGAACGCAAAAATAAACATATTGCAAAAATAGCACGAGCCTTAATGGTAGAGAAGAATATGCCTCATTGTTATTGGGCAGAAGCTGTGCATACTGCTGCATACATCATGAACAGAACTCCAATTGCTCCTATACATCAAGTTACACCTGAAGAGAAGTTTACAGGTAAAAAGCCAAACTTATCACATTTGAAAGTTTTTGGTTGTATTGCATATGTACATATCCTAGATGAATTGAGAACGAAGCTTGATCCAAAAGCAGAAAAGTGTGTCTTCATTGGATACTCCGTTGAGCAAAAGGGATATAAATGTTATAACCCACTCACACAACAGGTAAAGGTGAGTAGAGATGTAGTATTTGATGAAATGTCAAGCTTCTATGCAGATGCCAAAGAAGGACTGAGTCGTGAACCAAATGACAAAGAAAATGCTGAAAAATTGAGTGCAGAATCTCAGGTTTTGAGTGGAATGGATGCATCACCAAGCAACAGTTCCAACTCAAATCCATGGAGTGGAAGATTACGTGGAAATTTCAGTCCAGAAAATTCATCAAATACATCCAAGAAAGGTAAAGAAAAGCTCTCTACTGGTAATAAAACATGGAACTTTTGAAGATGTTGATGGAGATTCAAGCGGTTCAGAAAAGAGTCTTGATGAGGAACTTGGATTGCCCTTTGTGAAGTCTCCAAGAGTAAGAAGGGCACATGCAGATGATACAAGGAGAAGTGACCCAGGACCAAAAAGATCTGGGAGGATGAGGAATTCAGTGCAACGATTGACATATGATAGTTACATGGCTCATCATTATGCCTACATGACAAAGGTAATACAAGATGCTGAACCTTCTTGCTTTGAAGATGCAATTGGAATTACAGATTGGGAAAAAGCTATGGATGAGGAGATAGTTGCACTTTATGGAAATGATACATGGAAGCTGGTTCCATTGCCGCAAGGAAAGAAACCCATAGGCTGTAAATGGGTTTACAAGGTAAAGCATAATGCTAATGGTAGCATAAGCAGGTATAAAGCACGATTGGTAGCTAAAGGATATGCACAGACATATGGCATTGATTATGAGGAAACATTCAACCTTGTAGCTAAAATGTCTACTGGTAGGACACTTGTTGCATTAGCTACAACAAAAAGGATGGACTTTGCATCAAATGGATGTGAAGAATGCTTTCCTACATGGTGAGTTATAGGAAGAAGTATATATGGACCAACCACAATGATATGAAGATTCAAAGCATCCAGAATATGTTTGCAAGTTGCAAAAGGCTTTGTATGGGCTAAAGCAGGCTCCGCATGCGTGGCATGCAAGGATTGCTGATTACTTAACCAACATTGGGTTTTCTATGTGTGATGCAGATCATTCACTATGTGCAAGGAAGGCTGATGATGGCATCATGATTGTGGCCATTTATGTTGATGACTTGATTGTAGGTGGCGATAATGAGGAAAGCATCAAAGAGGTAAAGCAACTTCTTATGTAGGAATTTGACATGAAAGATCTTGGTGTGCTGCGCTATTTCTTGGGCATTGAGTTTATACATACAGAAAAAAGTATATGGATGTCACAAAGGCAATATGCTTTGAATATGCTGCAAAAGTATGGCATGGCTGGTTGTAAGCCAATTTCTATTACATCTATGTTGTCACAAATTTCTCTACTACATGGGGAGACTTGTAAAACAAATAGTCACTTTGGTAGTTGGACTCTACATCAGGTGAAGCATTGGAAAATGCTACTATGTATAGGAAAATTGTGGGAAGTCTTATATATCTTACAATTACAAGGCCTGATTTAAGTTATACTATTGGACTTGAAAGTCAGTTTATGTAGGTTCCCAGGAAGCCACATTTGGATGCTCTGAGGCGCACTCTACATTATGTGAGTGCTACTTTGGATTATGCATTGTTTTATGAAGCTGGTGTAGATTTCTAAGTTCATGGATACACCGATGCAGATTGGGTTGGTAGTACTCCAGATAGAAGATCTACTAGTAGCTTTCTTTTCTCACTGGGAGGTGCAACTATTACATGGAGCAGTAAGAAGCAACCCACTGTTGCTTTCTCGAGTACAGAGGCTGAGTATAGAGGTCCTACAATGGCAGCATGTGAGGCATCATGGCTGGAGATGTTACTTGCAGATTTAGGTGTGGAAGTGCAAAAGCCTATCACTATCCTTTGTGATAATCTTAGCAGCATACAGTTAGCACGGAACCCTCTTTTCCATGCTAGAACAAAGCATATTGAGGTACATTATTGTTGGTGCATTTTACCCAAGCCTACATGCTTGATATGCTTGATATTATGATCATTTGTAAGTCACGTGTAGTCATGTGAACGCCTCTTGTAAAAGAGTACAATTTATCTCTTGTAATTGAAAAAAGGAAAAAGGAAAAAGATGGCTTACCTCATCCATGATGTAAAAGCAAACTCGTGGCTCTAACTACCTAAAACCACGATTTTTGTGAGCTGAGGGAATATCTCCTAACTTTTGGGATCACCTTTTAGGTGGAGCCATTTGAATTTGAATTCAAAACTCCCTCCAAGAATAGCTATAAAAAGTGCAAGAAGGAAGATGTGATTAGGAAGCCTTGTACGTGAACACTTCATGTCATTTTGTAGAGATTGAAGAGCTTACTCCATAGCTCTATCATTCTACTCCCATTGTGCAAAGATTCATTGCCAATGTGGTTGTAATCATATGTGAATCTATACATTTATCATTATCTACTTCTCTGTTTTGTTTTCTGTTATACTCACTCAGAGCAGTAACTTCAGAAGGTCATATCTCGAGTTCTACGCAACCTTTTTCAGTGTTTTAAAGTGCGTTGGATAGCTCTTACTGTCTAGTTTCTCATATAAACTTTCATGGTCATTGGATTAATAATTTTGGAGATATCTGCATTTTACTGCTCACTAGTCTATCTCTGCAGAGCCCCAAGAATTGTGGGCATGTTCTAGAAATTGATGAATCTTGTTCTCAGTGCTCAGTCCATCATTTGAAGTGTTTTAACTTGGATTGGGAAGCTTGCTAAGTCTATTTGCTATGTCCAGAAGGAAGTTATCTAATTCCTACCAAGTTGAGAGCACTGTTCAAGTTTTCCAACAGGTGTATGTCCAAAAATAGCAAGTTTGGGAGCTAGTCATCTTGCAACTTGTCTGTCTTGACTTAAACTTTTGGGATACAAGTTCCAAAGTACTTGGCTGATATTTTGGTGGATTTAGGAATCTCAAAGGGTCTATTAATCAACTCTGAAGTCTCAGTTGGCTGGTGTGAAGCTGGTTGTAGCAGCACCTACTCATCTTTGGATTGCATCCATCATCTCTCTTCACAGTGGTATCAGAGCATAGTCAAGCAACATGGGAGATGGATTTCCATCAACAATTGACAAATTGGATCGAAACAACTACCCGGCATGGTCTCTAAGGATGGAGGCTTACCTTCAAGGGAGGAATCTATATGGATTCATATCCAGAGATGAAGCAATGCCAACCATGAGGAACAAAGGGCAACCATCACATGAAGAAGTGGAAGGACTTACAAATTGGTGTTCGAAGGATGCACTTGCAAGGTCCTATATTCTAAACTCAATATCTGATTTTCTTTTACCTCATGTCAAGGGATGCAAGACATCAAGAGAGACCTGGAATGCACTTGCTTCTTTCTTCTCTTCCAACACTCGAGCAAGGAACAACCAATTGTGGATGGAGTTCACAACAATGAAGAAAACCCCGAAGCAAAGTGTGACTAATTATGTCACAAAGATGAAGGAGATTTCCGACCAACTTGGAAGCATTGGAGAGGTAATTGAAGAAGAGCAAATCATTAGACAAATCATAAATGGAATCAAAGAAGACGACAAGTGGGAGTCATTCACAACAACCATGGATTTATACATGGATATGCATGTACCTGACCTCAACACACTCATGGGCCAACTCTTCACTCATGAAGCAAAGGTTAGCAAAGGTGGTGAGTCCTCAAGAGGTAATCAAACTTCTGCCTTATATTCTGATAAAGCTAAGGTCAAGGAAAAGGCAAAGAATAGGAAGAATGAAGATGAAGGTAGTTCTTTCCAAGCAAACTTTGCAGGTAGAGGAAGAGCTAGAGGTAGAGGCAGAGGTGGAAAGCAAGGCAGGGGGAGATTCCAATCATCTCAACCTTGCAATATATGTGGCCTATCTAATCATACTACTGAAGAATGTTTCAGGAACACGAGGAACTCAAGAGGAAGAGGATTCAATAGAGGTGGCTATGGATCAAATAGAGGCAGGTACAATGGAGGCTACAACAACAACTACTACAACAAAAATTACAACAACAACAACTATCAAAGTGGCCATAGAGGAAGAAGGGATTACAATAACTATGCAGAGGACCAAAGTCAAGAAGATTCATTATTGATTATGAATCTATCAGTGAAGAAGGGTAAGGATGATGATCACATATTTTACATTGATTTGGGATGCTCAAACCATGTAGCAAAAAATGTGCCTTTACTTTCTGATTTGGAAGATCCTCATAACAAGCATGAAGTGCAGACAGGAGATGACACAAAGCACTCAGTGGAGAAGATAGGTAATTTTAAGACATCAGATGGGAATATGAACCTCTTAAGCAAAGTCTTGTATGTCCCTATAATTACCAAAAATTTAATAAGTGTTGGATAGATTGTTGAAAGAGGATTGCATGTTAGATTGAATCGATTTGGAGCATATGTTGAAGACCCAAGGCAAGGCTTTCAAAGGATCGCCAAAGGAGAAAAGACAGGAAGGCTTTTCACTTTTGAAGTGGAAGATACGAAGAACATAGCTTTGTTTAGCTATGGATCTCAAACTCTAACAGAGTTGGAGATATGGTACAAAAGGCTTGCTCACATTGGTGAGAGGACACTCAAACAACTTTGCAGGGACCAAAGTGTACTTGGTTTGCCTAATATCACAAGGCAACACATGATTTATAAGTGTGAAGCTTGTCAACTTGGCAAGGCTCATAGACAACCTTTCAATAAGAAAGGATATATGTATCAAAATACTTTGGATCTAGTGCACACGGATGTGTGGGGTCCAAGTAAGGAGCCATCTATATCAGGCTCAAGATATTATGTGTCTTTCATAGATGATTGTAGCAGGTGGACCATTCTGTTTTTCATGAAGCACAAGGATGAAGTGTTTAATTGTATTAAGAAGTATATTGCTCTGGTTGAAAACCAAACAGGTAGGACTTTGAAAAGACTCAGATCAGATGGTGGAGGAGAATACTTCTCTTATGAATTTGATTCCTTCTTGCATGAAAGAGGCATTAAAAGGGAAGTCACTACAAGGTATACACCCGAACTCAATGGTGTAGCAGAGAGGAGGAACAGAGCTATTGTCGAAGCTGCAAGGTCCATGCTCAACAAAAAGGGATTGTCAAACTATCTATGGGCAGAGGCTGTGTCTACAGGCACATATCTCATAAATAGACTTCCATCTAAGTCACTAGATGGAACCACTCCATATGAAGTGTGGAATGGAAGAAGACCTAGTCTAGAGCATTGTAAAATCTTTGGATGCTTAGCCTATGCTCACATTCCTTCTCAAGTAAGAGGGAAATTTGATCCCAAGGCAGAGAAGTGTGTATTCATTGGTTATGATCAAAACCAAAAAGGATATGCAATCCAACCAATAAAGGATTTTATGTGACTAGAGATGTAATTTTTGATGAAAACAAATCATGGTTTGATGATGACAGGAAAGTGAAGCTGCCATATGACTTGGATGAAGACTTTCCATCACTGCAACCAAAGGAGTCGAAGCAGATTGAAGAAAGTGATTCAGAGATTGACCTAGAAGACTTGGAAAGACTAAAGCTATGGAAGAACAAAGGTAAAGCAAAGATGCAGGATGCTACATATGGACCCGAGAGCTCACATCAACCACTTAGAAGGTCTTCAAGGGAGAAGAAGAAACCAGAGAGGTTTGGTTATGATACTTCTTTGGTTACCAAGCACTCAATCTACATTGCAAAGGATTCAACCATGAAGAACCTACCACACTCGAAGAAGCACAAAGCAAGAAAGCTTGGAGAGATGCAATGGATGAAGAAATGGAAGCCTTGAAGGAGAATGACACTTGGGAGCTTGTAGCTAACAAGCCATCTATGAAGGTAATTGGATCTCGATGGATATACAAAATCAAGAGGAATCCAGATGGAAGTATAAATAGACACAAAGCAAGGTTGGTTGCTAAAGGGTTTGCTCAAACCCATGGTATTGATTATGAGGAGACTTTCTCTCCTGTTGCAAAAATTCCTACAATTAGGGTTCTCATTAGTCTTGCTGCATCTAGAAATTGGAATCTCTATCAACTTGATGTAAAGAATGCTTTCTTGAATGGATGGATTTCTGAGGAAGTGTATATGGCACAACCTCTTGGATATGAGGATGCAAATCATCCTCACTATGTATGAAAACTAAAGAAAGCTTTGTATGGATTGAAGCAAGCTCCGAGAGCTTGGAATTTCAGATTGGTGACTTATTTGCAGGACCAAGGATTCAAAGCTAGCAAGGCGGATACCTCTTTGTTCATAAAGAGGAATGGATCTGAAGTGATCTATTTATGTGTGTATGTTGATGATATTATTATCACAGGTAATGATCTTGAAGAAATCAAACAGGTAAAGAGTCAAATGAAGGAGGAGTTCAAAATAAGTGACCTCGGACCACTCACTTACTTTCTTGGATTGGAGTTGATCTACACAGATTCAGGTATATACATCACACAAAGGAAGTATGTGCATGACATGCTCGTCAAGTTCAAAATGGAAAATACCAAGTTTCCAGGTACACCTATGGAGCAAAATCATAAGTTTAGTGCTTATGAAGGAGAGCCAATTGAGGACATCACAAGCTATCAAAGCTTGGTTGGAAGTTTGAACTATGCAACACTCACAAGGCTGGATATATGCTATAGTGTTAGCATATTGAGTCAGTTTATGCATAAGCCGAGAAGACCACATATAGAAGCGGCCAAGAGAGTCCTCAAGTACCTAAAGGGGACCATGAATGAAGGTTTGTTTTATTCGTTTACTTCAGATATTGAGCTAAAGGTCTACTCAGATGCAAATTGGGCTGGATCTAGAGATGATAGAAGAAGCACATCGGGGTATATATCATTTGCAGGTTCAAAAATCATTTCTTGGTCATCCATGAAGCAACCAACTGTGGCATTATCTTCTACCAAAGCCGAATATAGAGGTTTGGCTAATGCAACTCAAGAAATCACGTGGTTAAAGTCTTTGTACACAGATCTTGGACTTCATTCTTCAACACCTCATATTTTTGGTGACAACAAAAGCTCAGTACATCTAGCAGCTAATCCAGTATACCATGCTAGAACCAAGCATATTGAAGTCCACTATCATTAACTAAGGGAGAAGCTAATGAGCACCGATATTCAACTATCCTATGTCTCTATAGATATGCAATGTGCAGACATGTTGACTAAAGCTCTTGATGGTACAAAGTTAAGTAGATTCAAGTTGATGATTGGCTTGCAGGAAATCAAGGACAATTGAAGACTTGTTTGGAGGACAAGCATGTTAGGCTTGAGGGGGAGCTGTTGGTGCATTTTACCCAAGCCTACATGCTTGATATGCTTGATATTATGATCATTTGTAATGTGTAATCATGTGAACACCTCTTGTAAAAGAGTACATTTTATCTCTTGTAATTGAAAAAAGGAAAAAGGAAAAATATGGCTTACCTCATCCATGATGTAAAAGCAAGCTCGTAGTTCTAACAACTAAAACCACGAAGTTTTTGAGCTGAGGGAATATCTCCTAACTTTGGGGATCACTTTTAGGTGGAGCCATTTGAATTTGAATTCAAAACTCCCTCCAAGAATATCTATAAAAAGAGCAAGAAGGAAGAGGCGATTAGCAAGCCTTGTACATAACCACTTCATGAAGAGCTTACTCCATAGCTCTATCATTCTACTCCCATTGTGCAAGGATTCATTGCAAATGTGGTTGTAATTATATGTGAATCTATACATTTATCATTATCTACTTCTCTATTTTGTTCTCTGTTATACTCACTCAGAGCAATAACTTCAGAAGGTCATATCTCGAGTTCTACGCAACCTTTTTCAGTGTTTTAAAGTGCTTTGGATAGCTCTTACTGTCTATTTTCTTATGTAAATTTTCATGGTCATTGGATTGATAGTTTTGGAGATATCTACATTTTATTGCTCATTGGTCTATCTTTGCAGAGCCCCGAGAATTGTGGGCATGTTCCAGAAATTGATGAATCTTGTTCTCAGTGCTCACTCCATCATTTGAAGTGTTTTAACTTGGATTGGAAAGATTGCTAAGTATTTTTTCTATGTACAAAAGGAGTTTATCTAATTCCTACCAGGTTAAGAGCACTGTTCAGTTTTTCTAGCAGGTGTATGTCCAAAAATAGCAAGTTTTGGGAGCTAGTCATCTTGCAACTTGTCTGTCTTGACTTAAACTTTTGGGATACATGTTCCAAAGTACTTTGCTAATACTTTGGTGGATTTAGGAAGCTCAAAGGGTCTACTAATCAAGTCTGAAGTCTCAGTTGGCTGGTGTGAAGTTGGTTGTAGCTGCACCTACTCATCTTTGGATTGCATCCACCATCTCTCTTCATAGTACATTATCACTTCATAAGAGAGAAGATATTAGCAGGTGATATTGATCTTGTTTATGTGAGAAGAGATAAGAAAGTTGCTCATATTTTCACCAAAGCACTTGGAGCTGAGAAGTTGAAGAAGTTTCAAGAGATGCTTGGATTACAGGATATGACATTGAGTTTGAGGGGGAGTGTTGAGATATCAAGCTCAACATGTGATGATCTAGGATGACACGTACCAGTTTTTCATTTCTCTGACATGTATAGTGGTCACGCAAGTATATGTTAGGGATACTTCATTGAGCTTTATTAGCTTTATCTACCGAGAGTGATGGCACATTTGTTTCTTGCCAGCTCACTCATTCGTGGACATTAGGTTTTTCCTTATGTACTGATCTTTATATATTGCACTTGTTGTATTCTTGTTTTTAGGTCATTCTTGTACATTCCTTTTATGTAATAGAAGAAGAAGAAGAAGAAGAAGATCATTCTTCCTTGCCTCAATCTGTGTGTGTGCTTCTCCTTGAGAGTGAGAGTGTGTGTGAGCTCTCTTCCTTATCTCCTTCCTCGTGACAGTTGTTACATATTGTAACCCAAATTTTCCTTCTTATGTCCTGTGTGGTCCACAAATCATCTAATTTGCGACAAAGTTGAGCCACTTCATCATCACTGTGATGTGGTGGTGGTGGCATGACCTTCTCTTCTTGGTGATTTTGCTACATTTTCAAGGCCTCCAGTTCCTTGCTAAGTTGCCCTATAGGGTCGAGGCCTGATGCATAATTTGGTTGTGTATACCCTTCAAAATGTTGCCTAGCTTCCTCAATACGTGATGGAGCTGCAACAAAATCATTAAGTGTTGCATCCAATCTAAGAGACTCTCGAAGCTTCTACTGACATGACCTAGGCAAAAATTTTTCTATCAATTTTTTAACCAATAAATCACCTGGACCATGTGGTAGACGTGCAACAAGTGATTTTGTCCTAGTGTGAAGCTCGTGAAAGGATTCACCTGATCTTAGCCTTAGGTTCTCTAGCTGATCTAGAGCTCTTTTCGAGGAGGCACTTCGTCAGAATGTTTGTGAGAATGCAATCTTCAGAGCCTCCCATGTAGCAAAATGGCCATCTACATATTGACTATACCATTTTTCTGCAAGGCCTTCCAATGTAGATGGGAAGAGTACCAACATCGCATCCTCTCTGTTCTGCAGACCTCGTCCTAAGTGTAAGGAGATGAATCTGCTCACGTGATCATCAACATCCCACATAAGCCTGCCCCTTAAAGGTAGGGAACTTGATATTTAATCTAGAAAGTAAGTGAGAGAGATCCTCCATTGGGACTAGCATTTCTTCTCATGTATCTAAGGAAAAATCTAAGGTTCTCCTGTACTTCTCGTTTGAGAGTGGTGTCGCACCCAAATCAATAGATAAATTCAAAGAGAGTAGAGGGGATCTAGGTTTACTATTCAAAGGTAAAAATGATTTTTCTAAGGCTCCACTATACATGACGAGGCTAGTTATTTGCTCGAGTATGGGTCATGCACCTACTTGCAAGATACAAAAAGGCAAAAAATAATGGAAAAAGAAGTATTTGCTGTGCTAAGTGCCTCACACAGAAATGCAAGTGTCCCATCGGGCGTGCTAGACTGTAGAGGAGGTATTGGGGTACCCATTTCCAACAAGACTAAGTAATATGCACTTCCAATACTCCGTCTACTCATGGGGGGTTCTCCTTTGGGAAGTACACCTTTTAACATTCCTGTGTGTAGGCACATTTACTAGAAATACAAACACTGTATAGTAGATTCATAAAAAGAAGAGTCATGACGAGTGACAATAGCAGAGAAAGTGGCCACCCCTTAATTCACACAAATGATTACAAGTGGGGCAAAAATGCTGCAAAAGATGATGTTGTAGGCTAGCATGCCACTCTAGAGACTAACATAATCAGTAGAAGAGCTCTCTCCAACACAATGAACACAACAAGATGAAGACTTGCAACAATGAATACATGAATATGAGGACTTTCTCCAAATAATTACTACGAATCACATCGAATGATTAGAACCAAGCCACTCAATCACACCGTAGTGCTATTAGCCTACCAGTGGGAAGCCCACACTCTGTATCCTCTCCACAGAGTGACCTCCTACAGTATGCTTGTAGCAAGAGAGTGCAGAGAGTGGACCAGAAGAGATCCAAGATGTAAGATGTCCGATATCCCCAAAGAGTGTGAGCTACTTGCTTTTATAGACTTCAAGAGGCCAAGAAAGGCCTTGTTGATTCCCATCGTCCACTGAATATGTGCCAAAATGATTGCCCCAAAATGGAGGGGTAAGCCAGATATGGTTCTCATAGCCAACATTTAATTAGGTCCTCAAATTAGGCACTTTCAAATATGGCTTTATCATCACCAGGGTTTGGTGGCAATACCAATTTAAAATTTTACACTTTGACTAACACTTTTGAAGGTTCCTCCAACTCCGTAGAGAGTGCATTTAATGCTTTGCTAAATACCACATGCCGATGCAATTCCTCTCTTATCTATGGCAACTTGGTATCCCTCCAAATGGAAACAATACCCTTGGTTTTTTTTAGTTTTTGCAAGCTCATCAAGTTGTTTTGACTTTTTCTCCCGAGTATTTAAGGGAGTTGTTCTCATCTCTTGTATACTCTGAGCTAGAGTTGCAAAAAATTCCCTCTGGATCATCAACGCCTTAAGGTCCATTCCAATCCCTTGATCTCATACTAGGCTTGCACGTGTAATCGAATCATCTTTTGGTGACTTTGATGAATGCATCTTTAGCTTCATGAAGTTTACCTTCTACTGCGGATAAGTCCATTGCATTTGGAGCATCACATTTTATGCCAATGGTTATGGCCTCCACTTGCTTCAAAGACCATACAATCTATGAGCCCTTGGGATCATCACCATCTCCAATTTCTCAAAACTTATTGTTGTCTGCCATGAAAGTTAAAAATCTCGCTTCTCGAGGCCTGCTTGGATCAATTATTCCATATGAAGCTGAAGCTCGACCATATAGATAACGTGCACGACCATAGACAAATACTTCATAGGTCCTTCATGTAAATATTTAGCAGGCTAAGGCCTCCTCTCTGAATAGAATTAACCAGACAAATCACTTCACCAACTAAGAATGGCCATGCACCACCACCCATAGAATCAAGAAAGAGCTCTCAATCTGTCAATCCTTACTATGTATGGCCGCGAGCAGCTGGTGGGAGATGGTGGGGTGGAGAGGTCATGGGGGTTGCGCACTGGGGCTGTGGTGGAATGGGGAGGGGGCTTGCGGGGCTGCAAGATGGGAGAACAAGAGGATGGGGAGGCCTACGGGGTGGGGGAGTTGCGGGATGGGAGGAAGCTACAGGGATGGGCACTGCAGGGAGAGAGAGAGAGAGAGAGAGAGAGAGAGAGAGAGAGAGAGATGGATGGTAGGGATGTGGGGCAGGGGTGGCAGGATGAGGGCACGAGGGAGAGAGAGAGAGAGAGAGAGAGAGAGAGAGAGAGAGAACAGGGGGCGGGGGCTATGAGGATGAATGCTACAAGAGAGAGAGAGAGAGAGAGAGAGAGAGAGATTGCGGGTGTGTGGGGCAGGGGTGGTGGGATGAGGGTGATGGAGAGTTTAAATCTCCAAAAGAACAAGCTATCCTTGATGTTAGACCTCCTCTATATCAAGAATAACTTCAGACTCCACTTAATTTTAGAAGACAATCACCAAACTATCAAGAAATTGATTAACTCTGAAAAATCACTTCTCAGAAAAAGTCTTCTGCACATTAATCACTCATTGACTAATCATTCATGTAAAGTTTTTTATAAAACTTTGTAGAATGTGTTGGCTAGAGGTTGTGCACCTTCTCCAAGTTATAACACTTCAAATCTTGAGTAGATTGTGAGAAATGACTCAAAACAATTTACCTATGTCTGAAATTGTCTCTCTGTAATGATGACTTTGACACCTCTAACTTCTAAGCTATGGTTCTCCCAAACTAGAACCCGTTTAATCAAATGGTTTTACCCATAGATGGCTTACCTTCCAACTTAAATTTTGACTCCTCATTTGTGTAAAACTTTACACTGTGCACTGAGCACTGACCATTTCTTTGACCATCGAATTTGCGCCTGTTTCAGAAAACACTCAGAACTTTCTCACATATAGATGTTCCTACACAAAATTCTCTCAGCTTGTTTGTAATTGGACTCTCAAACTTTAATCATAGATGGATTAACTATGGACTTAGATGTGTACAAAAGGATTTCTCATAAGATTAAGCACAGAAGGAGAATTAGAGAAAAGATCGACATGCAATTCTCTGAAAACTTTTTCTTCTCATAAATCTTCATACATCTGATGGATGACACACATAATGTTCATCTCATTCTCTCCTATTCATCTATTGTCTTCTCTATCTCTTTTATATATCTCTCTCTACAACTATGAGCACGTATATATATATATATATATATATATATATATATATATATATATATATATATATATATATATATATATATATATATATATATATATATATATATATATATATATATATATATATCTAACTCGTCAATTTTTCAAATACATTGAAATATTTACAAGGGTAATGTACAAAAGAACTTTGTTTCTGAATCTCCTCTTTCCCTTGAAACTGATCTTCAATCTTTCATTCATCTTTCCACTTCTGGACTTTATGTAATCACTAATTGTTGATTGTTCTGCTCTGAAAGCTCCCCCTCAATCATCAATTGTGATTACCTGCATCTTCTTTATTCCTGCCATATCTTTAAACCTCTGCAACTTTGGTCCATCCAAACTTTTTGTCATCATATCTGCAAGTTGATCTTTTGTAGGAGTATGAATGACTTCAATTTCTTTATCAATAACCTTCTCTCTCAAAAAATGATACTGAATTTCAATATGTTTAGTTCTAGCATGAAACACAGGATTTGCTGCCAAGTATAAAGAACTCATATTATCTCCACAAATGATAGGAGTACTCTGAACAACATCAAATCTTCATAAGTGTCTTTAGGCATATTACTTCCTTTGCAGCTTCCACCATGCCTTTGTATTCTGCTTCTGTAGATGATAAAGCAACTGTATGTTGCTTCTTAGAACACCATGAGATTAGCTTATCTCCCACATAACACAAATATCCATGTGTTGATCTTCTATCATCAGAATTACCTGCCCAATCTGCATCACTATATATTTTGACTCTTGTATCTGAAGTATATCCATAATACAGACCTTCTTTAAGTGTGCCCTTGATGTACCTAAGTACTCTTTGTCCTGCAATCCAATGTTCCTTTCTAGGACAATGCATGAATTGAGATAGGACTCCAACTGCATATGATAAATCAGGCCTTGTTAATGTATGTAGCTCAGTGATGAGTAGCACCTCCTTTAATGTCAATCTGGGAAGACGTGAGGATGGTATGAAGACCACGAGCAAGTGGAAGTACAAGTGCGTGAGTGAAAAGCACACAAGCATGCACACACATACACGCACACACACACACACGGCAAGAACAAAGAGAGTAAGACAATGGAATCACTTATATTGCAACCAAGTTCTCATACAAGTTCAAAACTAAAAGAAGCCCCCAAAAATGAGCTCTCTAGCTCTATTTATAGTTTTTGACTAGCTTTGGCCCTGTCCAGACCTAGTGTCCGGCCTAGTTAAAAATTAGGTCCCAGGGCTTATTTGAGGGCTCAAACGAGATCTAAAAATTATGAAAATTGGCAGGCAACTACTTCTAAGGCTCCCCAAGCTCGAGGACTCCTCCGCTTGTACAAAATGGAGCTACAAAAAGGTGAAATGATATTTACAAGGGTTTTTAGTGATGAGAATCACTTTAAAATGATGTAAGGGTTTTGAAAAAAAAATGAAGGGTTGCCTTAGTGCTAGATCTGCATGTGTGTCCGTACTTGCTTCTTCCCGTGTGCTATCAACACTCTTCCCCCCCTAGCGTCTGTCGCCTCTGACAGACCTCTGCTCCACTGTTTGATCAATGTACTCTTGTAGGAGGTCGGTTGCCACTTCTTGTTCCTTGATGCGTAGTCCCCAAACCAAGTCTCTCTGGAGGGTCTCCCAATTGACTGCACCCGGTATGTCCGGTTGTGGCGTTGTGTAGAGTTCTGAGTGCATGGTTTGTTCACACGCGAATAGATGGAGCAGGTGGGTTGGGCGTGGTGCGAACACTTCTGAGTGTGACTCCCAGAACCCCGTGGTAAACATATCGTCGAAAGTTTGCTTATAGCAGGCAGGGAGATATCTGATGCGTGCGTGCCATGCATAAGCAACTCGTATGCTTGGGGTTGTGCTCATATCATACAAGAGGTCATAATTACCATTGATGAAGCCGGGAATCGGAGGCTGAATATGGCATACATTGCGGAAAGTTTTGAGCACCACCTGCATCATATCGAATATCTTGAGCATCATCTGGGCAGCCACATCTGGCATGGGGTGGAGGCGTGGCAACCAATGTCTGATGGTTGCTATCATGTAAGATACTGTGGGGGTGCCGGTTGGGGGTGCAATGGCGGGGTAATTGAGCCATTCTCTACAGTTTACATTGTTCTGAACCTTGATGGCGAAGGCTTTCCATGATCTTCTTCTTTGTACTGGCCCATAACAAGGGTTATACTTCAAATGCATGGGAGCGTGATCCCATGTTCTCAGCATGTCCGGGTATGTTTCCAATAATCTTTGCCTCCAAGTAGGTTGGAAAATCGCCCCTTTCCTGGCTGCCTCTGGTATATCTTCTGGTTCGAACTGGGTGGCGAAGGTAGGGCACTTGTTGGTGACTCTTTTGATCTCTGCGTTGTAGTCGGCCAACAATACAAAATATGGCTTATATTGTAATTCAGAGCTCGTGATGAGTCGTCTAGGAGCAAGGTGCCTGAAATACTCAGATTGAAGTATGGTTTCTTCAATGGCCTTCATTGCTAGCATCTGAGTTGCTACGCGCTCTTCGTGAGTGTGGCCCATCTCCTCTACCTGCTTCATCCATGCTGACGGGGGTTCCTCATATGTATCCTGGCCTTCCTCTGTAATTCTGCCTCCTGGAAGGGGTTGAGGCTCGTAATTGTCTTCAAATGTCTCCTCCACTGGAATGACTACTGTGTCTTCGTCTATGGTTTGATCAGGTGGAGAGGGAGGTCGTTCATACTGTAACAATTTAATTTTTAGTTCTGCCACCTGTTGCCGTAGCTCAAGTACCTCATTGGTTACTGATAATTCTGGCTCTGGTGAGGTTGCAGCGTTGGCCATATCTTTAGGTTCTTGTTGGTGTGGTGCAGGCACTTGGGCTCTCTGTAGGTCTTTGACTTGTTCAGTAAGCTGATCATGAGCTTCTAAGAGAGTGGCATAGGTTTCTAATATTTGTTGTATATTCTCTGAGGGGATGGCTTGGAATTTAGCAGGGTCGATGGGTGCCCCTAGAGTATTTTCCATGGCTGCTTCGAGGTTGTCTTGATTTTGTTGCTGTAGTCTTTTGTTTTCTTCTTGGGCAGCCGCTAAATGGCGTCGCAGTAGAGCCATGTTTCGTTGTAGTCTAGCGTTACGGGCTAGCTGATCTCTAAGTTGTTCTTCCGTTGCCCTACTCTTCTCTGTATGTGTGGACTCGAGCTCCACCTGGTATTGTTGGAGGGTGGTCACCTCCTGCTGTAACTCCGTATTAGACAACTCCAAGGCAGTGACACGTGCCTGGAGGTGGGATGACAATGTACAGAGCTCCTTATTGTTTTCTTCTAATAACCTGTATTCCTGTTTAAGTTGGGCCGCAGCTTCGAGCATGGTGTTGAGTGCATGACTAAATGAGGTGGGTGCAGGGGTGAGGGTGGAAGATGCAAGGGGTCGGGAGATGGGAAAGGGAAAAGTGGATGCTGTGCCTACAGTGTTTGGAAATGGCGACGTAAGTGAAATGACACGTGGTGATGTTGGAATAACAGTGGTGGTGGGTGATCCCGTGGATGGTGAGATGTCCATGGGATCGGACGTGAGAGTGTGTGATTCGTGAACTGAGAATACAGGAATGGTGGGTGGTGTGATAGTGGTGGCAGTGAATGTGGGGGAGTGGGGTTGGGAAAGGGACTTTTTATTATAATTATCCACTTGCTGGAGTATATTTACAAGGTTCGTCCAGAATGACGGTTGTGTGACTTGGGTTGCGGATGAGGCGGTTACTAGGGACGTGGTGGATAGGGTTTGGGTGTGGGTGAATGGAAAAGGATGGGATGAGGTCTGGCTAGTGGCAAGTGGTTGTCCAAGCGCGGGGAGATAGGAAGGGTGACCTATTATGGTTTGATCGGTGGCAGGATGACCGGTGTGGGGTACAAAAATTTGTGTGGAAGTGATGGATGTGGGTAAAGGGAAGGATGTAACAACAGAGGTGTGTACAATAGTTTCATGATGGGTGGACATCCGTTGTTCAGAAAGGCTAGTGGAGAAGGGTTCTGAGGGTCGAATGGAAGGTGACGGTGGAGATGGTACCTGGGTAATTACCTCTTGTTCGTCAGCGGGACTTGGGCTCGTCATGTGAACATCCTCTGAAATGGTGGTAGGCATGGCAGTAGAGACTTCCATTTGAATCATTTTCCCTCGGCGTGGCCGTGTATCAATCCTTCGTTGATCATAGATAGGGTTTTCCTGATAGACCATTGTCCTCAATGCTTCCCCGATCCCACATGTCTCTGCCAATAGATTCAATGATTCCACAAGTGTGAGTCGACATTCTCGGTTTGAAGCATCTGGTTCACTAGAGCTCTGTTCGCCTCTTCTGTCATCTTATGTCTTCTCTGTACCTGCTTGATTGTCTTGTACAGCCGTCTGAGTTGTGCTGTGTAGGCACGGGCCTCCTCTTCACTGTCTTCTGGTTCATTTCTTTGTGCACCTTCCTGAATTTGAGTGTGTGGGTCATGATGAGGTTGTGCCACTTCTTCCCCATGTACTCTGCTTGTCTCGCCCCGTGGCTGTTCTCTTTGGACTGATGTTCCCGGATCAACATTGTCAGGGGAGTCTTCACTGTCTGATAGGGGAACTGTCTGCAGGAATCTTTCAAAATCAAAGTTTGGGTCCTCTGTGAAGGTGGCCATGGATGCAAACTCTGCATCGGTAGGTAGTGGAGGGGCGGATGGAGCGGGTTGTACCACCTCCCCAGCTTGAACTCCTTGAAGATGGATCGTGAAAGGTGCGACCTGAGCTTCTGGTTGGGGAGAAGCTTCGGTCGTGGCTTCTTGAGGGGTCATTACCTGGGAAACCTGGGAAAGCGATCCACGCATTCGTTTTGCCGGCTGGCTCCCTGACTTCCGCCCTTTGAACAGCTCTAGTTGTGCATATTTTAGGGCTCTGGCAACTGGCACATCATATGCAAGACATCTATAGATAATTCTTGTAAGTGCACAACAACCATGCAAAGTGGGCTTCCTCACACCCCGCTTGCCTGCCTCATACACTTGGTCTAAGATCCATACCGGCATCTTAATGGGCAAGCTTCCAGTCTCTGCTAGATATAGCCCATACCATATTTTCTTGTGAGGTTGGGTGAAACGGTCCTGAGCTGGGAATGCGAAGTGTTGGAGGCACATCCGCAAAGGTATGGCGATGTTGGGGGTGAGGGCGCACATTTCTTTGAGCTTCTTGATTCTATTGCTTTTCATCGACTCAGGTATCAAGGGGTCGCGGTCAGAAGGTACATGCGTGCCATACATCTGAAGTGCTTCCTTGATTACAGTAACATTCAATTCGAACTTCCTCATTTCCTCCAGATTTGACAAGGAGGGCACCCAGAATGTGCCTGAATGATCTTTATCCCCTGTCGGCTTCAGCGTGGCAATTAGATAGTAGCACCTGAGGAAATCGGGTTTAGGCAGAGCTGCACTGAAATAAGTTTGTAATCCTGCTTTTTGCCAGATATCTTGAAGTGGAGCTGCATTTTGCAATGCTTCGAATTCTCGTGAGAAGAACTGGAAGGTCCACCACACTCCTCCACATTCCATCTTGGACTCCCAGATATGATCCGCGTCCCCTAAATCTCCTGGAATCTCATTGAACCAGTGAGAATGCCCCTTTACTCTTTCGGTTAGGCCATTTGGTGGATCTGGGATAGGAATTCTCCGCACATTCATGAACTCTTCAGGCCGAGCTGTGGGTGGGGCCTCCACCGGCATGGCATCCCAATTGATTGGAGCACCAGAGCCTGCCTGAGAGCTTGTGCCTGCCGTGGTTGCCATGAGAGGAGGTTGCTTATCTGCTGGAAGAAGAAAGGCACATTAGTGTTGCATAGGAAACCAGACGTAATGGTGTTCCCTTCACAATACTAACATGACAATCCGGAGGTCAGTGGTTAGTGGTGAAGTGTTTGTGATAGGTGTGAGTGGTGGTTAGAGGTCAGTGTCATCCTAGATGCATACTTTGGTTACGCAATGGGCTCAGAATGCTCCTGTGATAGAGTAGACGGGTTTATAGAATTGGGTCAGGGGGTTTAATACACAGTTTAATTCTCCAAACTTTGATAGCGGATTCGTAACTCTTAGAGCTAAAGACAGGTGAAGATTTCTGGATGAGAGTGTGATGTATTTGGGACCTTTTGGGTACCCATTTCCAGACAATCCTAGGGTTGATGGGAGTGGAGATAGTGAGTGGTGTAGGTATCATTTCGTTTTCTGAGTTGTTGGCCACGAGTGTTTGTGAATGTTGCCTCATCCTAGTGCCTGAAGGTGAAGTAATTTGAGCTTGTAAGCAGGCCTTGGGCACCCATATTTGTCTAGCATTAGGGATGGCCTTCATTGACCGCTTAGGAACCCAAATAGAAATGGTATGCCTAGGGGTTATCTTAGAGGGCTTCTTCACTTTGTTCCTTGATGTTGAGGCTCGTTTCTTGTCTCCTTGAGAGTCTGCCATTAGAGTTGTGGGTTTTCCATCCTTGCGTATCCAGATCTGCTTCGCGCCACGAGATGCTCCATGTTGCACGGGTTGGCGCTCCTGCCTCTTGATCAGCAGCCTCCTTCGTGTCGAGTGATGTTCGGTCTGCTCATTTAGAATCTTCTTTGGATCAGTTAGGAACTCCTTATTGGCTCTTGTACCTTCAGTAAGATTGACAATCCTCTGCACCATAGAAGATTGTACAAGAACAACATTGTTATCTTCATGTGGATTCCTGGAGGGACCAGGAGTTGGTGCCTGTTCTAATGGTTTGAGTGCTTGATTTTCTAACTCAATCGTGAGATGGCTTTGGCCTACCCAAGCTTGAAGAAGTCCACTTCTTAGGTTGAGGTTGACTGCGTGATCATAGATCCAGTCTTGGCCTAAGACAAGAGGTTCGGTCAGATCCTCGTCTTCACACACTAGCACTTTTGCTGGCATGAGGACCTCTTGTATGTAGAGGGGAAGATCCACTTCTCCCATGCAAGGGGTTTCAACACCTCCTAGTCCTATCAGATATGCTTCTAGGGGTTTTACCTCCAATTGCAGCTGCTTGCAATAAGAAAGCCGAACTGCACTTGTGGCTGCTCCTGAATCAATTAAAGCTCTCACGCTTGTTGTGTTGTCTCTTTGTCCTATTTCTAGGGTCACAAAAGGTCTTCGATCCACTATCTTATGGGTACGTTCACCTGAAGCCTCACACATGGCCATGTGATAGCCTGGAGACGCTTGAGTGTCAGTCATAGGCTGATCCCTCCCTTGTCTCCGCAACTTCATTCGTCTGATACGCTCTAAGGCCTCTACCTGTGCTTCTTCTCGAATTCGTTTTTCCTCCTCTTTACGTTGCTTAGCCTTATTGAGTCGACTTAGCATTTCCTCCGTGAGGGGTTCCTGATACAGCTTGACTCTGCATCCACTAATATAGTTTGGGAGAACATCACCCTCTAAAGTGGCTAGTTGTACTGCTCCACTCGTGGAGATCCTATTGATGATCATAGGTCCGTAGCCTCTCTTTTCTAGCTTTCTTGCATGTTGTTTCAATGTGTAAACTAAAACTAGATCTCCTGCTTTCAAGCCTTTATCCTTCACATGGGCATCAAAGTATGCCTTCTGTCTCTTCTTAGCTGCATATATCCCTGCAGCTGCTCTCAGTCTTGTTTCTCCTAATCGTTCAAGGTCAAAAAGTCTAGAGGAGAGTTCATGACCCGTCCATTCGTGCTCTTGTGCTACTTTTAATGTAGGTATTAAGAAGTCCAACGGTAGCACTGCGTTTTGGCCAAATACCATCTGAAAGGGGGTGGCTTGGAGTACCGTTTTGTAGGCGACTCGGTATGCCCAAACAGCATGGTGTAGCTGTTTGTCCCAATCAGAGCGTTTATTGTTCACTAATTTTGTCAATACATTGCATAGGATCTTATTGGTGCTTTCGGCTTGTCCATTTGCTTGGGGATGATAGGGGGCAGACTTCTTATGCACTACCAAGAATTCTTGGAGCAGATTTTCAATAACTTCATTCAAGAAGTGAGTGCCTCTATCACTAACTAGCTCTATGGGTAGCCCGTATCTTGTGAATACATTCTCAAACAAGAATTTAGCAGTTGTCTGAGCATCGTTCTTCGTTGTGGCTTTTACCTCTACCCACTTGGTTAGATAATCCATGGCAACGATGATATACTCAGCATGGGAACCCTTAGCTGGGGGATTGATAGGACCTACAAAGTCTATTCCCCACTTAGAGAATGCACGTCCGCCCATCATAGGCTTCAGTGGCATCTCATCTCTGCGTATAGGATACTGGGTTCGCTGACAAATCTCACACCTCTTCACATAGGTGTGTGCATCCACGTGAAGGGTGGGCCACCAAAATCCTGCAAATAGAATTGCTTTGATCACCCTATCTGGACCAAAATGTCCTCCTGCTACACCCTGGTGAGCTGTTTCCAAGATCTTTAGGTATTCACCTTCATGGACACATAGTCTCAGGTAACCATCCTTACCCCTTTTGTATAAATTATCACCAATGATGGTGTAATCCAAGGCTTCTTGTTCCAAACTTCTTTGTCTGGCCAGAGTCATATCTTGAGGGAATGTTTTCGTCCTCAAGAATGATACTAGGGGTTGACTCCAATCCGGCACTATGGACACTTGATAAAGAGTGGCATGTTCCACAGGTGGTTTAGTGCAGCAAATTGGGCATTCCTTGCACAACTTCTGGACATCAGCTTCCATAGTCGGCCAATGCACTCCTAGTCTCCTCAGGGTCTGTAGGGTTCGTTGTTTTGAGTAGTGTTGCTCTAATGCACCTACATGTGCTAATTGCAACCACTTAGCGTACTCGTCCTCTTCCACACAACAAGCCAAGATTCCTTGATCCGTGTGCTTGTACATACTTCCAGCCATGATGTGGTACTTTGGAGCTTTGACTACCTCCTTATTCTGTGTGTTTACTATTGGATGATTACGTCCATATGTAAGTATTGGCACTAAGGGCTTGGCCCATTGGGGCACCACTTCCAAATTGAACAAGTATGCATCAGGTAAGTCATCGGACACTCCTTGTGGGGCCTCTCCGGATGTGAGCCTAGAGAGATGGTCTGCTCTCAAATGAGTCCTACCTTTCCTCACCACAACCTCAAAGTCATACTCCATTAGTAAGAGAAACCATCTTACTAACCTTCCGGTGTTGCATGGTTTGTTTACTAGGTATAGTAATGCTTGATGATCAGTAAAAAACTTAAACTTATTTGCAAGCAAATAATGTCTAAACTTTTTAACCGCATACACCATGCCTAGTCCTTCTCTCTCAGTGGTGGTATAATTCCGTTCAGCTGCATTTAGTTGTCTATTAGCATAGGCAATAGGGAGATCCATGTTCCCATCACCCGTAGGTTGTGCAAGAACGCATCCAATAGCATAATTGGAGGCATCCACATGAACATGGAATGGTTTGCTCCAATCTGGTGTGGTCAAGATTGGTGCAGAACACAATCGCTTCTTCAGCTCATTGAAGGAGTTCTCACACTCATTAGTCCACTCAAAATTTGTCAAAAGTCCGTACATGGGTTTTGCAATGACAGCATACATGTGAATGAATCGGCGGTAGTAACCACAATGCCCCATGAAAGCTTGAACTTCTTTGACATTCCTTGGCCTAGGTAGTTCTGCTATGGCTCTCACTTTCTCTTCATCAGTGGATATGCCGTTCTTGGACACTATGTGTCCTAGAATCTTGCCTTGCCTGACCATGAACACGCACTTTTCTGGGTTGAGGCAGACTTGATATTCTCTGCATTTATCAAAGATCTGTCTGAGTTCAGGTATATGGGTCTGCCTGATGTTGGAATGAGCACAAAGATCATCAACATAGACTTCTAAGTTCTTCCTCAAGAACTCCTTAAATACATGGCACATCAGCCTTTGGAAGGTTGCGGGAGCATTGGTCAGCCCGAATGGCATTACCCTAAAAGCGAATATACCCCACTCTGTGGCAAAAGCCGTTTTATGCTGATCTTCTGGTGCAATGGCTACTTGATTGTAGCCCGAAAACCCATCTAGGAAGCTGTACACTTCCTTTCCTGCTACCCTTTCTAATAGATGCTCAGTGATAGGAAGAGGATAGCTATCTCTAATAGTGGCTGCATTAACCTTCTTCAAGTTAATGCATACACGCAGCTTGCCATTCTTCTTGGGCACCACTACGATGGGGGATACCCACTCAGTGTGCTCAATTTCATAGATAAATCCAGCTTCGACCAGTCTATCTATCTCCTCTTTGATCTTAGCAGCGTAATTATCGTTATATGTGTAGGGCTTTTGCTTAGAGGGTTTAACATCTGAGGTCATGGGGATAGTGTGTGAGCATATGTCAGGGTCAACACCCTTCAAATCCTTGTAGCTCCAAGCGAATACATCTCGGTATTCTCTTAGCAAGGCGATCAGCTCTTGTTCTTCTTCTCCTGTTAGGTCATGACCTATGTATGTGCATCTTTCTTCTCCTTCCTCGATGGCGACAACTATTTTCTTGGTAGTTTCCTTGCTATCATAGGCTTCTCCTGCTTGTGCCTCACGTTTAGGCATTCTTATCATGACCCTCCTATCGTCTATCTCATATTTTTTAAAGTTTTTAGGGACCTCAAACAAAGATTCTTCTGCCTCCAGCGTGACTTCCTTCTTCTTTCTTTTCTTTCCTCTGCTTTTAGAAGCTACTTGTGTGGCTAACCTCACCTCATTTGTAAGCTCTCCGTGCCTCTAGGGTTGAAATTCTACTTCATAGAAGTATTCTTCATCTGATGCAAAGGGTGGGTCCATAATGATTGACTCTAGATCAGAGTCACTTGCATCCTCAAATGCATCAGGGCTAGGTTCGCATTCTTCTAGAACTGCCTCTCCCATGATTGGCTCTATGGAGAAGACTGAAATATCATAGCCATCTTCATCACAGTGGGGTGTCCATTGTTCCTCATTGATGGCTACATCCAGGGTTGCTAGAATTTCTGCCCAGCCGTGGGGTTCGAGTTCTTCGTCAGGAAATACTACAGGTGCATAGGCTGGGTCTTGAATGGGTCTATGTGTTTTGTTTGCACCTATATCTCTGGCCTTTTCTCTTTTCTCCTCTTCTACTGCTACTTTGCACATCCATAAGTGGGTGTCTTCATGCATCCATGAGGATCCTGATCCTATGGAATGCACAGATTCTGTATCATCTTTGGCTCTATGGATGGGATTCCATTGAATAGGTGGTACGTCTCTATGAGAGTAATCCTTAAGATTGACTTTGGTTGTGACACCTAGATGTTGCAAATACAAGGAATTGGTTCCCCAATCCTGTACCACTTGCAACTGCCGTAGAAAGGTCTTCCCAAAATCATTTCATAGGCATGGTTTTTGCTGAAGTCACATATAGCAAATGTATGTTCAAACTCGACACCACAGGTGGTGAGAGTTATTCCTTCTAGCAATCCTAAGGGTCTCTCAATATGACCATCGGCCATCTGCAATTTCATTCTCGTTGGCCTGAGTGCTGGCTTGCCCCAACGCTTCCATAGGGAAGTGGTGGCAATTGCAACTCCTGCACCTGAGTCCAAAATTGCCTTGGTGGTGTGCCCCTGGTAGGAAATGGGAAGATAGGTGTTCCCTTCTTCACCTTCGCACATGTCTCCTATCTTATCCAAGGGTATCTCTGGCACTGTCCTATGTGATCCTTCCTGGGAATGAGGTTTTGCTACTTCGGGCACTTGATTTGCTACATGTTTCCACACTTCTGGTCTAACCTTGAGCAGCTCTTCCAAAGTGAGATTGCACTGCACTTTGGTGTTCTTCACTACCTCTGTGTTCCTAGGTATGACTGAATCTTCGTTTCTTACCATGACTGTGGGGGTTCTCATGCAAGTAGACTTGGCTTCCCATGGGCCCGTGAAGTGGGGTAATTCCTGTAGAGAGTTAGACTCGAAGTCTAATCTTTCTTGAGATTGGGTGCTCTCTTGCTCCCCATAAATGGATGGGATGTCTTGTGGGAATTGGTCATGTGCATCATCCACAAGTTCAATGGGAGGAGGGACTTCACTTTCCTTAGCCCATTTGTCTTCTTGAATCTCGCGTAGGAATTCTGGTGTGAACCGATTCATAGAAGATGGTGTGTCTGGCTCCGTAGAGTTAGGCACATAGGCTTTCTGGGTAGGAGGACCTGCTCTTCCACTAGCCTCGTCATGGTGTTGAGGGGCGTGTTCCTCTTGTGATTGTGCCATTAGATTCTCTATTCTTTCTAAGGAGGGGGGGTTGTCTGGTTCAGTGGAATTGGGCACATAAGCTTCCGCTGGGGGATGGGTCATGTTTTTGCTTGCTTTATCTCTTTCTTGATTTTTTTCTTCCTTGGCAGATCTTGCAATTATGCCCTCTAACTTCTCTAGAAGTCCATCCAAGTGTAATTGTGTCTTGGCTGAGCCCGAGTAATTGAAAAGGCGACTGGCTTCAAACATAGTCTGAGCCAATGCGACCATTTTCGCGCAAAGCTTGGTTCTTTCTATCTCTAGGTCAGCTCTAGGGTAGCACTTGTCATGATCCGTTACATTTGGCCCTTCTTGGATTCTGGCCTGATATGCTTTAAGCATCATGTCTATGTCTTCAGGAGTGGGATCAGCTAATACTGATCCTACTCGGGGTGGTGGGTGGGATACGTGGGGTGTATTAGAGGGCGGAGGGATGGAGGGTGATGGGGATGGTAGCGGTGGGAATGTGTGAGAGTGCGGTTGAGATGTGATCTCTATGATCTTTGCTTTGGTTTCTCTCAAGCTTTCTTCAAGTTCGCTCATCTTTTTTGCCCATTGCCTTTTCATTCTTTCACGACTATCCTTCCAGGCTCTCGTTCTCTTTTTGGTTATGCTCTCTGTTTCACTCACCTCGGGGCTCTTTTCCTGACCAACACCTTGGTTTTATTGTAGTGCCTGGGCTCTTGTGATCACCTCCACCGGTGCAGTGGAAGTCACACTCCCTGTGGAGTCTACAACTAACCCAACAACATTGATAGGAGTGATTTTAGGCATGTTATTAGGGTTCTTTGGGCAATCTCGTAGGAGATGCTCTTTCCCGCAGTCTTGACAAAAACCCTGAATGGTTACTGGTTGAGGTTGTGTAGGGACAGGCAGTGGACAATCTCGTATAAGGTGATCTCCCTGACATCTGAAGCATGGTCCTCTAGGAAATGGGGGTCGTACCTGCTTAGGTTGAGGTCTAGAGTTGGGGTTTGTGTACATGACATTAGCATACTCAGGTTCCCCACTATTTTCACTTGGGTCCTCATAATAGTATGACTCGTTATGCTCGGGTGACTGCATGTAATAAGCCTGTGGGCTATCAATATGTGTGGAGTCAAAACTATGGTCACTTGGATCACTGTCTGATAGCAATGGGGTGATTGGGACTATGGCTCTGTTCGAATTTTCTTCAGCAGATGCATATTTCACTGGGATCACATTGGTTGGAGCAGGGGGTTGCTGCACTAGGACTGGTTGAGGTCTCTGCTGCCCTTGATAAGGTGGCTGATAAGTTTGCTGTGGTCTGTTGTATTGTTGTGGTGGGTACTGATTCTGGTATCTACCCTGTTGTGGATAAGGCTGAGGGTAATTTTGCCTAACAGTTTGTTTGTTATATGGGCAGTCTTGTGCAGTGTGGTTTGTGTACCTGCGCTCTATGGTGCAGTACTGGCTACTAGGATTCGCCTGGGGTTGGGCCATAATGGGACATACATTTGCCATATGGTCACCGCCACAAGTGTAACACCGCTTAACTGGGGCAAATCTCGGAATTTGTTTGCTAGAGACACCTAGTTTTTGAGCCACCTTCTCTGCAAGTTCCTCAATGGATGTGGATTGACCAGATGTGAGGCTACTAGAGCTATCAGAATCCTTATAGATTTTTGATAGTTCCAATTCCTCACCTAGATTGTCCTCAATGTCTATGCACATGCGCACGCACTCTTCTATCGTTCTGGGGTCCTTTAAGTACACATATGACCTGAGCTTGGTGCTCAACAATCCATCTAAGAACAAGGCCATTTGTTTGGCTGGTGTGGGTAACTCCGGCATCGGGCATCTCTCAAGGTACTGCCTAAATCTTCTTCCAGCTAATCTGACCGTCTCTTGAGGTGTTTGTTTGAAGCTATGAATTAGTGAGGAGGTGTTGTGCCTGATTCCACTCTTAGAAAACTCAATGATAAATGCCTCTAAGAGCTGGTCTATGTTTCTGAAATGCCTCTCGTTTAGTGGTTGAAACCACGTAAGGGCAGTGTTCCTAAGGGTTAGACCAAAAGCATTATATTGTGTGAATAGGTCCTCTACCTGTTCAGCTTTCAATACTTGCCGAAATTCTGCCACATGGTCATAAGGGTCTCCAGTGCCATCGAAGTAATTCTTCATGGACTTCACCAGTTGAGTTGGTCGCAGGGTCCTAGTGTGTTCTCTCGGCTTTGGCAAAGGAAAATCATCAGCATTCCTTTGATTCCATGGGGTTCTATGTCTCTCAGGTTCCACTCTATTCCTTTCCGTTCCCGTTCTTTCTCTTCCCAGGGAGTTGGCAAAACTTACCTCAGGTTTGTCTCTACTTCTATCTCTTTGAGCTCCATGAGCTTGGGAGGTCCCGGCTCCTTGGTGACCAAAGAACGCATTAGACCTTGGTTGGGGAAAAACAAATTCACCCTTCCATGTGTAGGCATGCCTGCCATGGTCCGTGACCATGAAGATTCTCTCTGATGCATTGTCTAGGTAGGTTACTTGGCCTGGGTTATCAGGGTCTTTAAACTCATAGATTGTGAGGTCACTCACTTCTTGAGGTCGAGCATATTTATATCTCCAAAAAGCCTCATCGGTTTCTCGGTTTAAAAGAAGATCTATGCTTTTATTATCCTGTGGAATCCACTCTGGAGTCATGATTCTGGTCAAGACAGATTTACCACGGGGGGTTCTTGGCTCTCTCTCTAAGTTCCCTTGCTCTATATCACCCATGTCAGTCTCAGCAATCACATTTCCAAACTCATCAGTTCTATCAGGAAGAGTGGTGACTACATATATAGTCCCCTCTTTATCTAGGTATGCTCCATTCTCAAACTTGACTACCGGGTGGTCTAATCCATGGGGTTGATCGGGGTTCTTAATCTGGACCACCGATCTTCTCAGGCCATCTTCATAGATGCGAGCACCTAGACGATTAGTCCTGATGTATTCCAGTTGAGTCTTGTATGGTCCTTCTGGCTTTTCTAGATAAGCCAACCCTGAACTACCTACTGGTCTCTCCATGTGATAGGACATCTCATAATCACTTGTTTCTGATCTCGGAGTGTATGGGTAATCACTCAACTGTTGGGCCCAAGACCTGGCAGTGTGATTGACACTAGCTTCAGAAGATCTGAGGCTTTGTCTGTCTCGGCCTAAGTGTCTGCCTGATCTAAGGTTCATATGCCTGATTTATCTACTCCCTTGGACCTAAGAACACTCTCGTTGCAGGTTAATTTGCACCAATCACTTTGTTCTTTTGAGTTGAATATTATGTTTATGGTCTTGTCTGAAATCGTGTCGTTAGGAGTACTTAAGTGAATTTCCACACTTGATGAGTGATCGACTCCAGTTTACCTTTTGTCCCTTAGAGTTTTCGCACTTAAGACCTACTTATTTCTTGCACTTGGTTGATTAATACTCTTGGACTTGATTCGTGCCTAACGTTGCCCTAATTAATTACCACACCTAAGTCGTACTTAGCCTATGCTAGGAATTGACAAAGGAGGGTTGAGAGATCTTCCAACCTCAATTAGCTGGTTGACCAGACTGCTACACAAGCCCAGGAAGCCTTCTCCCAAGCTTGGTACTCACCCTTGCTAGCTTGCTTTGGATTGCCTTGAGCGCACACAATGTTCCTGCAAAAGCTCACCAGTCAGTATAGCTCTCTTACCACAAGTAATTGACAGACACACATCAATATTTGTAGTCCCCCTGGAGTAACTCACTATACCCCCTGAATCTGAGGACCACTTAGTTCCACCTAAAGGTCAACTTAAAAATGCATGTTCTAAAACTCCGCGTATGATTCTTACAAAAACCAGTGGAGGTCCACGTAGGATTCTCAACAAGCTTTCCAACGAGACCAAAATATCATCAATCGGAGTTCGTATGGTCAAGTTATGACCATTCAGGCACTAAAGGGTCAAAATAGGCTCTGGGGTTCAGGAGATCCCTCTCTGGTTTCTAGGCCTTTTGCCCACTTCCAAGGTTCTAAAGTTATACCAAGGTGCCCAAAATTAAGCTCAACTACCCTTCCAATCACTCAAAAATAACCCTAAATTTTCATGCGTTAAAGGCCGTGTATCGCGATAGGTCGGGTCGAGGTGTCGCGATAGGTGGGAAGTGTCGCGATAGGTCGAAGTGTCGCGATAGGTCGGGTCGAGGTGTCGCGATAGGTCGGGTCGAGGTGTCGCGATAGGTCGGAAGTGTCGCGATAGGTCGTGAGGTGTCGCGATAGCTCGTGAGGTGTCGCGATAGGTCGAAGTGTCGCGATAGGTCGGGTCGAGGTGTCGCGATAGGTGGGAAGTGTCGCGATAGCTCGTGAGGTGTCGCGATAGGTCGTGAGGTGTCGCGATAGCTCGTGAGGTGTCGCGATAGGTGGGAAGTGTCGCGATAGCTCGTGAGTGTCGCGATAGCTCGTGAGGTGTCGCGATAGGTCGTGAGGTGTCGCGATAGCTCGTGAGGTGTCGCGATAGGTCGAAGTGTCGCGATAGGTCGGGTCGAGGTGTCGCGATAGGTGGGAAGTGTCGCGATAGCTCGGGATATGGTGAATTTTCCTGTTCTGTCTAGTGATCCTGGGAGCTCTAGGCCTGCGCAGTGTCGTGGTGCACTCAGAATCGTGATTGGGTGAAATTTTCGGAGTGTCGCGATAGCTCGAGCTCAACGCCTCGGGGACTGTGCAGATAGATTCTGTACCTGCTGAGCTTGCTGGAGATGATGATGGAGCTGCCACCTACAAGAAACATGCAAAAAACACACAAAACAAGAACACACACACTCGCTCTCTCTCAAACTCGCACACAACAAATGAGGGAATGATAAGGAAGAGGGAATATGTAGTGGAGAAGGAGGTGGAGGTGGAGATGGAGAAGGAGGTGAAGATGGAGATGGAGATGGAGAAAAATCAGAAATTTACCAACTACTTACCATTCCAACGCGTCCTCTCTACGTCTTACCATCACCCACTCGTCCTCAAAGCTCGATCCCCGGCAACGGCGCCAAAATTTGGTGTAGCTCAGTGATGAGTAGCACCTCCTTTAATGTCAATCCGGGAAGACGTGAGGATGGTATGAAGACCACGAGCAAGTGGAAGTACAAGTGCGTGAGTGAAAAGCACACAAGCATGCACACACATACACGCACACACACACACACGGCAAGAACAAAGAGAGTAAGACAATGGAATCACTTATATTGCAACCAAGTTCTCATACAAGTTCAAAACTAAAAGAAGCCCCCAAAAATGAGCTCTCTAGCTCTATTTATAGTTTTTGACTAGCTTTGGCCCTGTCCAGACCTAGTGTCCGGCCTAGTTAAAAATTAGGTCCCAGGGCTTATTTGAGGGCTCAAACGAGATCTAAAAATTATGAAAATTGGCAGGCAACTACTTCTAAGGCTCCCCAAGCTCGAGGACTCCTCGGCTTGTACAAAATGGAGCTACAAAAAGGTGAAATGATATTTACAAGGGTTTTTAGTGATGAGAATCACTTTAAAATGATGTAAGGGTTTTGAAAAAAAAATGAAGGGTTGCCTTAGTGCTAGATCTGCATGTGTGTCCGTACTTGCTTCTTCCCGTGTGCTGTCAACAATGTAGCATAAATCAAGCTACCCACCAAACTCTGATAGAGCTTCATATCTTTGAATTCCTCTCCTCCATATCTAGTCAATCTATGATTCACTTCCATTGGAGTTGGTGCCATCCTGCTTCTTCCATTTTAAATTTGGTTAGCAAATTTTTCAGATACCTTTCTTGAGTTACATATACTCCATGTTGAGTATATGAAATCTCCATTCCCAAAAAGAATGACAAATTTCCCAAATCACTGATTTTGAATTCTTTCTCCATCTGTTTCTTAATCATGTGTATGTCTTTGTCATCTGTTCCTGTAAGTATTATGTCATCAACATATATACAAACATAAATAAATCCATCTTCACTTGCTTTGACTAGCAAGCTACTATCTACCTTTGATGCTTGAAATCCAAGTTCCTTCAAGAACTTTACAAGCCTATAATTCCATGCCCTTGGGGCCTGCTTCAATCCATACAAAGCTCTTTTGAGCTTACACACATAATTTGGATACACTTGATCCTTGAACCCATCTGGTTGTTCCATATAAACTTCATCTGAAATGTAACCATTCAAAATAACATTCTTAACATCTAATTGAGATAATTTCCAACCTTTGCAAGCAGCAATTGCTATGAGTGTCCTTATGGTTGTCATCTTTGCAACATGACTATAAGTTTCATCATAGTCCACTCCATATGTCTGTGCATATCCCTTCACAACAAGTCTGGCTTTGTACCTAGACACACTTCCATTTGCAAATCTTTTTGTTTTGTAAACCCACTTACATCCAATGATTTTCTGGCTATTAGGTTTAGGAACCAGATCCCATGTCTGATTCTCCATCAATGCATCATACTCCTCTTGCATAGCTTCTTCCCAATTCTTCTTCCCTTTGGCTTCATCATATGTAGATGGATCTTCATCTGCTTTTACCATGTAAGCATAATCTTTAGTAGTCAAGAATGAAGTATCATAGCTATACCTTGTAGGTTGCCATTTGTGCCTAGATGACCTTCTGAGTTCTCCACTTCTTGAAGTTTCTGGTTCATCACACTCTGGATCAAACCTTGGCACTTCTTCAACTTCAACCTGTACTTCATTTTTCTCTTCTTCATCAAATATCTGAACCTTTGATTTACCTTTCTTCTGATTCACAACTTCTCCCATATCTGCATGAACATTAAGTGTACCTGCATACCAAGTACCTTGCTCATCAAATGTAACATCCTTAGACACAAGGAATTGCTTTGTGGATGGACTCCACAATCTATAACCCATCTGCTTGTCATCATAACCAATGAATACATATTTCTCTACTTTAGGCTCCAATTTATGCCTCAATTGAGTTGGCACATATGCATATGCCAAGCATCCAAATATTCTGCAATGATCCAAGGTAGGTCTCTTACCCCACCAAGCTTCATATGGTGTCATACCTTGCAAGGCTTTACATGGTAACCTATTGAACAAATATGTGGCTGTGTTTACAGCCTCAGCCCACAAATAATTAGGACAATTTTTCTCCTTCATCATGGATCTTGCAAACTCAACAAGAGTTCTATTTCTTCTCTCTGCTACCCCATTTTTTTGAGGAGAGTACCTGCAAGTAACTTCTCTCTTTATACCTGCATTCCATAAGTAATCACTGAACTCAGTGGAGAAATACTCTCCACCTCCATCTGACCTTAACCTCTTCAATTTTTGACTTGTAATTCTTTCTGCATATGCATGATAGTGTTTAAATGTATTAAACACTTCTGATTTGTCTTTGATCACATAGATTGTGATCCACCTGGTAGCATGATCAACATATATGACATAATATCTTGAACCATTTATACTGAAGTCCTTTCAAGGACCCCACACATCTGTATGTACCAATTCAAGTCTTTCTGAATACATAAAACCATACTTATTGTATGATTGCTTATGAGCTTTACCTAGCTGACATGCTTCACATCTGTATGTCATGTGTTGACCTGCAACATTAGGCAATCCAAGCACTGAACCATTGTTAACCATTTCTTTGATACCTCTTTCATTAAAATGTCCAAGTCTTTTATGCCAAAGATCCAATTCAGATACCTTCTGCTCTCCATATGCAAACATAGCATGTCCAATATTACCTTGTATCTTTAATGTGAAGAGCCTTCCTTCCTTCTTTCCTGTAACAATCTGTTTATACCCTTCACTAGGGTCTTCAACATAAACTCCATCATTAGTGAACCTTACCTCATATCCTTTTTCCACAATTTGACCTACACTGATCAAATTCTTTGGAATTGTAGGAACATACAGTAGCTTACTCAAGAGAGTGCTTCCATCTTTGGCTTTGACTGAACCAATTGACTTTACCTTGTGCTTTGTATTATCACTTGTTTGAACTGTGTGATTAATTGTCTTATGATCTAGATCAGTCATCAAAGCAATATTTCCACTCAGATGATTGCTACATCCTGAGTCGATATAAAATACTCTCATGTCTTCATGTGAGGCTTCACATGTAGCATTCATAATAAGAGTTGAATCTTCTTTCTGATCTGATGCATAATTGTAGTAGGTGTTATTATAGGATTGATTTTGTAAGTTTCTTCCTCCACCTCTTCCAAAAGAATTCCTACCACCTCTACCTCTGAAGTTTCCTCTCTGATATCTACCACCTCTTCCTCTTTGATTAAAATTCTGATTAAAATTACCATTGCTTTGATTATTATGCCAACAATCATGCGATAGATGATTGGTCTTACTCTGATATAAGGAGGCAAATAATCATTCACTGCCATATAGTTTATGCTCCTTGCTTGAGCATCCTTCTTCATCCAAATCTTTATATCTTCAAGCTCCTACCTAGTTGGAACACTAGGATCTCTAAACTCTAGCTTTTCTTCCTCTCCTGTGATGTATCCCATCAGATCTTTGCTCATAAGATGAGCTTCCATTCTCATTGACCAAGTTGGATAGTTCTCTCTATCCAACTTCTCAATTTGGAGACTATCTCCCATCCTTTCTTCACATGTACTATCAAATCTTTAACCCTTATAAGGAATGAATGTACCTTGGCTTCAAATGTTGCTCCTTCTAATCCTTTTGATAACCTTTATGTGTCTTCCTTCAATCTTTCTTCACACTTTATCCTTTTGAACCTTCGGGATGTAAAGTTTGTAGGTCTACAGCAGTCGGAGTCTTCCTTTCCTCAATTTTGATACTTCCTGCTCTGATACCACTGATGGAGAGTGTAAATCTCCAAAAGAACAAGCTATCCTTGATGTTAGACCACCTCTATATCAAGAATAACTTCAGACTCCACTTAATTTTAGAAGAAATCATCCAAGCAACACATGATTTATAAATGTCGTGTTTGTCAATTTGGAAAATCTCACAAGTTACCCTTCTCAAGGAAAGGCTACTATTGTGGAAGGACTCCATAGCCTTCACACAATTGAACTAAGACTAACTAGCAAGGCCACACACTAGGAAGAGAGATGTCTTTCCACCCAACCAACCCCTCCAATATATAGCTCCAAGTCCAAGGGGGTAAGCCCCTCCCAAGGGGACATGTGTACCTTCCATCACATGGGTCCCTAAGGTGGTCACATGGTTTCCAAGCTTAGGATATCACATGAAATCACATGGCTTCTAAAAGAAGACTCTCCAAGCTCTCACGTACAAACCAAGTGGATAGGAGAAGCTTCCAATCAAGCCTAAGGTACTCAACCTTAGAGAATTATCCATAAGGTTCTAGACTTATCTAAAAGAGGTAAATAAACTATAAATCCAAAGGGTTTCACACCTAGAAACCCAAGGGTTCTACCCCTTAGACCCATGTAATTATACAACATTCTCCCCCCCTTAAAAGCATTTCCGTCCTCAGAAATGAGTGGAGATATATCCCTTGGGGTATTCCCCCGTGCTCCATGATCAATCTCAAAGATCATGGTCTTCATCTCTCTAATTCGCCTCTTAATTCAAAAGGGTGATTTCTATCCTGAATGAATCTTTAAAGAGGAGAATCCATGTATGGTTTGATTCCCTGCTCCAATCATTCAAAGTTCCATCTATTTTGCATACGAAAAAGAACTGAGTCGAATGCGAAAGAATGAAAAGGGTGGAAGAGAACATCCCTGCCTATTTCCTTTGTTTAAGCTATGTGTCATCTGGGTCTCCATAGCTCAAACATGTGAATTAGGTGGATACAAAGTGACTTCAACTAAATTACTACCTTGGCCCATTGCTTTGCACCACTTGTGCATGGACCTAGCAAAATAGATGAATGCTTCTGCAGGTCAGATTCATCTCTGAAGTTAGAATCCAACTTGTTCTAAAAGAAAGATGAATCTTACATAATCCCTGCCCAAATCAATCTCTTTTAGTGAAATGGGTGGATTTTCTTGTTTGCAATTCGCCTCCAATAAATCTAAATAGAGGGGAATTTCATTTTATAATCCCTACCTAACCAATAGAATGGTAAAAGTGGATTACCTAGTTTCTACAAGGATATAACATCCTCTTTATCTATAGAGACAATTTGAAATAGCATACCAAAAGTGGATTCAATGTTCTTTCAAAACTTTACGTAGTTTTGAGAATCCACTTTAAGGGACTAGGATCCATAGGGATCAATCTAACTAATGTAGACTCCAATTGATTGAAACCTATTTTACTTGTTCTTCCAAAAAGATTAAGATCTTTATAACTATGCCCCAAGATGGGAACTCATAGTGTAAAAGATCGTGTTATCTTTAAGGTCATAAGTAAAAATAGATTATTCCAATCATTTCTTCACTGCTTAATCCTTACGGATCTTTAGTTGGATTTCAAACCTTAAAGGTCTTCTTGATCCTTCTAGAGTTCTCTCCCTTATATTCTAGATCTTTAAAAGATGTCTTATCTTGACATCTTTCTTATTTCTTCAATTGACTTGAAATATCAAGTATCCAAAAGATGATCTTTCTGAGCTTTCTTTCAAGCTTGGTCTAAGATCATTTTTATGTTCCTTGAATTTCAAGTCATACTTTGGCATGAAGCTTTTAGAGCTTCATCCTTTGGAGTTTACCTTCAAACTCAAAAAGTTGATCCTCTCCTTATTTCTAACTCTCTACTCTATAAGAGATAGATACTTTCATATCTTGTTGGAAGAATTCTTCTTCCCTTTGAGAGGATAATTGAAGAAGATGTCAATTCCTAGACATTATCTTCCTAATGTATTCCATTGGATCATGAGTCCCTTTTTCTTCTGGCCATCAAGAAAAAGTACTCAACAGGATTCAACACCCACTGTCCCATACCAGTGAGTTCCTCATCCAATCCACATAACTATGTCTCTGTATCTTTTGACCTTCTCTGTCCTTTTAAATGCCCTTCATACTATGGTACCAAATTATAAGATCAAGGACTAAGGTGCTTAGATACACCACTTCTAATCTTACTTAAATATTTGGTTAACCATTTAATGTGGTGTGTTTTATCTTATCAAACTTAAGGTTTGATTTGATCTTTACCCTACTTGGGTCTTTTAGCTTTTCTTCTCTTCTTTTGCCAAAATAAGAGATAAGACTCAATCTTTCTCCAATAGATCGCTTCATGTTCAACGCTTTACCCATGGGTTTTACTTGGGGATCTAGCTATTATGCTTCATACAAGAAGTCATATTCCTTAGGTCTATATTACTGGAATCTATAACATATGTTATGTTATCCCCATGAAGCATCAAAATTCCTTTAGGTTTATACTTTATAGCTCATCCAACTTCTTTTCCTATCCCACTTAGGATTTATACAATCCTAATGGTTTATGCAAGTCTTCTCTTGCATTGGGGTTCTTTGAGAATTCTCAATTTCTGAGAACTTCAATTAGTTGGAAGATGTAATGAACGATATATGAAGTACTAGAATACGAGGAAGTACTTTAACTTTATCCATTTCTTGCATATCTTTTACCTTGCAATACCATATTTCGTCTTTTCAAGGCATAAGATAGAAGTTCTTGGGACTTTCTCTCCTCCTTAAGAGTTTTCATTGTTGGAGTTAGACGTCTGCTGAAGCACGCGAACAGCACAAGGAAGAAGAAGAAGCTTGGAGCACAACACACAAGACTGAATGTATTACTAGAGAATGTACAAAGATGAGTAGCCCATTAGGGCAATAGGCGTATATACAAGCCGGGGGAAAAAAACCTCCTAAAGAGGGAAAAAAGTGCCCCGGCAGTCCTAGAGTGTTCACACACATCACTACCTAAATATATCAACAAATCCCCCCTGGGAGTGATGCGGTGAACAAGGAGCTGGCACTCATGTATAAGGAAGTGCCAAGCTATGTGGAAATCACTCCACAAAAGGAAGTAAGCCCAAAGCTTTGCGGAAAGCTTCAAACTTCTCCCTAGGCAGAGCCTTCGTGAAAAGGTCTGCAATGTTCTCCTGCGTGGGCACATATGCCAAGCTGATCTCCCCAGCAGAGAACCTCTCCCTGACATAGTGATAATGCACCTCAATGTGCTTAGTGCGAGCATGGAACACAGGGTTCCTCGCAACTGCCAATGCGCTCTGACTGTCAGTGAAGATGGTGGTGGCAGAAGACTGGCCAACACCCAAATCAGCCATAAGGCGTCTGAGCCACACACACTCAACAGTCGCTGTGAAAGCTGCCCTATACTCAGCCTCACAACTGGAAGTGGCCACAGTAGGCTGCTTCTTGCTCAACCAAGATATACATGAGCTACCAAGCATGAAGCAAAAACCACTGGTGGACACACGAGTGTCATAGCAACCAGCCCAATCTGAGTCAGAAAAAGCATGCAAATCTGGCGGTAGTGATCCCCCCTTGGGATAAAACAACCCAAGTAGCCGAGTACCACTCAAGTAGCGAAAGATGCGCTTAACCGCTTTCCAATGCGTGACTCCTGGGCAATGCATGAACCTGCTCATCTGTGAGACAGCAAACTGAATATCTGGCCGAGTAATGCATAAGTAAATCAAGCATCCAACAGCCTGCTGATAGAGAACAGCATCAAATGCATCTCCAGCATCATGAAGACTCAATCGTAAACCTGTCTCCATAGGAGTGGCAATAGGCTTACAGTCTTCAAGGCCAAAACGCTGCAATAATGTGTCAATATATTTCGTTTGACACAAAGCCATTCCACCATCAACATGCATAAACTGAATGCCCAAATAGTGATGCAAATGCCCCAAATCAGACATCTCAAATGAGGCATGCAAATCAGCCTTAAAATCAGCAATATGTGTCTCAATAGGACCAGTGAGCAGCATGTCATCAACATAGACAACAATGATCAGAAGCACATCATTAGCACGCTTGACATATAAGGTGCTTTCAGTTGGACTGTTCTCAAAACCATGTGCAATGAGATAGGCATGTATCTTCTCATACCAAGCACGTGGTGCTTGCTTTAAACCATATAACGCCTTCTTTAACCTGCACACCTGGTTTTCATGCCCTTTTTGCACAAAGCCACGGGGCTGAAAAACATACACTTCTTCATGCAAGTCACCATTCAGAAATGCTGTTTTAATGTCCAACTGATGTACATTCCAACCATGATGGGCTGCAAGTGCACAAATGCTCCGAACAGTAGTCATACGGCATGTAGGTGCAAAGGTCTCATCAAAATCAATGCCTCTTTCCTGCGCATAACCCTTTGCAACAAGCCTAGCCTTATACCTGTCAACTGTACCATCAGGTTTACGCTTCAGCTTGTATACCCACTTAGTGCCAATGGCCTTCTTGCCAGGAGGCAAGTCACATAAAGACCATGTACCATTCTTCATTATAGCATCATATTCAGATTGCATAGCAGCCATCCAATTTTCTGAATTTTGTGCTTCATCAAAAGAAACAGGCTCATTCTCATCACAGAGACTAGAGGCAGCCATAGCATAGCAATCTGATGCAAAGGAGGCACTATGAGAGCCTGAACGAGTACGATATGACAAAGGTGCATCTAATTTGCTGTCACGCAAAGTCTGCACCAGCCATTTTGGCATCGTTTTTGCCTGCTCAATATCAGCTCTCTCATCAACAAGTGCATCATGTAAATCTGCATCAGAAATGGAATGATCTGCATCATCATATGAAACCTGCAAAGGCTGAGAAGTTGCCTCATTAGGACCAGCACTAGCCTGTCCACCTGTAAAAAGAGGCATCAAAGTATCATACATGTCTTTGGAGCTAACAGATGTCTCCTTAGTACATGAAAGCAATGGCTGAATAGCATCTTCCACAAAGACAACATCACGGCTAACCAGAATGCGTTTAGTCTGTGGATGATACAGACGATAGCCTTTACTTTCAGAACTGTACCCAACAAAAATACATTTTACTGCCTTATCATCCAATTTTCTGCGATGTTGTTCAGGCACTAATGCATATGCCAAACAACCAAAAACACGCAGATGAGCAACAGATGGCTTGCGGTCATGCCAAGCCTCATATGGAGTGATAGACTGCAATGCTTTAGTGGGACACCTGTTCAGTACATATGCTGCACACATGACAGCCTCAAGCCAGAAACTATGTGGTAAAGCCTGACTTTTGACCATGCACCTCGCCATCTCCATGAGTGACCTGTTCTTTCGTTCAGCAACTCCATTCTGTTGAGGTGTATATGGCACTGTACATTGGTGTTTTATCCCACGTTCAGCCAGAAATGCATTAAAATCTGAAGACATATATTCCCCCCCTCGATCAGAACGGAGGGTGCCCATTTTACATGCTGACAGATTTTCAGCCAAAACCAAAAACTGTTTGAAGCACATGAACACTTCGGACTTTGCTTTGAGTGGATATACCCATGCATGCCTGGAAAAATCATCAATGAAAGTCACGAAGTAAAGGTAATTTCCAAAAGAGGGTGTCTGCATAGGACCACAGACATCACTATGTACAAGCTGTAATTTCTGCGTAGCCCGAACTGAACCATCTTTTGGAAAGGAAGAACGCTGCATTTTGCCCAAAATACAGCCTTCACAAACATGTTTTCCAGGTGCCTCAAGTTTGGGCAAAGAGGACACCATTTCAGATTTCTGCAGGCGTAACAAACTAGCAAAATTCAGATGACCAAAGCGTGCATGCCAAAGCTTTGCATCTGACATAGCCTGAGAATCATGAACTGCACATGCCGAATCATTCACAGATCTTTCATAGTCTATGAGCTTATACAGCCCACGACATAAAATGCCAGAAGCAATAATCACATCGCCATTTGAGAGATCATGGACTGTACACCTGTCATCAACAAATTTCACAACCAAGCCAATCTTGGCTAATGCAGAAACTGATAACAGATTCTTTTTGATCCCTGGCACAAATAAAGCATCTGACAAAGTGAAAGAACTACCATCAGCAGTAGTCAGAATGATCTTACCAACTCCCATAACAGGATAAGAGGAGTTATTGGCGCATGTGACAGTATTCCCTGTAGGAGCAGGCTCAAGTGAAGAGAAGAAACTGCGCTGCGAGGTAATATGTTTGGTCGCCCCACTGTCAAAGTACCAAACATCTGAGTCTACTGCAGACATGCACTGATCATGAGAAGATGGGTCAAAACTGCAGACAGTAGTAAACGCCCATTCTTCTTCCTGCACAAGATTTGCAGACTCTGTTTTTGGTGTAGAGGCCTCTGCAACAACCATTCCAGCCTCTTTCTTCTTTGCCTCTTTAGCAGCCAGTTTTGGACAGTTCTTTATGATATGATCATTGCCTTTACAGTACTTACAAAACAATTTCTGCTTTTCTGATTTTTTCTCATCTTTGTCTTGGTTCTTTGAATGTGCAGCATTTGCAGATTTCTGCTTACTAGTAGAAGAGCTCCATTTTCCTTTGCCCTTCTGACTAGCCAGGAAAGCTTGATCTGCAACACGCATAATGGACCTGTTCTGCCTGGACTGATCTTCCTGCAACAGAACAGAGACTAATTCCTCAAATGACAAGGCATTCGGATTGCCTTTCATCATCAACCGAAGAGTAGAGGCAAAACTCTGATATGAATCAGGAAGACCATTCAGAACGGTCTGCACAAGTGAGCTATCTGGTATAACCTCATCAGCAGAAATCAATTGTTCCTTCAGGTCTTTGATCTTTGTAAGAAAACTGTCCATAGAATCACCTTCATTCATGTGCTCACTCTCCAACTGTTTTCGGAGGTAAGCAACACGAGCCTCATTCCTAGCCTGGTACAAAGTGGTAAGTGTATCCCAAGCATCCTTTGCTGTTCTGCAAGAGCGAATGTGAGGAATAATGGCACGTTTGACAGACAAAGCTATCAATGCATGTGCCTGGGCATCTCTGCCATCCCAACGAATCTGCTCTGCAGTAGGTGCAACAGAAACAGCAGCACGAACAGGAATCTGCGGAATATCATCTTCGACACCATCTTCATCAGCTCCAACACCTGTATTTGCAGTACCTGTCGTTACAGGTGTAACAGGACGTCTTTCAACACCCTGTACAATGTTCCACAATCCTTTTGCAACCAGTACATGTCGCATCATATAAGCCCATAATGGGTAGTTGGTACCATCCAACTTATCCTCAACAGCCAACATACGGAATACATCACTGCTTTCAGCCATGGCCGGTGACTAAAATACCTTGATGCAGAAAATTGACTGTATCTAAAAAAGTTGAACGGAACTGCCCAAACGAGTTCTGCTAGACCTGTAGCAGACTTCGAGACGCTTAAACTAGCGAACAGAAACTGGTATATACCTTTGGCACAAAAGGACGAAATAGCCTGCACAAGCGCTGCGATAGTGCGTTCGGAGGCCGAAACGAGCTCAGATCGCGATTTTGGCACCACAAAGCAAAGCTGTTTTGATCTCGGAAACACCCTGAGTATGCTCACCAAATTTCGTGCGAATCTGAGACTGCAAACGGAGGAGTGTCGACGGCGCCCTAGAAGAAGCGACGACCTGCTCTGATACCAATTGTTGGAGTTAGACGTCTGCTGAAGCACGCGAACAGCACAAGGAAGAAGAAGAAGCTTGGAGCACAACACACAAGACTGAATGTATTACTAGAGAATGTACAAAGATGAGTAGCCCATTAGGGCAATAGGCGTATATACAAGCCGGGGGAAAAAAACCTCCTAAAGAGGGAAAAAAGTGCCCCGGCAGTCCTAGAGTGTTCACACACATCACTACCTAAATATATCAACATTCATCCTCGAAAACTACCTAAGAGTAACTTGAAAATTGTGCTCTTTCAGAAGTATTTGAAAGAGTTTATTTTCAATCTTTTATTGTCCTTCCTGGTTAAAAGAACTATTCAGAGCTTCTTGCTTTCTTAGAACAAATATCCCAAAGTTCAAGTTGAGATTACCCACAAATTAGATGTCCCATACCACCGAATTTACTTCAGTGGTAGTGTAAACCTAGATGTCCCATACCATCCGGCATACACTTCCACTTTGGTAAAGGTAACTTTAGCTTGATTTTTGGGATCATCTATTACTTCTTGGACTTGTAAGTGTTATTTCCATTGCAGAGCATATGTATTGCCTATTCTACAACGGAGTTTCAACTTACTAAGTCTGAGCAACTTGATAAGACTAGTGTCAAAAAAATTGGTTTTTCAATTATTCCTTGATTCAGATATACTTTACAAGATCCCTTTCATGTCACTTGATGATAGAGCTAGTTTATATCTCTACTAGATATCATCTCTTATGACATAATGAGTAATCTGAGAAAGAATAATTGATTTTCCAATCAAATATCTATGTTGAAGAAGATGGTAATTCCATTTACTATATAGTCCTTTATTTTCTAGGACATTAGAAAATGGTACTTAGGGTTTATTACCACCCTTGAGTTTTACCTTCTCTTCATGCCTTGCATTTGTTTGTGGGCAGAAAGTGTATCTACTGCCACTTATCTTATAAACAAGTTTCCATCCAAATCTCTTGATGGGATGATCCCATATGAAGCATGGCATGGTAGAAGACCTTCACTTGATCATTGCAAGATCTTTGGATGTGTTGCTTATGTGCGTATCCCTTCTCAAATCAGAGGTAAGCTAGACCCTATGGCAGAGAAGGGCATCTTCATAGGATATGACTTGAATAAAAAAGGATATAGATTCTATAATCCTTTCAACAAAGGATTTATGGTCAGTAGAGATGTCTTTGATGAGAATGAATCTTGGTTTGAAATTGAATGCAAGAAAGTAAAGCTACCTTAGGACTTGGAAGAGGAATTTTCAAACTCACTAAGGAGGAACCAAATCAGATTGAAGACATCAACTCAGATACATCATAAACTTAGAAGAATTCAAGGCATGGAAGTCCAAAGGCAAACTCAAGATGAAGAAATTGGAAGATATACCTAAATCATCCAACCAAACAATTAGTAGATCACAAAGGGAGAGCAAGAAGCCAATCAAATATGGGTATGATAATTCCTTAGTTACTAAGCATTCTGTTTATCTTGCCAAAAACTTGTCATTTGAAGAGCCATCATCATATGAAGATGGAAAAACCAAGGCAGAATGGAAGGAAGCTATGAATGAGGAAATTGAAGTACTCAAGGAGAATGATACATGGGAACTAGTGCCAAAAAAGGAGTTTATGAAGGTAATTGGTTCTAGATGGATCTATAAGGTTAAGAGGAATTGTGATGCATCAATAAGCAGGTACAAAGCTAGATTTGTGGCTAAGGGTTTTGCACAAACCCAAGGAGTTGATTATGAAGAAACCTTCTCACCTATGGCCAAAATGCCAACCATTAGGGTATTGGTAAGTGTGGCTGCATCAAAGAATTGGAACATGTAGCAATTGGATGTAAAAAATGCATTCCTTAATGGCTGGATTTCAGAGGAGGTATATATGTCTCAACCAGAGGAGGTATATATGTCTCAACCTCTTGGATATGAGGACCCAAGCAAGGTAACATATGTGTGTAAATTGAACAAAGCTCTTTATGGATTGAAGCAGGCTCCTAGGGCATGGAACCATAGGCTAACAACATATCTTCAGGATCAAGGGTTCATCATAAGTAAAGAAGATACTTCTCTGTTTGTTAAGAGGAGTAATTCAAAGGTAATATATCTATGTGTATATGTTGATGATATCAAACTCACAGGTAATGATGCTAGTGGCATCAAGCAGATTAAGAATCAAATGATGCAAGAGTTCAAAATTAGTGACCTTGGATCACTAAAATATTTTCTTGGACTTGAGTTAGTCTATACTAACTCTAGAATTTATATTACTCAGAGAAAGTATATACAGGACATGTTAAAGAAATTTCAATTACAGGATGCCAAGGTAGCAAGCACTCCAATGGAGGTAAACCAAAAGTTAAGTGCTCATGAAGGTGATGCCTAAATAACTTCATCTTTTGCTTGACATGAATCTAAACGACACTACGCGCTGCCCACTGACCAAACACACACAGCAAAATGTAGTTCATCTACCCAACCGCTAAGCTTTTATTATGTTTTCATGAGAATCCCCTACTCATGCATGAGTCTCATAAATGAGATAATAATCTCCCTTCTTCTACAAATCAAATAAAACAATGCTCCTCATGGATCCATGTGGCACAAAGCCATAATATGACATTGAGCCATGTGGCACAAAGCCATAATATGACATTGAGCCATGTGGCACAAAGCCATAATATGACATTTCCTTCCCCGTGAAAACATTTTCATCCTCGAAAATGTAGATGAAATGTCTGTGGTGGTAGAAGAAAGTGCTCGGACACCCTTGAACCCCATGTACTCCAGGTACATGGTCATCTCTGTGTGTTGTTTCCCCATATCCTTGCCCTTAAAAAGTCTCATATGAGATCATCTCAAAGGCGGGAAACTGTATGAATGTTGCCTACTATCTCCCATATACTCTCCACTTCCAAACTATCACTCTCATGACATGTGACATCATCCAAAATGACCTAAGTCCATATGATGTATACTCTATAGAGTAATAGTATAAGAAGCAAGAGTAACGTGCCAAGCTTATAGGCTTGACCATACCATAATGGAGATAATAAACTATAGAATCCTATGAAATATAGAACAAAGTCCTATAAAATGTGATATCAAACCCATCTAGGACTAAATGATAGATTGGCCTCATACCACTCTAGGTCTTCCTAACCTTGAGTGTACTCATAAGTGATAATTTAATCTAAACTACCTTGTGAGTTGTGCAAATCCATCATGTAGCTCATATATAAGAATTTCTTGGTAGTAAAATGAAATCTCTGTATTTCACCAACCAAGACGTATGTGGTTTGTCATCCTTTACCATTGGACTAATTTGTATTGGAAGAGCATCTATTTGCACTAGTGCAAACTCTAAAATATCCTCTTCCCTATAGTTTGCCATATGAATGCAAAAGCATTCACTTGGAGATTCACTAATCCATAAGTATCCATCCTCCTAATTGGTGCTCACACATCATCCTCATGATGTGACACAAAGTAAGAGTTTGGTACCCCAATAGGTTAGATATATTGCTATCTCCCATAAACTCTAAAGAGATGTATCATCAATCTACTCCTAGTCTAATGAGTGTCAATATCTAGATCATCTCATCTAGTCAAAGACCATCACTGGAAATAAACATGACTAGTTCTCTCTAGAGTCACCACATGAGACTCAATCTAACCACCATGATTAATTGATCTCCATCTTGTCTTTGATAGAAGAGTGCCACTTCTATCTAGGTAACCAAAATGAGAAAGTGAAACTCTCTCTCTCTCTGTCTCTCTCTGTAATCTCCTCTAAGGAAAAGAGCTCTGGTAGTGGAATCTATTCCACTTTCCCTTTCCCTTTGAAAGAGATTCTATTGAATCCGTTTGCTCTACTCATCCATAACTGAGAACATGTATATAAGTTCTCCATACTTTTCCTCCCAAATTAGTGGAGAATCATACTCCCATGTGAAGGAAAATTACATTGAAAAGTAGAGGAAATGAATTCCTTTTGAAATATAAACTAAGAGATGTTTCCCAAACACCTCTTCTCTCTAAAGGAAAACATACTCTATTCTTCTCCTACGAAGAAATCATGTTTTCCTTTCCTTCTTTCTCTCTCAAAGAAGAGGAGCTAAGTGAGATCACTAAGCTAAAGTGAGATCTCTCATCGATCTCTGAGCTAATTCCCACTCTCTCCTTTCCTTAAAAGAGAAATTCATTAATTTATTTAGTCCTCTCTTCCATAACTAATGCATAATTCCTCATTACTTATACTCCTATGAAGATGGAGAACAAGTCTCCCCTAACTAATGAAGATGTATGTAGTGAAGAGTGGAGAAAATAAATTTCTTATAAGATTCAAAGCCCTCTATGAAAATGGCCAGCCATGATATAAGATGATACCATAAAGATATATGTATCCATACTCAAAAGCTATCTGTGCCAACCATCCTCTGTGCATGGATCTATACGATCCCATCAACCAATGGAATTATCCTTCCTGAAAAACTCAAAATGAGTATGTGATACCAATGGTGATAAAATCACCTATCACATTCTCTACTAGAAGAATAAATCTTCCCTAAACTAAGAAGGATAACTTCCAATCCTAAGGAGATATCTACTAAGAGCTCTCCTCTGATCTAGTGAGACATGATGCCATGAATGATGAGTCCTTTTCTCCCTGGCCATAGAAGAAGAGTTCTCAAAGGGAAGTCGTTTCCACTGTCCCATACGACTGGAACCTTCTTCCAATTCACGGTGTCATACCTACACTAAACCAAAGATATACTCCATATATATGTAATGGAATATATGGGTGGACACTAATGAATCCCATATCCTACAGTCGTGGGTGGACTCAAATGAGTCCCATGTATTTGAACTAGTTAGTTTGGTTCTAGTCAATATGTGACAATGGATATCCCTTTCTATTCCAAACCAACTTGTTCCTGGGTACCAAGATAGAGTCTAAGTACCTCTCTATAGATCCCACCATACATATATGTATCGGGTACCCCAACTATTCCTGACTAAGGGATCTATCCTCTAAGTCATAGAGCTAGTGCCATGCCTGCGGCCTTCCTAACCATCACTCGAATCACATAAGCACCCGTCGATGATGTCTCATGAAACCCATCTCTGTGATCCCATCTAATTGGTTTCCTTAGTAGTGTAGCAAAAATGCTCCACTACTTGCTCAAGTGATGTGCATGAGTGAAACTAGTCACTCTTTGGGTATTCATCATGATACCCCATAGTCTCCTAATCAGCATGTGAGACTCTTTTGAAGATAAATAAATCTTCATTACTTTGGATATTATCATAAATGTATCTCTCGTGCCTCTATGCAACTTCCTATAACCTATAGGATTGCTTGTGCACATTCATAATGGTGAAGGTACATGTCCTTCCCCTTGGCAATCCTATGGCCTAAATCCATTAGGATTATGCGTGGGGATCCTATTACTACTGAAGTTGCCTTATCTATACTACTATGATGGTACTAAGTCCATCAAATACATGCTTAAAAGCATGCTAATACCTTACTGATGTTTGTAGAAAATGCATGTTATCATGCTATAACATTCTTGCCTAAAGGTAAGTGCGTATATAATGCCATGAGGGGGGAAAACTTTCGACAGTATTTCCCCAGGAATGGAATCCTAAAAAAAAAAAAAAAAATCATAAGCTCAATGGCACATAGGCCATCTAACAACATAGGGCTTGACAGGCCCATGGCATGCATGCCATAAACTCATACATGGACCCCATAAACTACAAAAACATAAAAGCAAATGCTAGCAACAATCTCTTTGTTGCATAACCATGTAGTCCCTGCAACTATCTTTCCTGCAAATAATAAAAAATTATTCTTCTTGCATGTTGATCCATACTTTTAGAACTCAAAAAATGATCAACTTGGGTATATGCACTCCAATCTATGCATGTACATACCACACATGCCATAAAATAAAGTAAGATGCCTAAAAGCATAAAGCATACGTCAGGAATGATTTGGTATTGCAATTGCATGCATCCAATCCTTCTCAATGAGCTTCGAGATATCTGGAACTTCCTCCTCAGGTCCTAATATAAGATTTGAAGTGTCCGAAAACATCGGATCACTTCCCAAAACATAAAGCATGGTCAGATGATTACTAAAATAATGCAAAATTTACACAAAAATGCATTTGTAATCCCTCTTTCGACCTACAAAAACCACTTTAAGACCTGAAAATAATCATAAACTAAATTATTGCAAGTGACTCGAAGTGAAATTACTTCAATTGCCTTTCTGGTTTGCAAGATATGGCACCCGAAAGGTAGCTGCCCAAAACTGTTTAGCATTTGCAGACCTGTTCAGACCTGTAAATATACTCATTTTCCAAAATTTATTTTCATAAACTGAAATTAGATCTTGTGCTCTTCGAAACTAGCCATAGCATATCCAATTTGGAGTTTTCTAGCCCAAGATATGGCCTTTCCAAGTGGGACATGCCAAAGTAGTGGACTGTTGGAGGGGCTGGAAAAAGTGTGAAAATGTGTTTTTTGGAGTGCCCAAAAACATTCTTCCATCACGAAAATCCTCAAATTCTCTCCATAACCTCAGAGAGTGGTATATGAAGATATTTGGGCCTATTTTCACCTTTCCAAATCCTCCCTTAGTGCATGCTAATTTGCTCCCCAAAAGAGGCCTAGATCAATATTTGTACTTTCATGCAAAAACTTAAATGGGAGCTTTTTGCAAGCTTCCAATCCACTCCTAATGTGGATTTTTCTTATATTTTCTTATTTTTCATGGTAATGCATACATCATACCTCATGCGTATATGCACTAATCCATGGCAAGTCTCTTAAATGGTCTTTTTTCTTACTCCCAAAAGTGGAGTTTGATAAAAATTAATATCTGAACTTTTTTCAAAAAGTGTGGAAAGGGGGTTTTTGAGGATACAAAATTCCTCCTTAACTTATCATTTTATTGAATCTAATGATTCCACTATGACTTCCATACACCATACTCTCAGTATATATACTTTTTCCCATCCATCCTTAGCTAATACACCTCTTTTTCTCTCTTCCAAAATGGGAATTTCTCAAATTGAGATGCTGAAATTTTTTTTCTCAAACTGTGATGGAAGGGGGTTTTGTGGAGCTCCAAACTCCCATCATATTGATGTATATTTTGTATTTCTTAATCTTATATGGAATTCAATACACTAGAGTATGTGTATGCATGCTTTTTCCAATCAATCTAAGAAAAATCCTACTTCATTTTCCTTTCCTAAAATGGCTAAGTATCCAAAATAGCTCCTGAAATTTATATGAAAATCATGAACAGGGCTAGTTTCTAGATACCTAAAAGCCTCTGCTTCTTGTATTTCGATGAGATTCTTAACTAAAGGTGAGAGTATGTACGCAACACTCTCCATATTTAAGATTTTCCTCCAAGAGCTCGGCCTTCACAACCCTTGTTTATCCTTCTCGAAAATAAAGATTTTATAGAAAATAAAAAACACCCAAACCTGGAAATGAGGCCATAACTCCTCCTTGCTAGACTCACATAGGATGTCATAAAGTTCCTTATCTTCCATAAAGGAGAGCATCATTTGCAACCTTTACTCGTTGCCTTAATGATTGTCCAAGAAAGCATGCTTGTCGAGCATGTACTTATGCAATTCAAAATCTTGCTTGCAAACATATGTGAAAGGTTGAAGAAGTGAATTTCCAAAAAAACTCCCACTTCATGAGTAAGAGGTTGAAAGTTTTAATCTTGTTGACGGCAGCAACTCAACACTTCCATTGCCTTTTAGCTTATTCCTTGCATCCTTCAGGTTGCCATAGATCACATTAAATGCGCTACCATAGAGTTCATCATAGAGGTGTGGTTTCTTGGTTAAAAGGAGTGCCTCCCATCCTTGGCACCTGGGTTCAATCCCTATCTACGACACGTGCGAAAGCAGCCAGAACCTGGCTCTGATACAAGTGTAAAGAACTTCATCTTTTGCTTGACATGAATCTAAACGATGCCGCGCACTGTCCAGGGACCAAACACACAGAGCAAAATGTAGCTCATTCGCCCAACCGTTGAGCTTTTATTATGTTTTCATGAGAATCTCCTACTCATGCATGAGTCTCATAAATGAGATAATAATCTCCCTTCCATCCATCAAATAAAACAATGCTCCTCATGGAGCCATGTGGCACAAAGCCATAATATGACATTGAGCCATGTGGCACAAAGCCATAATATGACATGATGTGTTTGAGAATATTACAGGTTACCAAAGCATAGTGGGAAGCTTGAACTATGCTACATTGACAAGGATTGATATTGCTTATGGAGTAAGTGTGTTAAGTCAATTTATGCACAAACCTAGGGCACCTCATTTGGAAGCTGCCAAAAGGATTTTGAAGTACTTTAAAGGCACTCAAAATCAAGGATTATATTTTCCTTATACCTCAGATTTAGACATCAAGATATATTCAGTTGCAGATTGGGTAGGATGCAAAGATGATAGGAGTACCTCAGGTTATTTATCTTTTGCAGGTGACAAACCTATATCATGGTCTTCAAAGAAGCAACCTACTGTTGCTTTGTCTTTGGCTGAGGCAAAGTATAGAGGATTGGCCAATGCTACTCAAGAGGCCATATGGATCAGATTGCTATATACAGATTTAGGTTTGCATACTACATCTCCGATGAATTTTGGAGATAATACATGCTCACTACATCTTGCAGCAAATCCTATTTATCATGCTAGGAGCAAGCATATAGAGGTCCACTATCATTATGTGAGAGAAGCTATTGAGCAAGGAAATTCAGTTGGCATATGTATCAACCAATATGCAATGATTGGATTGCATGATATTCAAGAAGATTGAAGAAGAAGACCAAGTCAAGATGTTTGGCTTGAGGGGGAGTTGTTGGTGCAAATATCAAGCCTACACATTTAGCTAGAGTTTATGTGCAACTAATTGAAGTTTGATCGGAACCATTGCTATGAAAACCTTTACCTCTTACCACTTGTAAAAGTCTATTTAACTTGGAGGAATATTTGTAGCTACCACTAAACTTGTGGAGTGTGTTAGATGGAAAAGTCACGACTTTATTTGGAGAGAATATCTCCAAGATTAGAGGGTCACTTTTGGTAAGAGCCAATGAAGAATTCAAGTTCAAAATTCAAATAACTCATCTATAAAAGATGATTGAAAAAACTTGCGAGATAGATGACTTCAACTTCCGAGTTCTTGTTGATTACATTGTAAGAGAGTGAGGCTCACTTCATAGCCTACACTACTAATTATTATTAGGCATTGATTATCATGCCAATGATCATGTACAACATTCTCTTCTAATACAATAGATCAATACTTGCATCTATGGTCTCTCTGTCATAACTACCCAGAATAGTCATTTTGTATTGCTCATATCTCATTAATTCCTTCACCATTTTTAATGTTCTATAGCTTGTTGGAATTAGCTCCAAATCCTCTACATGCTCACAAATTGTGAAGATAATCCATTAGCGGATTTGGATTAAAGCTTACGTCGAAATACCTACTGGCCAAACTCTGCAGAGAACCTAAACAATCAGGGATAATGATTTGATTGCTAAATTGATTGCTATGAGTATAGTATATTACTTTAAGTGATTCCACTTGGAATCATTAGCTCATTAAGCTAATTTGATATCTCCAAAAGGAATTTTTCTAATTCCTACTGTACTAGAAGCACTGAGCTTAACAAGCAACAGGTGTGCGAACAAAAATAGAAGGTTTTCATTGATCCTTCAACTTGAAAGTAGTCAATTTTGTATCAATCATTTCCCACATCATTTCCAAAGTACATAGGCACTTGTTTAGTGTCATTGGAAAGCTAAGAGGACCTACAACTCAACTCTGAAGCATAAAAAGTCTGGTACAAAGCAAGAATTGGTAGTACCTACTCATTTGTTGAAATGTCCATCCATCTTTCCCAATAGTTAATAGTTACGTTGTAAAACATAGTCACTTATTTTGTAGCCATTACGTTGTAAAATATTTGCTTCAGTGTAAATATAGTCAGTTGTTCATATTTTATGCATTTGTAACATTTTATGTGAAAAAAAAAAATTGTTTTGCTACTTCTTATGTTTACATAAATCTCCTTATGTGCATGTAGATCAATGGCATAGACATTGTGTAACCACATGAACGAAGGATGAAACTAATTATTTTCTCTCGAGTGTTTGTTCCGCCCGCTTTGTGTGAACCCAAAACAACGAAATCAAGAACATCATATTTGCAATGAAAACGCATTAATATTCATCCGAGAAAATAAATAACAATCGTGCAGAACATGGAGAAGAAGCGAACAAAGAACACAAATCAGAAATCATTCTTCGGATCAGACCACCTGCTTTTTCAACTTTCCATCTCCACGCCAAGCATCTCCATCTGCAAGCCAAGTATCTCTCTCAACGATGACGACGACTGCTTCCCGTAAAGACATACGCACATGGAACCGATGACATCTTCCACCCTTAGGTGCTCCCTCACTGGCCACACGGTAACCAGAAACTGTTCCGATGCTCCGATTGTCGCATGCACTGCCCTTATGAGGGTTTCGAGATCTCGCCCGCCCCACACTTCATTAGCGCGGGACGGTAAGCTGATTCCGTATGCTTGAGCAAAGGAACAGAGCAACCATTGCTGCTTGCCCTCATCATTCCTTAATGAGGCAACGTTCTTGAATCCCCATTCTAGTTTTTCTATAAGCTCACAAGAAAATTCAATCAACTGGTGCAATTCCACCCGATTATATCTTCCCCACATTTGCTTCATACATGTCCATTGACGATAAGCCTGAATCTCCATGAACTTCTGCGATGCCTCGAACAGACATCTGGGACAGCTGCAAAAATATTCTCGATACGCAAGCATTTCTGCAACTGTCAGCTCATATGCGAAGAAGGACAAGCTCAGAAACACACAGAAATAACATGAAAAACCTGCATCTGAAGCCACGTTCCTGTAAAAGAAAAGCCCTCTGAAAGATAGGAACTGTACAATCCCGCAGGTATGATACGGTTACTTCGTCTCCTTCCCGTAAGTGGCGAGCAGCACGCACGAAAAGGGCATCTTCCCCGATTTTCATCCAGCAAGCGTTTGGAAGACAAGAATGATTGATAAAAGAGGGAAGGAAGAAGAGCCCACCCCACAAGTAGTAGCCCACATAAGAAGAGCTCTCGGCCACCTGATTAATTTGGTCTGTGTCCAATTCCAAATGTACATCTCCAACCAGGACATTCGAAATCTCCTCCTCCTCCATTGCAGTCGCGCACATATCTGTCTCCTTGTTCGTACGCGAATACAGATCTATCGAAGGTATGATTGTATCATCCATGCCATGAGTGGACAACCTCAAGCCCGAGACCTTAATAAAACAAATATATCATCAGATAACAGTGTGATGGCAGCTATCGTCAAATATAAAGGATCATATCGCCATTACAGAACTGCATGGGTATACATCACGGTAACTCCAGCCACAAACTGAAATGGCGGGGATAGAATACCTGATCTTCCCAATTAGAACTACATCATAACATGCATTATAACCATCAGCCATTCGATGCTCTATCAGACAAAATGCGTATAATCTGCAAATCTCTTCCCAATCAAGGCTATGTCTTCATAACATGCTATGCCATGCTCCATCAGACAAAATGCGTATAATCTGCGTATAAAATGCGTATAATCTGCAAATCAAGGCTATGTCTTAATAACATGCTATGCCATGCCTCTATCAGACAAAATGCGTATAAATGCAAAGCTCTCCTCAATCAGAATATGGAATACCTGCTTTTGAAATACTTCTGACGACCTAGCCCGCCCAAGAACTTGTGAAACAATGGGATCATGGAGAGTCTTCCACATACTTTCCCTCTCACGCACACTTCCACTCTCGTCAAGAGGACTGGAAAAGTCGAACGGATTTATTTTGGCATGAGCAATGGCCTTGCTAACAATGAGTAGTTCACCTGGTTCTACATCTCTATTGACGAGAATTGCCCGGCCCATATTCGCATCTTTGGCAGCTCCGATAATTACAGGCCCGACGTACTCCCCACATACAGGATTTTTACCACTCTTCGCATCCTTGAGTAATTCCACTAAATTATACACTCCAGTCGTTCGCTGCTGCTCACAAATACTACTTTCTTCTATGAGTTTCCTTAGTAATCCCTTCTCCGTCTCGAGATTCCCATCCCGTGCGATGACAGTTAGAGCTTTTTGAAAACAGTGATTCGCTTCTTTGTATCGGTGTAGTCCATGGAGAGCCCTCCCTCTTCTTGAAAGGCTCTTGCGATGGTCACTCTGCAACTGTAGTGCAACTCGGGCATCTATTTCAGCTGCTTCGTAATGCCTCAGAAGCAGCCTGGCTTCAGCTCTATTAGAAAAGACAATCAGAAGCTCCTCTCTAATTCCGTCACGCAAATATGAAGGTTGAAGCAGAGGCTTGTATCCAAACGGCAGCAAAACTTTTGCTGCCTCAGTATATAGTCGGACAGCTTGATCCCAATTCTCAGATCTGAAGGCCTGGTTTCCTTGTTTCCTAATATTCTGAGCATCACTTATGCGAAGGCCACATGCAGGAGAGCATGATATAAGCCCTCGCATGTCTGCTTCCGTCTCTGGAGGATTGCGAACAACATCTGAAGGATTGTCCACTCTGATCGCAAGTGTGCCATCTTCATCAACTGTAAAATAAGGTTCCTTGATAGCTACCTTCACACCTTTGCTAAACACAAACTCCAAGTGCTGTTCAGAAATCGCATCCCCAGTAGCATTATAGACACAAAGTCTGATAGCGTCACCTTTATCGTCCTCCAGAATTGTATGCACGGCCAAGATTATGAGAGGCTGCACGCAGAGGCTCCCATACAACACTTGGCCCCTATGACGATGGCCAACCTGCGAAAGTCGAAGGGTATGAGGAGCACGCATTAAAATGTTGCATGGACAACAAAGCCATGGCAAAGCACCACCTTGAAACACATTTGTGACACAATCAACAAGCAATTAAGTGACCGTAACGTCTCACTGATTACCAGGTCAATTAAGTGACAAAGATGAAGTTGAAATTAGTGACTACAGTTTCAGAAGGAAAATTTGCACAGCAATACATAGATATTAAGAAGGATCACCGCCAGAGGTACAGAGATATTGAGAGAATCACCACAAGGTCTCTGATCGAAATGCGATGCAAGCCTTCAAGAGCGACCGAAGGTTTTGATAGTGCTGCGCCATAGGAAAACACAAGGTTGTATTGTTCACCTGCTGGTGAGCACGAAAACTTTCGTCCACATTCTCCGTAAGCAGAAACCAAGGCTTCCTTCTCGGAGAGGCCATATCGCACAGTATGATTGATTTTATCATGCATCTCCGCCTCCTTCTTGTTTTGGTTTGCTATTTCATCTCCCTCGCTCTCTCTCCAGACTCTGCTACTTAATGCTCGCAGCTGACCATTTTCTTCTCAAAGAATGCACTTGTGTCTCTGTCTCTCTCTCTCACACACACACACACAATCGCAGTGCATCCTTCTGTATTAAATAGGATGGCGGGGCGTAAAGCTCGCCTCAAGCGTATGGTAAAGTTACGCTACTTTATCATTTATGTGCTTGCACTCAGTAAGGCCCATTTCACATAAGGCCTCTTGGAACATACTCTAAAGAGCCTCAATTTCCATTCGGAAATGGAAACATTTGCAAAGTTCTACCTCTTGTGTATTTCAGATATATGGGTGGAACACCATGCATGTATTTTCGTGCTTCCACACTATGTGAATGAAAAAAGAACACTACGTGCCTCCGTATTATGTGAATGGAAAAAGAACACCACAATAGAACAAAACTACTTACTTGTATAAATTATTAAAATTTATATTTTTTCAAAACAAATTGTAGTGTTTCATGTGCCACCGAGCTCCTTATGTGAATTGCAATGGCCACATGGCATGCAAAGATTGGAGAATCAAGAAAAAACTATACTATCACCATCCTATCTAAAAAAAGGCCTAAAATAATAGAATTAATGGTGACACTCTCACACGATTGCAATGAATCTTTGTGTATTTTTTTATTTTATTATAAAAGGGACTTCGGCATCGGCCTACTCTCCCAAATTTTAATCAATAGAAAGAATAATTGTACAAGTAATGGCCCAAGCGCCTATCGGAATCCCTAATCCCACAAAGTAGAGGATGCTTAAAATTTGCTAGAAGACATTACAAAAAAGGTTAATAAGCTTTTCATCCCCCTCATGGGGGATCTATTTTCTTTCCTGAGGGCCTCACGTCTTATAGCATTCCACAATGTTGAGGAACAGTTGATCGCTTCACCAAATAATGCTTGCTTCCAATTGATTTGTCCCTATAGTAACATGATTCTCCCAAGAGCGTATCAGATTGATATTGACTTGGGGGCATGAAAAGAAGAGGTGTTAGCTTTTACATTGGCCGAAAAAATCCCCTAAGGAGGATTTGCCATATAAGAATTTATTTCTTTTACCTTGATGAGGGATGCCAAAGGGATTCGAACTTAAATTTCCACCTAAAACTCAACCATTCTAGACACCATCTCCTATTATGCAGGACATGAAGGTCCACATTCTTCTTGAATCTTGGAATTTCACCAATACTGTTGCCATTGTGCCATTTAAGAGCCGTAAGGTGAGGGGAGTCATGCGTGATAAGGAGGCGAGTACTCAACCACTCCCAAGCATTAATTATGCTCTCCAATAGGCACCATTGTTCATAATCCACTATCCTAGCCGAGTCAATGTCCTCAAATATGATCCGTTGGCAAGTTTCTTGATTCGAGATGTATTTTCACAAATGAAAATCTCTCTTCCAAAGCTCCTTAGCTTTTGGAGGTTTCAAGGCTCATACCGACACTTATACAGACGCTCATACTGATGCTTATATCGATGCCTATACCGACACTTTAATACTGACACATATATCGACAGTTACACCGACGTTAGAGCAAAAATGAACTCATTTAATTTCCTCGATAAAAACCTCGATATACAATCGATATGTTGTAGTGAAAACAACGAGGAATGATTGCAACTACAATGTATAATGAGTAACCAAAGTGAATCTACAAAAGCATGTTGTAACTGAAGCTTTGAAGGAATTGAATGCATCATCATAATGTTTTATAGCCATAACGTTGTGTTATTAGCCAAAGTGTTATGTTTGTGGCCATTATCTTATGCTTGTTGACGCGAATTGAAAAACTTTATTCACTTTATAATGTCTAGGAATTATCTAATTCACTATTCTTCCAAAAATCAAGCGATATAAATTGATAGCAAGACTAAATAATATCAGCATATATATTATTAACGGCATTTTATTTGCTTCAATGTCAATATACTCACTTGTTCGTATTTTATGCATTTGTAAAATTTTATGTGAAAAAGAATATATTTATTTTGCTACTTCTTATGTTCACATAAATCTCCTTATGTGCATGTAGGTCAATGGCATAGACATTGTGTAACCACATGAACGAAGGATGAAACTAATTATTTTCTCTCGAGTGTTTGTTCCGCCCGCTTTGTGTGAACCCACTCTAAAACAACAACAAGGAAATCAATAACATCATATTTGCAATGAAACCGCATTGATATTCATCCGAGAAAATAAATAACAATCGTGCAGAACATGGAGAAGAGGAGAACAAAAGAGGGCAACCATCAATAATGAAATTCACATCACTAAACGTCACGGGTTTGTCTGACCCGTCAAGAGCGGTGATTCTTGGCCAGTGGTTCAAAGACAAGTGCCTCAACCTCGACTTTATCTGCTTACAAGACATTAAAATCAACCTAGAGGATCTCCAAAAACGGCTTAAATGCATTTCTCCGGACCACCTTTGGTTCTCCACTTCTCACCCTAGGGGGGCGGGGGGTGCTGCGATAGATATCAGTCACTCCTTGTCTGGCAGTGTGACCTCGACTTTTGAAGGTCAGAATCATCGTTGGATTGCTGCCTCTATCGGGTTCCCTTTTCAATTCATTGTGGTCTCAATTTATGCCCCTAATGGAGAAGAAGATAGAATTCATACTAGGGCTTCTCTCCACTCCCTCTCACATAATGTTGTGATTTGTGGCTACTTCAACATGGTCGAGTTTCTTGAAGACCAATGGAATAACAAGGGAAAAATTATTGACGGCCAGGAGAAAGAGATATGGGATAAAATCAAGCTCCATCTCGACCTGGTAGAGGTGAAAGACATGAAAGTTCTCTCCTGGTCAAATCTCCAATTGGGGGACTCTTTGAGGAAAGCAAGACTTGAATAGATGTTACATCGATCAAAACACCATCCTCCAGTGGGGTATTCCTTCGATTTCCCAACACATGGACCTGAGTATCTCAGACCACTACCCGATTACTCTGTCTTTCAGACCGATTCCCATGCTCCAGAAAGCCCCTTGGTTTCATGCTTGTCACACATCATTTTCCCTCCCCTCTGTCCACTAAGAAATTTTTGCAGTGTGGACGGAAGCCTTTATCTACTGTAATGAACCGGCTAAGTGTTGGAGAAGCGCGGTGGAAAGGACTCGAAAAATTTTGATCAGGACTCAAAAGGCTATAAGAGATATCCGAAAAAAAGAAGAGAAATAATGTACCGGAGGCTCTCACGGCTTGAAGAAGAGGTGACCAAAGGTAACTTACAATGCCAACAAGGTCTTTTGAAAATCAAGGGAAGACTAAGATTAGAGGAAGAGGTTCAAAGGAAAAATCTTCAAATATTCTTCAAAGATTAGTGGGCAGGGAAGGCCGACAAACCATCGAAAGAGATGTATAACATCCTCAAAAGGAAACAAGCTAGGGAATCCACCCCCTTATTGGTCGATAACAATGGAACCGAATGTAGCACGGAATGTGAGAATAGATCTATCATCATCGAGCACTTCACCCATCTTCTCGGGGTCTCGGCTCCTCTTTCCTTGCACAGGTGTGACTCCATGGCAACCCTCTCAAGGGTTGCTCAATTGAGAATCCCACAGAACATGATTTCTCTGTTGGATGCTAACATTTCTGAGAATGAAATTATCGAGGTTATTGATGCTCTTCCCAATGGGAAAAGTCCGCATCCTGATGACCTCACCAATGTGTTTTTCAAGTCCTTCAAACATAAGGTGGCCACTCCACTGCGTCTGGTGTGGCACAAGGCTCTCTCCTTCGGTGACCTCCCTGAGTGTCTTAATAATGGAGTCATCAAGTTAATCCACAAAAGGGGAGATAGAACAAAATTGAAAACTAGCGACCGATTACCATGCTCCAAACAGGATACAAGATAATTGCAAAACTCATCGCCAACAGAATCTCTTTTCATGTAAATTCATGGCTTTGTGAGGACCAAAAAGGTTTTATCAAAGGTAGATCTATACTTGAAGCAGTTGTCGATATTTGGGAAGGCCTTGCATTTGTTGAGGAGTCTACACAAGATCTGGTATTCATTAAGATCGACTTCGACAAAGCGTATGACATATTGGAATGGGACTTTATTCTTCAATCATTGAAAGACCTTGGATGCAGCCAAAAGTTTACGAAGATGATTTCCACCCTTCTTGGAAACACTTCAACTAGAATAAATATCAATGGTAAGCTCTCTCAGCCCATTCGTTTAAAAAGATCAATTAGACAAGGCTGCCCTCTGGCTCCATTACTCTTCGCTATCGCCTCGAATGGACTCAGTCACCTATTAAAGCATCACATGGAAACTGGCAATCTCAAGGGTCTTTCCCTACCTCGAAATCACGGCCAAATGATTGCGAGACTTTTTGCCGATGACATGAATGCCTTTGTGCATAACGATATAAACAGCATTGAGGGTTTTGGTGGTGCCTCGACACCTTTTGTGTGGCATCAGGTTAAAAAATCAACCATGCTAAAACTACTTTTAGAGAAATCAGCGGACCTACACCCCAATTGTTGTTAGACCAGGGGTGTCAAGTTATCCCTAGAGGTCAAGTCTTCCGTCTCATTGGCATTCCAATGGGATTCGACATGTCAATGGACCAACATTGGAACTGGGTGCTATCCAAGCTAGATAGCAAACTAAATCATTGGAAAGGTATGCAAATCAACTTGGGAAGGCGTGTTATGGTTGTTAACACATTTATGCTGTCTACAGCTATTTACTTTATCTCGTGTTGGAGACCTAAGGAGAAAGACTTGGCCAAAGTGGAAAGAATTTGTAGAGAAACTTCCTTTGGACTGGGGACCCCAACAGGAGGGGGATTCCCAAAATCAAATGGGAAACTTGCATTAGCCCAAAAGACTCAGGGGGCTTGGGAATTTTGGATATCGTTGGATTGGGTGACAAGCTGGCGGCAAAGTGGCTTATCAAGGTTTGGAGCAATAGTGAGTCCTCTTGGGCTAAATTGATCTTCAAAAATATGGAAGACCTTACCTTGGTTGGCCATCTTGGTTGGAAGGACATAGGAATTCTCGTGCTTTTGTTCTCCCCCCACCCGGTGTCCCCTAAAGGCTCTAGCCTCATGTGTTCTTTATGGAAGAGGTTAAACAGGGCCAAACAATTCATCGAAATTAGTGATGCGCGGAAGTGGGTGTTGGAGAAACAATCACTAATTGGACATATATTTGAAGGTCAAATCTTAGGAAGAAAACCACATGCCTATGTGAAGGGACAAATTCACAAGTGTATCATATTTGTAAAGTTAGTTCACTTTAGTTCTAGAAGTTTTATAAAAATCACGAGAATAAGAAAATCTATATAAGTTAGTTTGTATCAAATGACGCGTAGGGGAAGACAATGAGAGAGTGAGTTAGAACTCATTTTGTATGACTGAGAATAGTCGGGCTTCTCTACGTGAGAAAGCACCTGTGCATTTCAGAGTTTTCATAGTTATGGAAAGAGTTTATTAATTACTGTGTATAAGTCTTCTTCTTCCATCTATAGAGTTTGTCTTGTGTGAAATGATTTCAGAAGTTGAAGTTTTCCAAGCAAGTCGATGCCTGGCATCGAGTTTGTACTAATAAGTCCATGTTTTATTCTCTGAGTATTATGTACTGCTAGAAGTTCTTAAAATCATGAGGTTTGTGGAGCAACTCGATGCCTGGCATCGAGTTTCAGCATAAGGCGATGCCTGGCATCGACTTCCCACATAAAAGTGGTCTTGTTCATGTGTGTGTTCAAGGGGGTAATTCTGGCACTCAAAAGTGGCTAAACAATCTGAAAGTCAATGCGAGGCATCGACTTTTGGTTGCAAGTCGATGCTAGGCATCGAATTTTCATTTTTAGACACTCAGGGTTACTAAAACAGGCAAAAATTCCACTTTTGGAAGTCATATAGGGTGATCTTGTGAAGGCCATAACTTGAGTTCTAGAGATCCGTTTCAAGCATATGATAGCTTATTGGAAAGTTCTACTCTTCTAGTTTCATCCACTAAAAGATGATGGAGAAATAATATTTGAACTAAGAGAAATTAGCAAAATACTGAAGGTATGGCATTTCAATGACTAGATAGTTCTGTAGAAGTAAAGGTCTTGGTTTTGGCTATCATTTCTCAAAGTTTGGAGTGGCAATGAGTTACTGGTGACCGTAGAGGTGTTCTAGTGTCACATCAATTCATTTTTTGTGGTGTTTTACACATCAACAAGTGGTATCAGAGCAGAAAGATCATGAAGATCAAAAGACGGCAAAGGTACGAGAAGTTTTGAAAAGTTTTCCATTAAAGTTTGAAAGGTGAAGCATTTGAAGACACGTCATACAAGGCATCAAAAGGTTACTTCAAAAGTATCCTCATACACAACAAACTGCAAAAGGTATTATTCTTTATCCTTTAAGCTCACAGGTTGTAGCAGCAGGAAAGGAGTATGGCAGATCATATCTCCATTGACAAACTAGACAGAGATAATTATCCCGCATGGGTAATGAGAATGTAAGCCTTACTTATGAGTAAGGATCTCATGGTATATGTAACAGGTGAAGAAGAGAAGCCAGTATTTGAAGATGAAAACCGACCAAAGAAAGAAGAACTAGATGCTTTAAAGCATTGGCAGAAGAAGGACGCAAGTGCAAAAGCTTACATCTACAATACAATCTCAGATCATTTGTTACCACACATTAGAGGATTGGAATCATCTCAAGATATATGGAATGCATTGGAGTATCATTTCCAAAGTACTACTAAAGCAAGGAAAGCAAGTCTATGGTCAGAGTTTACAACATTCAAGAAGAAGCCAAGTCAAACCATTAGTGATTATGTCACTAAGATAAAGGATCTAGCAGATAGTCTTGGATCCATAGATGAAGATATTGAAGATCACAGATTGATTGCTCAACTACTTGCAGGTTTGAGAGGGGATGAAAGGTGGAAACCTTTTGTCTTGTCAACAGAACTTCCATTAAATCATTATGTTCCAGATTTGAATCAATTACTTGGTTTGATGCTCACATATGAGCAAGACTTGAAGGGAGATGGAGATAAAGGATAGAGTTTTGCAATGTACATGAAGAACAAGAAGAAGGGAGATAAAGGTAAAGCAAAGGATGAAGAAGAGTCAAGTTCTCAAGTTTATTATGCAAGAGGTAAAGGCACAGGTAGAGGAAGAGCAAGAGGTTTTGGACGAGGAAGAGGTAATCAAAATAACAACAAGAAGGCTTGTTGGATCTGTGGATTGAGTAATCATTTGGCTCATGACCGTTGGCACAATCAACAAGGATCAAACCAGAATCAAAACAACAATAGCAGAGGCCGAGGTGGAAGATATCAAAGTAATTTTCAAAGAGGGAGACAAAGTCAAAGAGGAGGCTATGGTAGAGGTGGAGGAAGAAGTTGGGGACAGAATCAATCCTACAACACCACCTACTACAATTATGCAAATGACATACAGAATGAAAGTCATACATCATTGATGATGAACTCAATTAGCACATCAGATAAAGAAGATCTAAAGGTATTTTACATTGACTCTGGATGTTCTAATCATTTTTCAAGAAACATAGAATTGATGTCAGAATTGGAAAAAAGCATTTCTAGTCATACAGTTCAAACAGGTGATAATACAAGACATAGTGTACATTCAATTGGAAAAGTGAAATGCAAGAGTGGAGCAAGATTTGCTAACCAATGTTTTGTATGTTCCTACAATACCTAAAAACTTGATTAGTGTGGGACAGATAGTTGAAAAAGGTTTTCAAGTCAGGTTTACAAATGAAGGAGTATTTGTTGAAGATCCAGAGAATGGATATAATCAGATTGTCTCTGGTAAGAAAGAAGGTAGACTCTTTACTTTAAAAGTTCAAGGAAACATTGGTCAAGCTTTGCTCACACATGGTGAAGGAGTGATTACAGAACTTGATCTCTGGCATAAGAGATTAGGTCACTTCAATGAAAGAGGAATTAAAGCTATGGTTGCTAATCAGTTTATACTAGGATTACCAAATGTGTAGAGTCAACATATGGTTTATAAATGTGAAGCATGTCAAATGGGTAAAGCACACAGGTTACCATTTCAAAAGAAAGGATTCAAACATGATGGATTACTAGAGCTCATTCATACAAATGTATGGGGACCAACAAAAGAAGGATCTATCAGTGCCTCAAGGTATTATGTTCTTTTCATTGATGATGCTATGAGATGGATAAATCTCTATGTTTTAAAGGAAATATCAGAAGTGTTTGGAGCTTTCAAGCATTTTCATGCATATGCAGAGATAGTCACAGGTCAAAAGCTTAAAAGACTGAGGTCTGATGGAGGGGGAGAATACTTCTCCCAAGAGTTCAATGATTATCTTTGGAATGTAGGTATTAAGAGAGAAATAACTTGCAGGTATACACCACAACAAAATGGTGTAGCAGAAAGAAGGAACAGGACTTTGGTGGAGTTTGCTGGAGCTATGCTAAAGGAGAAGAATTGTCCAAATTATCTTTGGGTTGAGGCTATGAATACAGCTACATATCTTGTGAATAGATTACCATGTGCAGCTCTAAATGGAATGACTCCATATGAAGCTTGGTGGGATAAGAAACCAACACTAGATCATTGTAGAGTGTTTGGATCAATTGCATATGCTTATGTGCCATCACAACTTAGACATAAACTTGAACCAAAGGCAAAAAAATATGTGTTCATTGGTTATGATGAAAAGCAGATGGGTTACAGGTTGTGGAATCCTCTAACAAAACAATTTCTTATTTCTAGAGATGTTACATTTGATGAACAGAAAAGTTGGTATGCAGATCAAAGTCATACAACTGAAGAATTTGAAGAAGAGGTAAGAAGATGTGAGAAAGGAAAATCAATTGTTCAGGTAAATGAAGATGAAAGGTATATTCAAGCAAGTACATCCAGAAGTGGATTAACAAGAAGAAATGAAGAAGCTCCTATATTTGATGAAGAAGTGTATCCAGACACTTATGAAGAATGTGAATCAAGAAGGTCAAGCAGGACTAGAAGACAACCAGAAAGGTATTCTTATGATACTTCTTACATAACTCAGAAGAACTATGCATATATGGTCAAAGATGATGAAGAACCTCAGAACTATGATGAAGCTAAAGGTAAGAAGCAATGGGAAGAAGCAATGAAGGAAGAGTTCAATGCATTAGAGGAGAACAAGACATGGGAACTTGTTCCTAAACCAAATGGTAAGAAAGTAATTGGAAATAACTGGGTTTATAAAGTGAAGAAGCTTGCAGATGGAAGTATAGCCAGATACAAAGCTAGACTAGTATTGAAAGGCTATGCCCAAACCTATGACATAGATTATGATGAGACATTCAGTCCTGTAGCTAAGATGTCAACTATAAGGACAATCATTGCTATTGCAGCTTCAAAAGGATGGACCCTAAGTCAATTGGATATAAAGAATGCATTCTTGAATGGATACATATCAGATGAGGTATACATGGAACAACCTCAAGGGTTTATAGATTCTAGGTATCCAAATTTTGTTTGTAGGTTGAGAAGAGCATTGTATGGATTGAAGCAAGCTCCAAGAGCATGGAACTATAGACTAGTGAAGTATCTCAATGATCTTGAATATCAAAGTTCAAAAGCAGATCCAAGTCTACTCATCAAAAGAAAAGAGGAAGGTACAATCTACATTTGTATTTATGTAGATGACATTATAATCACAGGTAATTCAGATGAAGGAATCAAGGAGGTAAAGAGATTACTTGAAAAAGAATTCAAGATCAGATATATAGGAAAGTTGTCATACTTTCTTAGAATGGAAGTCACTTATACAGATGATGGCATATATGTATCACAAGAAAGATATCTTCTGAATCTATTGAAGAAGTTTGATATGGAAAATTGTAGAGAAGCTTCAAATCCACTTGAAGTTAATCACAAGCGCAGTAAATATGATGGTGCAAAATATAAAGATATGAAGAAGTATCAATCTCTTGTGGGTAGTTTGATTTATGCTACACTAACAAGACCTGATCTTAGTTATATAGTGGGAGTTTTATCACAGTTCATGCATTGTCCAAAGGACCCACATTGGATTGCAGGTCAAAGAGTTCTCAGATATATCAAAGGAACTATAAAGGAGGGATTATATTATCCCTTTACATCAAATTTGAAGTTGAGAGCATATAGTGACTCAGACTGGGCAGGTAATCAAGATGACAGAAGATCAACTCATGGTTACATGATATATATTGGTGATAAGCTTGTAAGTTGGTGTTCAAAGAAACAACATACAGTAGCATTATCATCAAATGAAGCTGAGTACAAAGGACTTGTGGAAGCAGCTAAGGAGGTCATATGGATGCAGACATTGTTCAAAAGCTTGGGCATTGATCAAGGTATACCTACAATACATGGAGATAATATGAGTTCACTTTATCTTGCAGCAAATCCAGTATTTCATGCAAGAACAAAGCACATAGAGATACATTATCATTTTCTCAGAGAAAAGGTAATGGAGAAGGAGATTGAAGTGGAGTACATTTCTACTGAAGATCAAATAGCAGACATAATGACAAAGAGCTTGGATGGTGTGAAGACTAGCAGATTCAAAAGCATGGCAGGAGTAAAAGAAAAAGAAGATGATATGAAGAAACAGAGAATGTCAAATAGTGATTGAGGGGGAGCTGTTGGAGAAACAACCACTAATTGGACATATATTTGAAGGTCAAATCTTAGGAAGAAAACCACATGCCTATGTGAAGGGACAAATTCACAAGTGTATCATATTTATAAAGTTAGTTCACTTTAGTTCTAGAAGTTTTTTAAAAATCACGAGAATAAGAAAATCTATATAAGTTAGTTTGTATCAATTGATGCGTAGGGGAAGACAATGAGAGAGTGAGTTAGAACTCATTTTGTATAACTGAGAATAGTCGGGCTTCTCTGCTTGAGAAAGCACCTGTGCATTTCTGAGTTTTCATAGTTATGGAAAGAGTTTATTAATTTCTGTGTATAAGTCTGCTTCTTCCATCTCCAGAGTTTGTCTTGTGGGAAATGATTTCAGAAGTTGAAGTTTTCCAAGCAAGTCGATGCCTGGCATCGAGTTTGTACTGATAAGTCCGTGTTTTATTCTCTGAGTATTATGTACTGCTAGAACTTCTTAAAATCATGAGGTTTATGGAGCAACTCGATGCCTGGCATCGAGTTTCAGCATAAAGTCGATGCCTGGTATCGACTTCCCACATAAAAGTGGTCTTGTTCATGTGTGTGTTTAAGGGGGTAATTCTGGCGCTAAAAAAGTGGCTAAAAGAGCTGAAAGTCAATGCCAGACATTGCCATTTGGTTGCAAGTCGATGCTAGGCATCGAATTTTCATTTTTAGACACTCAGGATTACTAAAACAGGCAAAAATTCCACTTTTGGAAGTCATATAGGGTGATCTTGTGAAGGCCATAGCTTGAGTTTTAGAGATCCGTTCCAAGCATATGATAGCTTGTTGGAAAGCTCTACTCTTCTAGTATTATCCACTAAAAGATCATGGAGAAATAATATTTGAGCTAAGATAAATTAGCAAAATACTGAAGGTATGGCATTTCAGTGACTAGAAAGTTCTGTAGAAGTAAAGGTCTTGGTTTTGGCTATCATTTTCTCAAAGTTTGGAGTGGCAATGAGTTACTGGTGACCATAGAGGTGTTCTAGTGTCACATTAATTCTTTCTTGTGGTGTTTTACACATCAACAATGGGTAGCTAGGATAAGACAAAATGACTCTATCTGAGTTTTGATCGGCGATATTAGGGGGTGGAGTCTTGGAACCTCCAAATTGCAAAGCGGTTATGGAACAAGGCATTCAAACAGTGGAAGCAACTCTGGAAATAAGAGACCAGGTAGTGGATTAGGTTCGAAGACTTGAACCCGGGACTTAGAGTTACCCTAGAGGAATGGACTCTTGTTCAAGGCAGGTGTTTAGCATGGGACCACTCAACTACCCGCGTTCTCTCCGATTAGAAGCTTCCTTGCCTGGAGGGCCTCAAATGGAGCAATGGAAAGAAACTATTTAGAATCCCCAAATTCAAAGAGAACTTAGACGTTCATTACACTCTTAACAAGAGATGGTGCCTTTCTTGGACCAAACCTCGATGGGAACTAAAATTCATGTCTATTTGGGACCCCCCTAATTGAGATCAAAAAGTCCGTTCTCATGTGGCAGATCTTGCATAAAGGTATCTGGTCCAATGCAAGGGCTAACAAAATCTGTGGTGTGCCGCCATGATGCAAGCGTTGCCATCGATGCATCGAAGATTTAGCTCACCTGTTCTTCGATTGCCCCAAGTCCCGTGTTATCTGGCGTCACGTGATCTGGGTATTGAAACTCACAAACCAAATCAATTGGCAACATGTGTTGTTGGGTGAGGCGGTCATCTGCTCATCGAGGCTGTGGAATGCTATCAGGGGTGAGACTCTTTGGAAGATTTGAAGGGAGCGATGTGCTGTCAATTTTGGCCAAACTCCGAAGGAATGGTCGATCAAGAAATCCTTGTTTCTTCTAGGTAAAAGAATCTCTCGAGATAAGAGATCTCCATTGTTAAGACATCACCGTATTTATCTCCTTGAAAACAACAAGTTGAAACCCAAATGTGTCCCACATGAAGGTGATGATAGATTTATCCACCTCATTTGTAATGCCCTCTAGCTTGCCATACTCCTCCCTTGCATTGTGGTATTTGGGGGGTCCCATGAGCACTAGTCCCATTCACTTGTAACTTCTCTTATTTATTTTAATTAAAGTCCCGAAGAATAGGCTAAGGCCGAACTTCCTTTTATTAAAAAAAAAAGAGAAGAACAGAAGAACACAAATCGGAATCCATTTTGCAACTTTCCATCTCCATGCGAAGCATCTCCGTGTGCAAGCCAAGTATCTTTCTCAACGATGGCGACGCCTGCTTCCCGTAAAGACATACGCACATGAAACCGATGACATCTTCCACCCTCACTGGCCACACGGTAACCAGAAACTGTTCCGATGCTCCGATTGTCGCATGCACTGCCCTTATGAGGGTTTTGAGATCTCGCCCGCCCCCGCCTTGATGAGGGCGGATTGGTAAGCTCATTCTGTATGCTCCAGCAAAGGAGCAGCGCAACCATTGCTGCTTGCCCTCATCATTCCTTAGTTAGGCAGTGTTCTTGAATACTTTCTAGTTTTTTTATAAGCTCATCAGAAAATTCAACCACCTGGTGTAATTCCACCCGATTATATATTCTCCACATTTGAAGCATAAATGTCCATTGACAATAATCCAGAATCTCCGATGCCTCAAATAGACAGTTGCGAAAATATTTTCGATACGCAAGCATTTCTGCAAATGTCAGCTCATATGCGAAGAAGGACAAGCTCAGAAACACACAGAAATAACATGACAAACCTGCATCTGAAGCCACGTTCCTGTAAAAGAAAAGCCCTGTGAAAGAAAGGAACCGTACAATGCCCCAGGTATGATATGGTTACCTCGTCTCCTTTCCGTAAGTGGCGAGCAGCATGTTGGACGAATAATCCACATCACCATCCACGTCATCTCAGTCCATGTAATGTTCCCATGATCATCATAGGAATACGTGCCTAACTGATTACCTGTGTATAAAACTACTTCTTGGCTTTCCTAATAGTATAACGTTTCACAACCTTCTTGGCGTGCGTGCCCATCATGTCTACGCATGTCTCTGTACACCATCTCTGCCTGCGATTACTGGTGCCAGGTGTGCGTCCATTGCCTGTCAACATGGTATCAGAGCCTTTTTCGATGCACTCCGTCAAGGCTCTCTGTGGCCCTCCCATTGCCAACAACCGACTGATGGTGCTGCTCTTCTTCCGTCGGTTCCAGCCAAGGTGCCTGACGCTCCTTCTTCGGCTGTTCCAGCCATGGTGCTCTCTACAGCCCATCGAACATAGTACTGCAAACCCACGAACCTTCAAGAATTGTGGTCCACCACATATTCCGATGGTGCTCACATTGTCTACACGAATGTTAAGGGCCACCTCTCCAATGCGGACCTCTCTCAAGGTATTGACGTCGCCTTGCAACACTCGCTGGTCCTTCCCTTGCCTTTGCGTAGACACCTAATGGTGAAGAAATTCTGACACTCCGAAGTGTCCGGCTCATCCAGCCTCCTACCTTATCAAACCTCAGAACACATGCCTCCCTCCTGCGAGGCTCCTTAGACATGAGCGCCCTCCTCAGCAACGAGCGCCCTCCTCAGTTGAAGCTCCACAACGAGCAGCTTCCTGCTGCACAGACTCAGAACAGATGCGTGCCTCCTGCGAGGCTCCTCAACAACGAGCACCCTCCTCGTTCGAAGGCCCACACCCAGCGGCTTCTTCACGCGTGGTTTCCAAAGAAGTGCCGTCTCAGACTTCCTCATGCGAGGCCTCACCATTGGCCCCTCCCTCATGTGTGGCCCCTCAACACGGCCCTTGCCCGTACGGTGCTGCAGAGCAGCCCCCCCCGTCTTCAACAGATGTCCTCTTTGGCTTCCCTCAGAACGATCGCCTACCTCGCTCACAGTTCCCCAATCAATCCCTATCTCTGGCGACCCTTCACAACCGGCGCCTTTTTCCTATGCGGCCTCCAATGCAGCGCACTGTTCAACCTTCGTTGGGTGTCATTTTGTTCAACCGGCAGAATCCCTTTCCGTCGATCGTGCACGTGTCCATCTTCCTTCCAATGGATTATACATTCCATGGGCATTGGCGACCCATGCAATGGCCTCTGCCGGCAAATTCAGCCCCATGCTAACTGCTGTGATTCCCACTGCATGTGCGGTTACCATGAAACATGACATTCTACTGAACCTTCTACACATTACAACTCGACGCAGATTTCAATTTACAGATGCTCTCACTGTTCTTCGACAACCTCGGCCTTCCACAACAACGACACAATGCACTTGGCTTCACCGTAAACTCCTTCCTAGAGCAATGCCTACTCTGTAACATAATCCTAGTAGGAGATGGTTGAACCACGCTCTAAGAGAGAGGATTAGGAAGTAATCCTCAACCATGGCTTTTGGGGCAAGTGGTTAGCCCATCACATTCCTAACCAAGAGGTTGTGAGTTCAATTCCTTACATTGGTATCAGAGCTTAAGAAGTAGGCTTGGGCAAGGTGGAATGATCCAATGGTCTCTAAAAAAGGCGCTTGGGCACTCTATCATGTGAAAGGGAAGGAATTTGCGAAGGCGCGCGCGTCGGTTTCAAGGATGGACCTTACAATGATTGGGGTGTATCTCTCAATCCGTAGGTCGGATTGAGGCGTGTAATATACCGTTGGAAAGCTCTCGGAACGAACTTTCCAATGAGCTAGCTTGGAAGTATGAATTCCTTGGGAATCCTTGGGTGGCACTTGATTGAGTGTTCAAGATACCAAGCATGGGTGAGAACAAGGTTCAAGACTGAGGTTGAGAACAAGGGCTCGAGACACCAAGGTTGCGAACAAGAAGGTTCAAGACACCAAGGTTGAGAGCAAGGGTTCAAGAGACCAAGGTTGTGAACAAGGTTCAAGAAACTGTGCGAGGTTGAGGGACATCAATTCAAGGGCACCTAGGGGTTCAAGGGATTGATCACCGAGGCTAGAGGGATACAAGAGTAGAACATTGAGGACAATGATCGACCAAGGGGGGAAGAATGTAACATAATCCTAGTAGGAGATGGTTGAACCATGCTCTAAGAGAGAGGATTAGGAAGTAATCCTCAACCATGGCTTTTGGGGCAAGTGGTTAGCCCATCACATTCCTAACCAAGAGGTTGTGAGTTCAATTCCTTACATACTCTCTCCTATCAAAACTCCAAAATGTCTCTTTTCACAGAAAGCTCTCAAGCCTCGGCCTCCCAATCAATTGAAGAGACTTTCTCATGTCTATAGGTAATGCCTCCATGACACACTACCCCATGTGACAGTTCTATTGCGACCTCCTGTCCCACTCTTTTCAAAAGAAATCGTTCCTTGCGCTCCACGTGTTGAAGCTCCTAGAACCCATGTCAATTCACTTAACGCTACCCACAACCTTCTTATGCAATGGCAACAGAATCCATACCCTCCTCTACCTCAACAGCAACTACTACAAATGCCGGTTTTGTCTTATGCCCGCACATCAAAGTGCAGAACCTTTTTACTGTTACGTTTGAGGTCCTCTCCACATGTCAAGCCACGAATCCTGTGGATATCAACCATTTTGTAATTTCATTAATCAAACACCATGCGCTATCAATGACCACAATAGTCTTTTCGTATCAACCCTTTGACCCTGGCATCCTTCCATGCTGCATTTCTCAGCTTGAGGGGGGTGAGATGGTTACCGATACAAGCTTGAGCTATGCAGATTCCAGAATGCGAGATCACAACATCAATGAAAATGAAAAGCTCCTCTCAACAACACATCACTGTGCTTTGAAGCAAAACCTGCACAACATGCAACAATCAGTCTACAGTTTCTATCTCAAAAGTTTTATGATTCATAATTTACTATTGTTGTAATCTTCCCATTAGTAGACAAAAACATCTATCATCATGTAATGCTCTGAACACTCTCACTCAAACTAGTTTCACCCATTGATGCCTCTATATGGATGATAAGTCTTACGGGGGCATGTTGAACGAATAATCCACATCACCATCCACATCATCTCAATCCATGTAATGTTCCCATGATCATCATAGGAATACGTGCCTAACTGATTACCCATGTATAAAACTACTTCTTGGCTTTCCTAATAGTATAACATTTCACAACCTTCTTGGTGTTTGTGCCCATCATGTCTACACGTGTCTCTGTACACCATCTCTGCCTGCGATTACTAGTGTGCTTCCGTTGCCTGTCAACACAGCACAACCCCATTCACTTGTAACTTTTTTTTCTTTATTTTAATTAACGTCCGGGAGATTAGGCTAAGGCCGAACTTCCTTTTATTTAAAAAAAAAACATAGCACGCACGAAAAGGACACCTTCCCTGATTTTCATCTAGCAAGCAAGGCAAGAATGATTGATGAAGGAGGGAAGGAAGAAGACTCCGTCCCACCAATTGTAGCCCACATATGAAGAACTTTAGTTCCAACATGTTGAATATCAATATCTTCATTCACCACCTTCTCATGGATATAGTGGTAGTGTAGTTCAATGTGTTTGGTTCTTGCATGGTACACTAGATTAGACGTGAGTTGTAATGAACTTATATTATCTCCAAAGAGTAGTAGGCCGTCTTCCTTCTTCATAACTTTGATTCCAAGAATGTACGTCAATTCTCCTAGATCTGAAATTTTAAATTGAGATCCAAGCTCTGCTTTGATTCTGGCTATCTCACCTTCATCATTTCCTGTTATTATCAAGTCATCCACATAAATTGAGATATAAACAATCAATGATCCTTCAACCTTAACATACAAAGAAGTATCTGCATTTGAACACATGTATCACTGCTTTTCAAGAAACTTTACCAATCTAAAATTCCAAGCCTTTGGAGCCTATTTAAGACCATACAATGCTTTTAAGAGTTTACGTACATGTGTAGGCTCCTTGGGATCTTCGTAACTTGCTGGTTGCTCCATGTACGCATCTTCTTTTAAATCACTATTGAGAAATGCATTTTTTATATCTAATTGATAAAGATCTCATACCTTGCTTGTAGCAACACTTATTAATGTCCTTATTGTTGATATCTTGGCAACAGGAGAAAATGTCTCCTCATAATCGATGCCATAACTCTGTGCATAACCTTTATAAACAAGCCTTACTTTATATCTACTTACTGAACCATCATTGTTTCTCTTTATCATGTACACCCATTTGTTGCCGATTATCTTCATGTTAGGTTGCCTTGGAACTAAACTCCATGTATTGTTCTCATACAAAGCTGTCATTTCTTCATCCATTGCTTTAACACATTTCTTTACCTTTGATGCTTCTTTAAAAGTTGTTGGTTCCTGCTCCTCAAGAAGTTTTGCCATATAAGATTCATGAGAAAATCTTTGCGGTTGCCTTCTTTCTCTTACTGGATACCATGATTGACTTCCTGTCCTACCATGCTTTTCTTGCCATCGAGTTTGATTTCTTCTTGACGTAGAACCTTCACTTTCTTCTTCCTATGACTCAATTTCCTTTGAAATCAAATCGAGAATTTTCTTCAACTTTTGATTAGGGGGAGTTATTGTTGGGTGTGTGTAGAAGTGCGAGAGACACATGAGAAGCACACACAAGGAACACAAAGGCAACAAGACACACAAAGAAGATGATGGCTGTGTTGACAACATGATCGCTCCTACTTCATCTATATTTGTATCCGCATGAGTACATCTCCATTTTGTATCCAGGAGGCACTCCATTTCTAGTCTATTTCCATTTTTTATTGTACTTCCTTTGTATTTGGGTACCTTGCCATGTGCTTCTACCAGTTGTATTCATTCTCCTTTCAGGAGACTTATCCCACATATGATGTACTTTTGAGAGCCCCTCCCAAATCTATATAAGGAGGGCCTCTCCCCTCATTTGTACTTGGTTAGAAGCTTGAGGAGCCTACTCCATGCTCTTGGCAAGCTCATTTTTAATCCACATGAGTTTACCCACTTCATGGTCTACTCATTTTGTGTCTCACACATTCTTTGTTTTGTGAGAGTACTTTCCTTTTCATTTTACTTCCGCATGCGTACTCTCTACATGGTATCAGAGCGCTAGGTGGAGGTCTTGGTGGTGCATTTGGTGGTCGTTTTGGTGGTGGTGGTGCTTCATTTTGGTGATGTGCTTTCTCCTCATTGAGAGAGGCCTTTTGCCATCAAGTTTTGGGCTTTATTTCTCCTATTTGCCCACCCTCCCACCCTTCTTGTTCATCAATTTGTTCACCTTTTACCTCATTCTCCCCTCCCTTGCACACTAGTTGCGATCCTTTTGATAGCATTTCTAATGCAATTTTATGTTTAAAGTGGTTATAACCACTCGTTCCTACACTATTAGGTGCTCTTTGCATTTCAGAACATTAAAGATACAAATTCATGTGTGGGAATAATACTTTGTAATAGTCGGCCCAATATGTGATTTGCATTCTGATGTTTACGTGTTCCTTTGAAGCTGTGCATCCGTAGGAACTACAATATGGTTTATGGATTTGTACAGAGCTTCTGAGAACAGTTCGATCGCTATCCACTAAAGCTAATCCTTCATTTGATCTCTAATCCATCAGACCCGAAAACAGAGAGAATCCTTGGGCCTTCCAGGAAGCACAAGTTCTCCATCTGTGTAGGATGCAGACCCAGAAACAGAACGTCGCTCTGCCATTTCTCAAGAGACAGAGCTAGAGAGAGTAAGAGCTATCGGCTCTGTGTCACGCTGCCATCTCTCACAAAGACCAAAAGAGAGAGAGAGAGAAAGAACAGATGCTCGGCTTTCTGTGCTGATGATCCTTTATGATTGCCAACCAGCGTCATAGTTCCGAACACGAAACCGTCAGGGAAGGAGCTACGGTCGAGGCTGGCGTTGCCTGCTGAGCCAAATGAAACGTCAGGGCGAACATGAAGCATGAGAGGAACGGAGGATAGCAGGCAAAGGAAATCGACAATGTGATCATCCCAACAGTGCAGGTGGGAGGTGCAAGTTGCAATCCCCACTCGAGCACTTTGACAGGCGCAGGCCCCTGAGTCCTTCTGCACTAAAGCTGATCTATACTCTCCTGGCTATGCACTCCACTTTCTCATCACCGACAGCAGCCATCTGACATTGGGACATTGCGCGCAGAGCCTCAGCTAGCGTTTCGCAGAGAGAGAGAGGGAGAGATGGCCTTGAATTTTTGTCTCTTCTGTGCGCAATACTCTGCACCTCTGTGACACACTCAGTTCTGCGCAGAAATCGCCAGAGGAAGCAAGGATAGAGTAGAAGGATAAGCACACCATACTCAAGAACGCGTGTAGAATTGGCTTGGATGGCGCATTTCTGGCAAAAACAACCACTGACAGAGAACAATTAAATTCAATGCACCTATCATGCAGTGACATGCTTGATCAGAGATCTATTCGCCCATTATAGAAACTGCCAAGTTTGATTCACCTTCACGATAGGTCATCAATGATGTCATTGGAATCATCCATTGGCTACAGCAGATTTGAGCCTTAGAAACACTCTCGTTCAGTGCATCCGGCAGGTCTGAGGGGCTTGATAGCACGAAGCTGCCATATTAATTTTTGTATTTTATTTTTTGGAGAGAAATGCTGCATCTCTACGTATTTGATAGGATGGCATCACTTCTCTCACCACATGTTATTCTCTTGGCTTAGCCTGAGAAGGATTTTTAGCAAATCAGGTTTGACATTACGTAATGCACTCTCCATTTTGTATTTCCTCAAAGGGATCATTGCTAAATAGTTACACATTTACTTTGTAATTTCCCAAGAGTTAAACCTCATATTTGCCACCCCGACACAGGTTTTATTATATTGACCAAGGGTCATATTCGTTTTCCTCCAGAACACAACTTGCACACTCAAGGCACTAAGTACCCCATCTTTTGTACATCAAGCATATAAGAAGAAGACTCATTTGTGTGTGCAGGTATGGGTTGGAGGCTACTCTAAGCCCACCCACAAGATCTCTACAAGTGTCTAAGCCTACTCTAAGGCTTCATTGGTGTGCAACGGGCTAATCTAAGCCCTTTCCTCTCGCATCGACTTCTCTTGGTGTTGTACAAGTACAGGGCTACTCTAAGCCCCTCCCCACCCCCACCCAATTTTTTCAGTCTGGTATCGAGTCGTTCATTTGAAGCTTTGCAATTATTTTGAAGCAGCATTTTTTGCAGAAGATTTTGGTAGTGTTTCTAAACACTTTATCTTCAAAGCATTTTTGGCAAAAGATATTGGTAGTGTTTTTTAAACACTTTATCTTCCCAGTGTGTGCATTTGGCAAAGATTTTAATAGTGTTTCTAAACACTCGTCACTCGAAGCTTTGTAATGACCAAAAGCGAAGGTAGCTCATCATCTATGGCTCATTTCTTACCCTCTTTCACCCCTATTTTTATGCCTAAGGATGAATGCCTTAACGGCCAAAAATACAATTTATGGAAAGATGTCATGCGCGTCTATCTCTATACGAATCTCTTGCATGAGGTAGTAGATGGGACAGACCCTGAACCCAATAGGGATACCAGCTTAGATAATTGGCATATATGGAATGTCAAGGACAAAAGAGCTTTAGGTCAATTGTTACTTGCCTGCGACGAACTGACAAAAGGACATATTAGTGCCTGCAAGATGTCTAAGGATGCTTGGGATACGTTAGCTGCTTTGTATGAAGACAAGACCCCTTCGAAGATCTATGCATAAGAGGCCGAGTTTCATAATTTGACCATTAGGCCACACGACACAATTACGAAGATCATAGCTCAATTTGAGGATTACCAACGTAAATTAGCACTATGTGGTAGGCAGATCTCTAGTGAAGACATGGCCATTAGACTTCTCAACAAGTTACCGAAGTCATACGAGATATTTGTCACAACTTTGTATAATCGCGGTCAAGTCTTATCTTGGGAAGAGGTTCGTCGACTTTTGCTCCTCCATGACTCGCGATCCAAATCGACTTCCTCACAAGAGTCAGCCATGAAGGCCAAAGGCCCATTCAATAAGGGCAAAACCACAAGTCATCAGGCTAGAAATGGATCTAAGCAAGGATTGCATAATTCATTAAAGAAGTTCACCTGTAATTTCTGTGGAAAATCAGGCCACTTAGAAAAGTTTTGCTATAAAAAGAAACAATCATCGAAGGCTTCTACGTCTAGGCAAGCATCCAAAAGCTCCCAACATAGATCCCACTGATCGAGTGAGGATATCTCCACAGAAGCCAAAGCACTAGTGACTTCAAGCTCCCCACATGAGTGGATCTTTGATAGCGGAGCTACCTCCCATATGTGCAAAGACAGGGACTCCTTTCAGGAACTCAAAGAGCACACGGGAGAAGTCTATCTTAGCAGCAACAAAAGTTTACCCATCGAAGGCAAAGGAAAAGTTCAAATTTCCAACCATCAGGGGGAATGCAAGTCTTTATCCAATGTTCTTTTTGTTCCAAATTTATGCATGAATCTACTTTTCGTCAAGGCCATTACAGACCAAGATAAACAAGTATGGTTTGATAACACCTCAATTAAGGTAGTTGATCCCCATACAAAGAATGTCATTGCTCAAGGTATTGATGAAAAGGGCCTCTACAAGTTATCATGCTTTATATCCAAAGAATCAAACTCAAGTTTGTGGCACCAAAGATTTGGCCACGCTTCATACTTATCAAAAATCTCTTCATCCCAACTTGTGAAGGGATTGCCAAAGATAGGCCAAATTACTGATGTCTGCCAAGCTTGCACCCAAGGCAAGCAACACAGGGTCCCAGTTCCAAAGGAAGCTTCAACACGAGCGAGGAACCCACTTTTCCTTATCCACATGGACTTATGTGGACCTATGAATACCCCATCGCTGAGTGGATCCCTCTACTTTTATCTTCTAGTAGATGACCACTCTCGCTTTATTTGGGTGTACTTTTTGAAGTCAAAGTCAGACACATTCTCGAACTTTCAAACTTGGATCAAGGAAGTTGAGAATGAAGCTTCAACTAAAGTGAAAACCATCAGATCAGATGGAGGTGGCGAATTTATCAATCATGACTTTGATAACTTTCTCAACCAGAAAGGGATCAAACGTCAAGTCACTCAGCCTCATACTCCATCCCAGAATGGAGTAGCTGAAAGGAAGATACGCAGTGTGATGGAAATGGCATGAACAATGCTTCATCACAAGGATCTACCCTACAAGTTTTGGGCAGAAGCTGCGCATACTGCCGTTCACATTCTTAATCGAGGCTTTACAAGTGCTTTACACAACAAAACACCCTTCGAAGCATACTATGGAAGAAAACCAAATGTGAACTACTTTCGAGTCTTTGGTAGTGAAGCTTTTGTCCATGTGCCAAAAGAAGATAGAAACAAGTTACAATCAAAGTCCAAGAAACACATATTCATAGGCTACAGTGACCAATCAAAGGCATACTGTCTATCTGATATGGAAAACCACTCCATCACCATTTCGAAGGATGTGATCTTCAATGAAGCTTCATCATACTCAAGAAAAGATTCAAGTACAAGTCTTAGTCCACCTATCTACACTTCAGAGGGGGACTCAATATTTCCAACTTCCAACTCAGAAGCAAGTACTTCACAACAACCACGCTGATCTCAAAGGCTTCTTGATAGGCAACAAAGCGAACAAAGTCATTATGTTAATTATGCTCTAATGCACCAAATTCAGGAAATTCTGGAGCCATCTACCTACAAAGAAGCTCAAGGCCAACCAGAATGGGAAACAACTATGAAGGAGGAACTCGATGCAATAGCAAAGAACAAGACTTGGACATTAGTTCCCAAACCAACCAACCATCAAGTCATAGGAGTCAAGTGGATATACAAAGTCAAATACAAGTCTGATGGCACTCTAGATAAATATAAGGTAAGATTAGTAGCTAAGGGATACAAGCAACAACATGGCATTGACTATGAAGAAACCTTTGCCCCTACTGCAAGATTCACAACCATAAGAATCGTCTTAGCACTAAGTGCTCACTTTAAGTGGCTCATTTACTAGCTGGACGTCAAAAGTGCATTCCTTAATGGAGATCTTCAAGAAGAAGTATATGTTGAACAACCTGAAGGCTTCAAGATCAAAGGCAAAGAAGATCAAGTCTACAAGCTTCACAAGGCACTTTATGGACTCAAGCAAGCTCCCAGGGCCTGGTATGAAAAGATTCACAAGTTCTTTGAAGACAAGGGCTTTCACAAAAGCAATGCTGATGCTAATCTCTACATCTATAAAAAAGAATCTTTAGTAGCTATTATCATTCTCTATGTAGATGACTTGATCTTGACAGGCTTAGAAGAAGAACGCATCCAGTTCATCATCACACAGCTTCACCTTGAGTACTCTATGACAGATCTTGGATTACTTCACTACTTCTTAGGTATGGAAGTTTGGCAAACAAAAGAAGGTATATTCCTATCACAAAAGAAGTACTGCTCTGATCTACTTTCCAGATATAACATGGATCAATGTCGCTCAGTTTCTACACCACTTGATCCCAACATCAAGCTTACACTGGAGGACTCTTCATCACTTGTGAAAGTACATACCTATCGACAACTTGTTGGCTCATTACTCTATCTTGCCAACACTAGACCAGATATTACCTATGCAGTTGGTATACTCAGTCAGTTTGCACATCAGCCTCGTCAGACTCATTGGGATGCTGCTCAGAGACTACTTCGATATCTTGCCCTCACCCGACATCATGGTCTTTGGTACAGAGGGGGCATCGAACTCGCCGAATATTCCAATTCAGATTGGGCTGGTGATCCTAATTCTCGACGGTCTACTTTTGGGTATATATTCTTGCTTGGCTCAGGACCTATCTCTTGGGCAAGCAAGAAGCAACCTACAGTCGCTCTATCATCTACCGAGACCGAGTACCGAGCATCCAGCTTTGCAGCATGTGAGGCCATCTAGCTTCGACGTTTATTATCTGACATTGGTGTTTTGCAGGATACTCCGACATGTCTTCGCACGGACAGCCAGTCAGTCTTGGCCATCGCCAAGAATCCAGTGTTCCACGCTCGGACGAAGCACATCGAGATCCAGTACCACTTCATCCGCGAGAAGCTCATATCTCAGGAGATTACTCTGGAGCAGTGTACCTCTCAGGAGAACCTGGCGGACATGTTCACGAAGGCTCTACCTCCAGTTCCGCTTCAGTGCTTGGTGGACCTCTGCAGCATTCAACCGCTCCAAAATGGAGCTGCAGAGGGGGTGTTGACGACATGATCGCTCCTACTTCATCTATATTTGTATCCGCATGAGTGCATCTCCATTTTGTATCCAGGAGGCACTCCATTTCTAGTCTATTTCCATTTTATATTGTATCTAAGAGAAATTTTGATATGAATAGAAAATATAAGAGCTAAGGAAACTCCTTGTAACATAATCCTGGTAGGAGATGGTTGAACCACACCCTAAGAGAGAGGATTAGGAAGTAATCCTCAACCATGGCTTTTGGGGCAAGTGGTTAGCCCATCACATTCCTAACCAAGAGGTTGTGAGTTCAATTCCTTACATTGGTATCAGAGCCTAGGAAGTAGGCTTGGGAAGGGTGGAATGACCCAATGGCCTCTAAAAAAGGCGCTTGGGCACTCTACCATGTGAAAGGGTAGGAATTGTGGAAGGCGCGCACGTCGGTTTCGAGGATGGACCTAACAAAGATTGAGGTGTATCTCTCAATCCGTAGGTCAGATTGAGGCATGTAATATACCGTTGGAAAGCTCTCAGAATGAACTTTCCAATGAGCTAGCTTGGAAGTGTAAAGTCCTTGGGAATCCTTGGGTGAAACTTGATTGAGTGTTCAAGATACCAAGCATGGGTGAGAACAAGGTTCAAGACTGAGGTTGAGAACAAGGGCTCGAGACACCAAGGTTGCGAACAAGAAGGTTCAAGACACCAAGGTTGAGAGCAAGGGTTCAAGAGACCAAGGTTGCGAACAAGGTTCAAGAAACTGTGCGAGGTTGAGGAACATCAATTCAAGGGCACCTAGGGAGTTCAAGGGACTGATCACCGAGGCTAGAGGGATACAAGAGTAGATCATTGAGGACAATGATCGACCAAGGGGGGAAGAATGTAACATAATCCTGGTAGGAGATGGTTGAACCACACCCTAAGAGAGAGGATTAGGAAGTAATCCTCAACCATGGCTTTTGGGGCAAGTGGTTAGCCCATCACATTCCTAACCAAGAGGTTGTGAGTTCAATTCCTTACACTCCTCGAAGTGAAATCACTCAAAAAGACCTCATACAACTAAGATATGAAAGTTTGAAGAGAGCTATGTCTCTGATGAGACACCAGATAGACATAAGAAAAAAGATCTACAAAAATGCCTACTTGCATGGAGTTTTTGTAGTACATTTTGTAGAAAAATAGACCTACTTATATAGTACAAGTTGTAATCGTCACAACACAACAAGAATCACTCAATTTGGCCACCTGCACTAAGAGAACCACTCTTTTTATTGAGAGGCTATCAACAGAAGTGCCTTCCTTGTCTAAAAATAGACACATCTCCTTTCCTTCTTACTTTTATCTACTTTTATCTACTTTTATCTAATTTTATCTACTTTTATCTACTTTTATCTACTTTTATCTACTTTTATCTACTTTTACTCTAAATTTGGAGATGTGAGAACCTACACATGTTATTTATCATAAATAATAGACTCCATAAGCCTAAAAAACAATACTTTAGAGCTTTTTCTTATGTAAAAATCATGCCACACCTTGGCCTTGATTGGCTCAAAGTCAAAGATAAAGGTGACATCTAACAAGTTATATGATAAATTTAGATATTCAATAGACAAGGAACATGGTTGGAGGATGAGGATCATAGATAATGGCTTTGCAAATCTACTTGGAGCTTGTGCTTTTGTGCTTGTGATGATTGGGGGAGTTTTCGAGGAATTCCACTTCTTTGTTTTATACAAGGCTATTCTTGGGATTCATCGCCAAAATACAAATGGAAACAAATGCAATGGATGACAGATCTACTTATGCATGAATCTGATCGAGAGCTAGTTTGCACTCATTGCAAGCCATGAGACTCTACCCGAATCATGCAAGGAACAGAAAGAATATGATAAAACACCCCATAAACTCTTATGAGGGTGAGTGTGATGATTCGTCACCTGTGGGGGAGTATGGGGCATATTTGACCATAATTTTTTCTAGGATCCACTATTGAGCAAGACAATGGACGGAAATGGTTTGATGTCTCCCAAGACTCTCTACATAGTTTTCAAACGTATTTTGTATATTCATCTTCATTTAAGTTACTTCATTTGCAAAAGTAAAATATTTCAAATAAATTTAGAAAGAGATATGAAAAACATTACAAAAACTTAGGTTTAATGTTTTGTGATGAAAAGATTGAGAATATGGAGTTTGAAAGTAGTTCGACTACTCTAGAAGAGCTTGAGTAAGAACTTCAAAGAAATGAAAAATCTAAAATCATCATGTAGTTTGATTCAAGAATAAGATTTGATTGTTGAGTTTTTGCAAGATCATGAAGCGAATGTAAATACAAAGTACAAGAGTTGATGAGATTGTTAAAGGAAAAGATCTCCATGGGAATATCGGAACCATCTTCAACACCATATTCGAATAAGTGGTTCATGGTGCCAAATAAGAGTGGGAAATTTTTTTCCATCTAAGATTTGCAACCTATGAATTAAATCACGATTAGAAATGTTGGAATAGGACCCATAGTAGATGAGTTTGTAGAATCATTTGCACGGCATTCCATCTACTCCATGGGTGATCTATATATAGGGTATGTCCAGTTTCAATTGGCTATTGAGAGTAGAGACATCACTACGATAAATACTCCATGAGGCCTTGTACACACACACACATACACACACACACAAACACACACACAAACACACACACACACACACACACACACACACACACACACACACATATATATATATATATATATATATATATATATATATATATATATATATATATATATATATATATATATATATATATATATATATATATATATGTATATATATATATATATACATATATATATATATATATATATATATATATATATATATATATATATATAGGCTTTCAACAATGAATTTTGATGATGATTCTGATGATGATAATGAGATAGAAAGAGAAAAAATATGGTGAGATATGATCCACCAATCTATGTTTATGAGCAATTTCACAAGAGTTAATATAATGGAGAATGGAAGGACATAGGAAATTATTTGAGTTCATTGAACCCTTCCTTATGCTGGTCCACATCAAGAAATAGTCTTACTTCTCCCTAAAGGGCCTACTTATTTGGAAACATGCTAAAGGCAAGGTAAAGAATCCATGTGCATTGAGTAATAGAAGCCTTCACAACAAGTTCATGAGAGAGATCCATGAGACCTTATGGGTAGGTCACAAAGGATTGTATGTGATGTATGAGAAGATTAGGAAAGCCTATTGGTGGCCAAGAATATGTGAGTGTTCGAGACTTTGTGAGCGCATGTACCACATGTCAAGCTCATTCTTTAGTCAAAGATAGAGACCCCTTACATCTGACTTACCCTCCTTGTATTCATTACAAGTGGGTTGTTGACCTCATAAACATGCCCAAAGGCATCAATAAAATGAGATACATATAAGGACTTACAAGAGAAGACTTTAGAAGATTGAACTCTTCATATGAAGACTAATTAAAATGTATGCATATTTCTTTCAAAAGAAGTAATTTCACGATTTGGATACATAGAGAAAGTGGTTGCAGATCAGAGAGGATGATGCAAGAGAGGGAAAGGAGTTCTTTGAGCATCATGGGATTCATTTATCTCTCACTACTACCTATAACCCTAAGGCTAATGGAAAGATTGAGAGAAATCATCATTCTATCATGAAGGCAATCTCTAAGGCTTGCAATGGAGACATATAATAATGGCCTAGATATCCTCCATTTGCATTATGGACAAATAGGATGATGTACACTCAACCTATAAGATTTATGCCCGCTCAACTAAACTACTGTCAAAAACCAGTTTTCCCTATCTAGACTTAGATTTTGACATGGATGATGCTCCTATGGAATGATGAAATGACAAGAGAAGAACTATTATCAATGAGGATTAAATAGTTAGAACAAGGAAATGAGAAGTTAAAAAAACCAGTACAAAAGATAAAGGAGTCGAGGTTAAACAATAAGATTTACTTTGACAAAACTCATCAATTTATGCCATGTGAAATCAAGATTGATTATTGAGTATTGTTGTATGAGATTATGTTTGATACTCAGTACGAAGCTAGAAAGAAGCTAACTAAAAGATGGCTTGGGTCATATGTAGTGGTGTCTATATTCAATAATGGTATATATGAGCTTCATGAATTTGACGATACTTCTTTAAGATATTTGATTATAGGAAAAAGAGTAAAATTATTCAAGAAGAGAAACAAAGAAGAGTGTTGAGCACCAGAAGGAAATTAAAATCAAGTGAACATGTTTTACTTGACTTGTTCATTTTCTGGTTATTTTTTTGTACATTTTGATTTCATGTGTTAGGCCATCGGAACATAATGGTAATCACCAAGAAATGTAATTAGGAAAGACGCACATCGAAAGGATGTAGCATAACGCTTAGACTTGTTTGGATAATGGAAAAAGTGCGGAAGCAGATATGCAGGGAGCGAGATGTCGAGCTGTGGGTCTGTGCGGTGTGCCTATGGAATGCTTCATAACAAGTTTGATTTAACCTGGTGTATTGAATTCCTAATGTTCTATGTGTTTATCCATTGCGGTGATCTTGTCTGTATGATACCTTGTTGATGAAGATATGAATCCAATTGTGGTTGTGTGTAGTTTGCTGGTGAAGAATTAATATTATTTTGTGTTAATGAATGTTGTAACTTTATGACGGTGACATAATACATATGCCTTTGGGACGTCAAGTGGTGAAATTTTTTAATTGCAAGTCTATTGGTGGAGAGTCATAGTACAGTGACAAGTAAACTCTGTGTAATGAATGGTTTTTGAGAAAATAATCATAGGACCTCTGTAATATAGACCCTTGTCCATCCCAAGAACCCTTTAATTGGTTAATTTGTGATAGCCATTAACACTCCCGCTAGCCATGGGGCATGGAATATCCAATCTAAGGGTAGATTAAGGTTGGATGGAAGAAATAATTCTATGATATATGCCTATAGTGTGTTCTGGTGAATCTTATCCGAAGTACCTAAGTGATCAGCATCTGTGGAAGGTTACCAGTACACTGGGAACACCCTCTGGTGGTAGTGGTGAAGGCCGATTATCTGAAGGAGAGCATGATACACGGACTAGTGTGGTGGCACCATAGCATTTTCTTGTTCAAGGATTATAGAGTATACTAGAATTGCAACCTATTCAATTTGTTGAAAGTGTGGTGAGTGGAGTAGGCATTGATTCCGATGATAGCTTGGTGAATTCCAATGGCAACCCAACTTTTAATTCTGATTTTGGTGGTACTAGTACATTTGTGGGTGGAAGTTTTGGTGAAAAGTCCATCTCAGTAATCAAATACGAGGAATGGGAGTCAAATTCAGACATGTGTGATAGAATCAATGATACAATACGACCAGAGATTTTGCAATCTGACTACCCGCTACAATAACAATTAAAATCAACCTGTTCAAGTAATTCTGAATTGATACTTCCTCTTGATTTCAAGGACATGAGTAATACGTAGCAACAACATCAGTAGCAACAATAACAACAACAATAGCAACATCATCGGTAGCAATAACAACAATAGCAACAACAGGTCATACACCCATGACCAACACCTCTTGGAGTCACATATATTAAATTTGGTGGATTTCCAAGTGATGATCTTGATGCTCATGTCCGTACTTTCAAAATTAATTATGATGTACTAAACTATCCAGCAGATCCGACATATAAGGCTATAGTGTTTCAATCCACTCTTGTTAATGAAGCTACTCATTGGTTAATCGAATATGATACTAATCATTTTGGTCAATACGAAATGCCTTCTCACAACGTTTTCGATTAAAGAAAAATACGGCAGAAATCTTAGATTACTTACAAAATAATAGACAAAAACCACATTAGAGTGTGCAAGAGTATGCAACGTTATTTCATACTCATGTATGGCAGTTGCCTCAAGCACATGCTAATCTACCGCATGACATGATTAATCAATGGTTTATTAATGAACTAAACCCCTAATTCAAACACGTTATGATTATTCAATGTGTGGGCGGTATGACTTTGGATGCAATCATTGCTATGGCATTATAGTTAGAACATAAGGTTGGTGGTTTTACCGAAGATCTAGATTGGTTAAAAGCCCCTAAGAGTATGAACAATGATCCATTGAAACAAGTATACTGAATCAAATGTAAGAATCTGGGGCATACTACTTCAACCTATCCACTGAATCAAATGTATTGTGCTATTTCTAATACAGCAAATCATTCTACCGAAACTTGCCCATATAATGCAAAAGGATAAACTAGACTGACCGTAAATGCCATAATACAAGACAAGGACAATCGTTTTCCCATTACTACGATCGCATTTGAGAAATACGTCTTATCAAACTTACATGAATTATGGAGGACCACAACCAACAATTCTGGACAACCTCATTGGAATTTGGGACAAACTGGTGAGAGTGCATCTCTCCCACCACCAAGATGCCATTTTTGTGGAGAAATTGGACATATCACCAAATATTGTAAAGAAGCATGATAAGCAAAGAAAAGAACGATAGCATCCAATGGCAAATATGGTATACATTTCAGGGGTAGATACACAAGTGACAATAGTTCAAACACGGTCCGATAAGAAGTTGCACCTTGCTGATGAGATTTTTGAAGTGGGAATTTGAGAACAACAACAGTTGTTTACTAAAGCAACCATGTGGAGAATTCAAGAACCAACTTTCTTTCGTGATCGAGTACCCGTGGTCTAGCAGACAACATAGAATTCCCCACCAAAAGAGTTGGACCAATCCAAATATGATCGAACAACACACTAGACTTGATATCTAATACATACAATTTTGATTTTATGTGGAATATTTTATCAAAAGCGTCTATTACAATCCCATTGGGGCAACTTCTATCATTGGTCCTTGGTATTTGACAACAATTTCAGCAACAAATTAGTCCAAGATCTTCGTGCACACCTTCTACAGCAACCATTAGCCTGGAAACTAACTCTATAGTGGATCATGTTGTTCCTTTAATTATGGTATGGAATAAAAACCACAAAATTTCACAAGTATTAATCAATGGAGGCTCAAGGGTTAATATTGCTACAACTGCACTTTGTAAGAAGTTGGGATGGACTCAGATCGAAACCGTCCAGTTCTTTGTAAGAGTTGCTGATCAATCTCAGGTACATCCAATGGGCTTGGTGCGGGATATACCCATTACCCTATAGGGAGCAGTGTTTAAAATGGCTTTTTGTTGTTTTAGAATTACCCAAATCTAGCTTAGATTACAACTTATTATTCAGAAGCCCCTGGTTGAAGTAGGAAAAAGTGTTACAAGATTGTCTGCACATGAACTTATTTTAGAAAGTAATCATCGGAAATATGTTGTACCCTTGGATGATATGAGGCCTTGCAAATTTCATGCATGACCTTACATGGAAGAACCCATGCATATGTTGGATGGTCTTTTAGATGATGAAGAAGAAGTTTTTCTAAATGCTAACAAGGATTTGTTCGCATTGGGTACACTTGATTTACAAGCCATAATGGATAATTGGTCTCCTACCGCTTGTACGGTAGTCCCTCTCATGGAAGAAGTGGAACCAGTTACAGATCAGGTTTTGGATGCCACTGATCTTCAACAGTCACTTCCCCTTCTTGAGGATATATCCATGCCCCGATAGTTTTATGTATTAGAAGATCAATTAATCACTTGCATTTTGGGTGGAGGTTAGCCTGCACCCGATCAAGATTAAAGCTATAATACTTGAATATTTTCAAGAAGATTTACTACAGTTGCTCAAGGAATTTGCTGATGTATTTTCTTGGGACTATTGCGATATGAAGGGATTGGATCCTCGCATCTACCAACGCTCTATGATGCTTAAACTGGATGCTTCACCAATTAAACAATAGAGTTACCGAATGAATCCTAATTATGCTGCACAAGTGAAAGCTGAATTGGATCGGTTGTTGAAAGTAGGTTTCACTGTTCCCATTGAGCATGCCAAATGGATCTCTCCTATTGTCATCGTCCCTAAGAAAAGCAAACAATTACAAATCTATGTTGACTATCAAAAGCTGAATGCGGCGATGGTACCCGATCCATTTCCAGTTCCTTTCTTAGATACTGTGCTAGATGATGTTGTAGGACGGAAAATGTACTCTTTTTTAGATGGTTATAGTGGCTATAATCAGGTGCGAATGGCTAAAATGGATATTCCCAAGATCGTGTTTATTACAAAACGGGGAGTATATGCTTGTACGGTGATGTGGTTTGATTTATTCCTCCAAGCACTTTTCAGTGATGTATGCAAGAAATATTTTCTCCCTACTTAACGACGTTTATGAGGGTGTATCTGGATGATTTTTCATTATCTAGTGATACATTAGCTCACCTTTACCACCTCAGATGTTGCTTTTCCAAGTGTCGGGAGTTCCATCTTTGTTTAAATCCCAACCAATCTATCTTTTTAGTCTCTTGTGGCAAGCTACTTGGCCATGTTATTTCACAACATGGAATTCAAGTGGACCCTGATAAAGTTTATGCGATGTTGAATGCACCCCCTCTTGCTACACCAAAGGAAGTTATGCGATTCCTTGGCCAAATCTGATGGCATGGTTGCCATCTCCGATGGCTCGCTTATGTGGCTATACCGCTTTATCATTTGATTACCATTAATCCTCCACAGTTGTTGTGGATGCAAGAATGTCAATTTTCTTTTGATCGATTGAAAAATCTCCTTACACAGGCTCCTATTTTACAAGCTCCTAATTGGAAACTTCCTTTCCATGTCTTCATGGATGCTTCTGATATTGCAATCGGTAGTGTGTTAATGCAACAACATGATAAGTGGTTTCTTTATGTTTATTACACAAGTCGATGACTAGCAACTACCGAATGTAAGAATGTCTTGGGCTAGTCTATTCGGTGAAAACATTTTGGCACTATCTATTGGCACACAAATTTACCTTCCATGTGGATCATGCCGCCTTGGTTTATCTTGTACGATAGCAACATTTAGGTGGCATATTATCCGTGCTGCTGCTTCAATAATTCAATTATGATGTGCATCACTCGAGATCGATACATGCCCTTGCAGATTTCCTTTCTTGACTGGATTCCGGAGAGCCTCCTGGTGGCATTTATGACACCACTCCCGCCATCTTTGTGACCGACTCAATTCAAGATGACTCCTAGGCATTACCTGTTTCCCCTTCGTATTATGACACCCTCATGATTTTCTTAACCAGTGGATGCCCTCCAAATACTACTTTGACGTCAGCTCGCCGTAAATTGGCTATGTACAATAAAAAATTTTGCATCATCATGGGTCAATTGTATTATATGGATCCATCTGGTGCACTCTTATGATGTATTTTTCCACATGAAGTTTCTTTGGTAATCGCAATGGCTCATTCTACTCCTTTCGATGGGCATTTTTTGGCCAATCTTACGTACCAAAAAATTCTACATAGTGTGTTATGGTGGCCCACAATGCATCGTGATATTGCTGCTTATATTTAATAGTGTGATGCCTGCCAACATATTGGACAACCTTTACACTGGCACCATTTTCTGCTTCAACCTCTCCTTCCACTTGAGCCCTTCCAAAAGTGAGGATTGGATTTTATTGGTCCTATTATGCCACCTACTATTGTTACAAATCATCGTTATATCCTTACATGTATCAATTATGCTACTTGTTGGGCTGAAGCTTGGGCATTACGATCGGCAACTACTCCACTGGTTACTGAATATTTACTTCGTGATGTTTTTCCTTGTTATGGGCTCCCTTTGGAGATTATTTTTGATAAAGGCCCTCATTTTGCTAATACATTAATGCAAGCTTTAACCCAAACCTTTAGTATTGTCCATAAGTTTAGTTCCCCTTATTATCCTCGGGCGAATGGATTTGCCAAAAGTACTAACAAAACTCGTCGAAGGCCTTATATATGAAGGAGAAAAATACTCTTTCAATGCTAGGTTGCACTGACAAATTTGCATCGAAGAAAATCTAAACAAAGATCTCGCCTCTAAAATCACCATAGACATTGGAAAAGAGGAAATTGTTGGGTAGGAAATAAAATACAAGAACTTCCCAAATGCTTACTTTCATTGTAGAATGCAAGGCCACATAATAAAATAATGTCTTTAAGATAAAAATCCAATAGGAACAAGCAAAACCCAAGGAAAACATATCTAATAGGGAACAAAGTTGTGTAAGGGGCCAAGAGCATACTAGAAGAGCATCCTTTGGAGTCTAATAAGGTGAAAGAAAGACAAGTCTTGGAAACACACCAAGATGGTTTCACAGAAGTAAGACAAAGAAGGGGGAAGCCCAAAAGGAATTATAGAGAAGAGCCTCTCTTGTACGACTCCAAATAAAAATATCTTTTGTAACCTAGAAAGGGAGGTCAATGACATGGATTACCCAAAGAGCATTAAATCATGAAAACTATCATAGTGGTGGCAAAACCCTATAGGAATCCTCCTACAAGGAAAGTAACCATGAAGGAGTCACCACTAGCAAAGAGGTTGGAGGCACCACAAACAACAATGATAACCAGGATAATTAAAGGTCGCTGATTGGTTCCACAATCCCTAAAAGGATATTGGACTCATTTTTTAAGAAGACTACTCACAAAGGAAAACAACGAGGTGAAATTCCCAAGAAGAGCTCCCTTAAGGGGAAACTCCTATGTGAGGACCCTTCTACCTCGAAGAAAAAGTTGAGGACAAAAAGAAGAAATGGAGGGACAAGGCTCCTCTCCAAAAGGATCTCATCTAATGACAATCATGTCTCTCAATATTAGATTAGGGCACTATTGAACCCTTCAAGAGCGATAGTAAATTTCCAATGGATCCGTGATAAATGCGGCCTAAAGTCCGACTTCATCTATCTTCAAGAGATCAAAATTGATGGGGAGGACCTTTGTAAGGGACCTAAAATTATTTCATCGTCCCATGTTTGGCTCTCCATAGAAAACCCTAGGGGAAACGTGTTGGAGTTAGACGTCTGCGGAAGCACGCGAACAGCACAAGGAAGAAGAAGAAGCTTGGAGCACAACACACAAGACTGAATGTATTACTAGAGAATGTACAAAGATAAGTAGCCCATTAGGGCAATAGGCGTATATACAAGCCGGGGGAAAAAAACCTCCTAAAGAGGGAAAAAAGTGCCCCGGCAGTCCTAGAGTGTTCACACACATCACTACCTAAATATATCAACAAATCCCCCCTGGGAGTGATGCGGTGAACAAGGAGCTGGCACTCATGTATAAGGAAGTGCCAAGCTATGTGGAAATCACTCCACAAAAGGAAGTAAGCCCAAAGCTTTGCGGAAAGCTTCAAACTTCTCCCTAGGCAGAGCCTTCGTGAAAAGGTCTGCAATGTTCTCCTGCGTGGGCACATATGCCAAGCTGATCTCCCCAGCAGAGAACCTCTCCCTGACATAGTGATAATGCACCTCAATGTGCTTAGTGCGAGCATGGAACACAGGGTTCCTCGCAACTGCCAATGCGCTCTGACTGTCAGTGAAGATGGTGGTGGCAGAAGACTGGCCAACACCCAAATCAGCCATAAGGCGTCTGAGCCACACACACTCAACAGTCGCTGTGAAAGCTGCCCTATACTCAGCCTCACAACTGGAAGTGGCCACAGTAGGCTGCTTCTTGCTCAACCAAGATATACATGAGCTACCAAGCATGAAGCAAAAACCACTGGTGGACACACGAGTGTCATAGCAACCAGCCCAATCTGAGTCAGAAAAAGCATGCAAATCTGGCGGTAGTGATCCCCCCTTGGGATAAAACAACCCAAGTAGCCGAGTACCACTCAAGTAGCGAAAGATGCGCTTAACCGCTTTCCAATGCGTGACTCCTGGGCAATGCATGAACTTGCTCATCTGTGAGACAGCAAACTGAATATCTGGCCGAGTAATGCATAAGTAAATCAAGCATCCAACAGCCTGCTGATAGAGAACACCATCAAATGCATCTCCAGCATCATGAAGACTCAATCGTAAACCTGTCTCCATAGGAGTGGCAATAGGCTTACAGTCTTCAAGGCCAAAACGCTGCAATAATGTGTCAATATATTTCGTTTGACACAAAGCCATTCCACCATCAACGTGCATAAACTGAATGCCCAAATAGTGATGCAAATGCCCCAAATCAGACATCTCAAATGAGGCATGCAAATCAGCCTTAAAACTAGCAATATGTGTCTCAATAGGACCAGTGAGCAGCATGTCATCAACATAGACAACAATGATCAGAATTACATCATTAGCACGCTTAACATATAAGGTGCTTTCAGTTGGACTGTTCTCAAAACCATGTGCAATCAGATAGGCATGTATCTTCTCATACCAAGCACGTGGTGCTTGCTTTAAACCATATAACGCCTTCTTTAACCTGCACACCTGGTTTTCATGCCCTTTCTGCACAAAGCCACGGGGCTGAAAAACATACACTTCTTCATGCAAGTCACCATTCAGAAATGCTGTTTTAATGTCCAACTGATGTACATTCCAACCATGATGGGCTGCAAGTGCACAAATGCTCCGAACAATAGTCATACGGCATGTAGGTGCAAAGGTCTCATCAAAATCAATGCCTCTTTCCTGCGCATAACCCTTTGCAACAAGCCTAGCCTTATACCTGTCAAGTGTACCATCAGGTTTACGCTTCAGCTTGTATACCCACTTAGTGCCAATGGCCTTCTTGCCAGGAGGCAAGTCACATAAAGACCATGTACCATTCTTCATTATAGCATCATATTCAGATTGCATAGCAGCCATCCAATTTTCTGAATTTTGTGCTTCATCAAAAGAAACAGGCTCATTCTCATCACAGAGACTAGATGCAGCCATAGCATAGCAATCTGATGCAAAGGAGGCACTATGAGAGCCTGAACGAGTACGATATGACAAACGTGCATCTAATTTGCTGTCACGCAAAGTCTGCACCAGCCATTTTGGCATAGTTTTTGCTTGCTCAATATCAGCTCTCTCATCAACAAGTGCATCATGTAAATCTGCATCAGAAATGGAATGATCTGCATCATCATATGAAACCTGCAAAGGCTGAGAAGTTGCCTCATTAGGACCAGCACTAGCCTGTCCACCTGTAAAAAGAGGCATCAAAGTATCATACATGTCTTTGGAGCTAACAGATGTCTCCTTAGTACATGAAAGCAATGGCTGAATAGCATCTTCCACGAAGACAACATCACGGCTAACCAGAATGCGTTTAGTCTGTGGATGATACAGACGATAGCCTTTACTTTCAGAACTGTACCCAACAAAAATACATTTTACTGCCTTATCATCCAATTTTCTGCGATGTTGTTCAGGCACTAATGCATATGCCAAACAACCAAAAACACGCAGATGAGCAACAGATGGCTTGCGGTCATGCCAAGCCTCATATGGAGTGATAGACTGCAACGCTTTAGTGGGACACCTGTTCAGTACATATGCTGCACACATGACAGCCTCAAGCCAGAAACTATGTGGTAAAGCCTGACTTTTGACCATGCACCTCGCCATCTCCATGAGTGACCTGTTCTTTCGTTCAGCAACTCCATTCTGTTGAGGTGTATACGGCACTGTACACTGGTGTTTTATCCCACGTTCAGCCAGAAATGCATTAAAATCTGAAGACATATATTCCCCCCCTCGATCAGAACGGAGGGTGCCCATTTTACATGCTAACAGATTTTCAGCTAAAACCAAAAACGGTTTGAAGCACATGAACACTTCGGACTTTGCTTTGAGTGGATATACCCATGCATGCCTGGAAAAATCATCAATGAAAGTCACGAAGTAAAGGTAATTTCCAAAAGAGGGTGTCTGCATAGGACCACAGACATCACTATGTACAAGCTGCAATTTCTGCGTAGCCCAAACTGAACCATCTTTTGGAAAGGAAGAACACTGCATTTTGCCCAAAATACAGCCTTCACAAACATGTTTTCCAGGTGCCTCAAGTTTGGGCAAAGAGGACACCATTTCAGATTTCTGCAGGCGTAACAAACTAGAAAAATTCAGATGACCAAAGCGTGCATGCCAAAGCTTTGCATCTGACATAGCCTGAGAATCATGAACTGCACATGCCGAATCATTCACAGATCTTTCATAGTCTATGAGCTTATACAACCCACGACATAAAATGCCAGAAGCAATAATCACATCGCCATTTGAGAGATCATGGACTGTACACCTGTCATCAACAAATTTCACAACCAAGCCAATCTTGGCTAATGCAGAAACTGATAACAGATTCTTTTTGATCCCTGGCACAAATAAAGCATCTGACAAAGTGAAAGAACTACCATCATCAGTAGTCAGAATGATCTTACCAACTCCCATAACAGGATAAGAGGAGTTATTGGCGCATGTGACAGTATTCCCTGTAGGAGCAGGCTCAAGTGAAGAGAAGAAACTACGCTGCGAGGTAATATGTTTGGTCGCCCCACTGTCAAAGTACCAAACATCTGAGTCTACTGCAGACATGCACTGATCATGAGAAGATGGGTCAAAACTGCAGACAGTAGTAAACGCCCATTCTTCTTCCTGCACAAGATTTGCAGACTCTGTTTTTGGTGTAGAGGCCTCTGCAACAACCATTCCAGCCTCTTTCTTCTTTGCCTCTTTAGCAGCCAGTTTTGGACAGTTCTTTATAATATGATCATTTCCTTTACAGTACTTGCATAACAATTTCTGCTTTTCTGATTTCTTTTTATCTTTATCCTGGTTCTTCGATTGTGCAGCATTTGCAGATTTCTGCTTACTAGTAGAAGAGCTCCATTTTCCTTTGCCCTTCTGACTAGCCAGGAAAGCTTGATCTGCAACACGCATAATGGACCTGTTCTGCCTGGACTGATCTTCCTGCAACAGAACAGAGACTAATTCCTCTAATGACAAGGCATTCGGATTGCCTTTCATCATCAACCGAAGAGTAGAGGCAAAACTCTGATATGAATCAGGAAGACCATTCAGAACGGTCTGCACAAGTGAGCTATCTGGTATAACCTCATCAGCAGAAATCAATTGTTCCTTCAGGTCTTTGATCTTTGTAGGAAAACTGTCCATAGAATCACCTTCATTCATGTGCTCACTCTCCAACTGTTTTCGGAGGTAAGCAACACGAGCCTCATTCCTAGCCTGGTACAAAGTGGTAAGTGTATCCCAAGCATCCTTTGCTGTTCTGCAAGAGCGAATGTGAGGAATAATGGCACGTTTGACAGACAAAGCTATCAATGCATGTGCCTGGGCATCTCTGCCATCCCAACGAATCTGCGCTGCAGTAGGTGCAACAGAAACAGCAGCACGAACAGGAATCTGCGGAATATCATCTTCGACACCATCTTCATCAGCTCCAACACCTGTATTTGCAGTACCTGTCGTTACAGGTGTAACAGGACGTCTTTCAACACCCTGCACAATGTTCCACAATCCTTTTGCAACCAGTACATGTCGCATCATATAAGCCCATAATGGGTAGTTGGTACCATCCAACTTATCCTCAACAGCCAACATACGGAATACATCACTGCTTTCAGCCATGGCCGGTGACTAAAATACCTTGATGCAGAAAATTGACTGTATCTAAAAAAGTTGAACAGAACTGCCCAAACGAGTTCTGCTAGACCTGTAGCAGACTTCGAGACGCTTAAACTGGCGAACAGAAATTGGTATATAGGTTTGGCACAAAAGGACGAAATAGCCTGCACAAGCGCTGCGATAGTGCGTTCGGAGGCCGAAACGAGCTCAGATCGCGAAATTTCGTGCGAATCTGAGACTGCAAACGGAGGAGTGTCGACGGCGCCCTAGAAGAAGCGACGACCTGCTCTGATACCAATTGTTGGAGTTAGACGTCTGCGGAAGCACGCGAACAGCACAAGGAAGAAGAAGAAGCTTGGAGCACAACACACAAGACTGAATGTATTACTAGAGAATGTACAAAGATAAGTAGCCCATTAGGGCAATAGGCGTATATACAAGCCGGGGGAAAAAAACCTCCTAAAGAGGGAAAAAAGTGCCCCGGCAGTCCTAGAGTGTTCACACACATCACTACCTAAATATATCAACAAAACGAACGCTCAGCTATTCGCATCAATGGAAGGTGGCACGCTAGGATGGTGGACACCTTGGTAGACCAAAGCCACTCATGGGTTGGTGCTTCCTTTGGGGGCATCTACAATTTTCTATTGTCTCTACAATAATAATACGAAAAAAAATTCCACTTGGCAATCATTAGTTTCTTTGCCCCTAAACGTGGTGCTTTGTGAGGACTTTAATATGGTTGAAGTTCTTTCAGATAAATGGGGGAGGAAGGGACGGGTGATTGATGGTCAAGAGAAGGAAGCTTGGGAACAAATCAAGATCCATCAATATCTTTTGGAGATAAAAGAGGATGTTGGTTTGTCTTGGTTGAACCTCCAAGACGGTGTGGACTTGCAAAAAGCTAGACTCGATAGGGGCTATATCTTGCAGAATACCATCAATAGGTGGGCCTCGTGTTCCCTCTCCCAAAGTATGGACCTAGTTCTCTCTGATCACTACCCAATGGTGCTCTCCTTCAAGCCCATCACCAATCTCAAGAAAGCCCCTTGGTTTCATGCCAACCTGACAATGTTTTCTTTCCCCTCAGTCTAGCAGTAACCCAACACTGCATGGAGTAGGACCTTTGCTTCCTCCTCTTTTCCAGCCAGGTGTTCGATGAAGGCAATCTGGCACACTCATCACATCTTGGCTAGGGCTCATAAGAATCTTTAGTTCATTCATTGGGTTAGAAGAGAAAGTATTTATCAAAGACTGAGGTTTTTAGAGGTAGAAGTCAACAAAGGCCACTCATAATATCACATGGCATTTTGAAAAATTAGAAGTATGCTAAGATATGAAGAATAAACTCAAAGAAAGAATCTACAAATATATTTTAAAGAATGGTGGGCTAGTAGCGCAAAGAAACCTACTAAAGAGATATGGAACCTCCTAAGAAAAAGCAATCCAAGGAAGCCATCCCTTTTCATGATGGATGATGGGGTAGAATGCAAGACAAATGGATAAAATAGTACACTAATTATCGATCACTTTACCTAGCTTTTGGGGGTTCTGACACCTATTTCTCCTCACAAGCATGAATGCATGGTGGCCATCTCTAGAGTCAGAACAAAGAGAATCACTTAGAATCTGAAAGCTCTTTTTGAAACTCCCATATTGGAGGTTGATATTCTTGCCCTCTCTTCCTAATGGAAAAATCCCGGGGTTGGATGGCCTTACCAATGAGTTTATCAAGATGTTGAAGCATCTAGTGAATACTTCATTATGAATGGTGTGGCAAGAAGTTATATCTTTCGGCACGCTGTCGTAGAGATTTACATCTCTACATATCCACATCTCTACGTATCCAATGTTTGAATAATCCAAATCTAAAGAATAATTTTCTACTGAGAACGTTGCAGATATTTTACCGAAGCATTCGATAGAAATAGTCAGGAGAAGATTTGCGGATTACTGAAGATTGTACCATTATTGAAGGGAGGATTATTGGAGTCAAGAGTCAATTGTCAAGTCAGCAGATCATTTGATTCATCATATTTTATGTGTTAGCAGACATATGAAACCCATGTTTTAGTGTTCCATGTGAACTTGAATCTTCATAGTGTGAAACCATTCTTTAGAAAGTAAAAGAAAACAAAACAAAAGTGAATCGAACGTTTCAAAAGCATTCGTTATTTTACAATCCAAAAGCAACATCAATTAGCGATCGGGTTATTTCAAAAGCAAAATACGATGAAAGTCTTCCAAAAAACTAATTCCATAGCGATCGCTATTTGGAAAGAAAAAATCAAATTTTATGTGATTGATCGCTATAGCTTTTGGGAGAAGGATACAACTATATTAAGAGGTCTTGCGATTATTGTCAGGACATCATCTGGACATGAACTGAGGATTATCTGAAGCTCTTGGAGGAGGAGTTGGAGGAGGAGTTCTCACACTCTTGGAGGAGTGTTGGCACACATCTTTGTGTGGAGGTTCTGCTCACATGTTTGAGGAGGACATCATTATCTATGATGTTTTGGTAACTTGTATCTGTTTCCGTTATCTGCATTATATTTGTACGAACACATTATTATGAATTAATTGACTCTCCAATTTCCTCACATCTCTCTTGTTTCCAAACTCTCTTATGATGTGTTTGTTTTCGTTATTTGCATTATATTTGTATGGACACATTATTATGAATTAATTGTCTCTCATATGATGAGTTTCACACCTCTCTCTTATTTCCGATCTCTCTTATGATGTTAATGAATTGTACGAGTGATTTGATTCATGATCTCATCTAATTATCTGTAAGCGTCTATATTTGAATTCTACCTCTTAAGTTGCCCGAAGCACCCTGCGTGTACCGTCTATTTGGAACACTACCAGTTGGCCTGATCCACCCAACTGAGCCCTTCGCGACAAGTGAACCCGATGTGAAACTGTTCCACGGCATTTGGCAATTAGGAGGTACGATATCAAGCTCAATTCCAGGTACGCATATTTTAGTTTTACGTTGCTTATATTAGTGAACAATGGGTAAAAAGGGTGTTGCAAAACACACCACACAAGACATAGGTTCTAGTGTGGAAGCATTAATTGAAAAGAAGTTTCCAGAATATGATGAACAATTCAAAGATATGGAGTCACGAATAATTGCATCCATAGATGAGAAACTTTCCTAAAAAATTGAGCCATTAACTTCATATATCTCAATGATGACTTCAATATTGGGGAAAACGAACGAACTTATGAAATCATTAAATACACAATTTAATCAAGAATCTGTGAATTTAGAAGGAGCTGTTCACTATGAACTTTCAAATTTGATAAAGAGTATGGAAAATCTATCTAATCATGTGAAAGAACTTGCAACATCGGAAAGTATTAGCTGTGAAATTTCAAGTTTGAAAGAAAATATTGAAATTCTAACCAATCAAGTAAAAGAAATTACCACATGTAAGTGTAAATATGATCATCAAGTACAAAGTTTGTCTACTCAAGTTTTTGATAAAAGACATTCATCTGACCATAGAAGATCTACCCCTAAGGCCACATAAAGAAGATTAAATAGACCTATAAGATGCTTTTGGTGTGATCAATTTGGCCATATGTTTTGGAATTGTAATGCATATGAGAATGCTTGTATACTTAAATTAGTTACTGAAGTTGATAAGAAAATTTGCAAATACCATGATCACTCGACTTTGCACTTGAACTTAGGAAGAGGTGGAATTAAAGAGTATTTTGCTCAAACAAAATCTAAGCCAAGATCATTTAGAAAACAATGGAAACCAAAGAGATACGATGATAAGAAATCTTCTGAACAAGAAACTATGATAGAAATTGAGAATCAAGTTAAATGTTCTGAAGAAAAGAAAAGTCAACAAATCAAGTTGGATAAACAAAAAGTTGAACAAATTTTGCAAGAAAGATTGGAAGAGAATGAGCAAGAATTTGAAAAGTCTATACAATTGAAAAAGAAACATGACAAATATTATGTACTATGTGATCCAAAGTTTCTAGAAAATGACAAATTATTTGATCAAGAAAAGGTTAAGAACTTGAAAGTTCAATTGAGCCATGATATTAACGATGAACAATCTATTCAAAGTGAACATGAAAATATCAATGAAATTGATGAGAGTACAAACAATGATAATAGTATTAAAGAAAAGGAAAAACAATGGATTGAAAATGCTATCAAACAAATTGAACAAAATATTAAAAATTCATCAAAGTCTTCTAAACCTTTATCTTTGCAGAAAAGAACAGGTTGAAGAGGATGAACAGGTGCTTATAATTGAAGACCAACCATGAAGAGATACAAAGATAGGAGATGATGAGTGAAATTGTAGTAAGGATGAATTGTAAAGCATGTTTTTTGATACTAACTTTGATGTTTTTCCTGAGACAGGAACATGTTTCTTCAAACTTATCTTTGATAATAATGATGCTTGAGACTAGTGAGAGTGTTTGAGTGAATTGAGAGGATTATTTGATTGAAGAGTGAGAATTGAGTGTTGACTTTAATGCATTTTTAGTCTTCTTTTCTTAGTCTCCATTATTTGCACCATATTGAGTCTATTCTGCACTCAGAGTATGCATAAACCAATGTATATTCACATATTTTTATTTCTTTAGCCTGCACAATCTACTTGCACTTGTAAACAAATTAAAAAAGGATGACATCCAATTTAAAAAACAGATATAAAAAATTCTGAAGAACCTCAACATCGACTTCCTCTTACCTACCTTTTGCACCATGATTTTTGGAACAATGCACTTAAAGTATGCATGGTAGGGTCTCACTACATGACCTTGCATCCAGACATATTTTGAGCTTTACCCATGTACTTTGAGTGATTGTAAGGACTGATGTATATGCACATTCATATGTATGTGAGTGAGCACACAAGCTTCATCATCAAATGCCTTTTACCCTGATACTTGCACCATGTTTGTTTATGTATGCACCTAAAGTATGCACCCATATGAAAACCATGATTATATGTTCCATGTGAACCCAAAACTATAGTGTGAAACCAATCTTTATTCAAAAGCTAAATAAAACAATCTGCAATCGTTATTTCAAACTAAAAGCAACTTCTATGATCGTTATTTTCAAACGTAAAGCAAACTCAACAATTGCGATGAAGTCCGAAAAGCAATGGAAATAGCGATCGTTATTTGGGGAAAAGAAATCAGATTTTTTCGTATGATTTTTCGTAAGTGCTTTTGAAGAAGATACAACTATAAAAAGAGGTCTTAGCCTCATTGTTAATGCATCATCTTTTCAATCATCTCGACATTATCTGACATTATCATTAAGGGAACTCACTCAAAGATCTGAAGCTTTTGGAGGAGGAGTTCTCACACTCTTGAGGAGTGTTGGCACACATCTTGGTGTGGAGGTTCTGCTCACATGATTGAGGAGGACATCATGATCTATGATGTTTTGGTAACTTGTATCTGTTTCCGTTATCTGCATTATATTTGTACGAACACATTATTATGAATTAATTGGCTCTCCGATTTCCTCACATCTCTCTCGTTTCCAAACTCTCTTATGATGTGTTTGTTTTTGTTATTTGCATTATATTTGTATGGACACATTATTATGAATTAATTGTCTCTCATATGATGAGTTTCACACCTCTCTCTTATTTCCGATCTCTCTTATGATGTTAATGAATTGTACGAGTGATTTGATTCATGATCTCATCCGATTATTTGTGAGCATCTATATTTGAATTCTACCTCTTAAATTGCCCGAAGCACCCTACGTGTACCGTCTATTTGGAACACTAGCAGTTGGCCTGATCCACCCAACTGAGCCCTTCGCGACATTTGAACCCGACGTGAAATTGTTCATTCGCGACATTTGAACCCGACGTGAAACTGTTCCACGGCATTTGGCAATTAGGAGGTACGATATCAAGCTCAATTCCAGGTACGCATATTTTACTTTTACGTTGCTTATATTAGTGAACAATGGGTAAAAAGGGTGTTGCAAAACACACCACACAAGACATAGGTTCTAGTGTGGAAGCATTAATTGAAAAGAAGTTTCCAAAATATGGAACAATTCAAAGATATGGAGTCACGAATAATTGCATCCATAGGTGAGAAACTTTCCTCAAAAATTGAGCCATTAACTTCATATATCTCAATGATGACTTCAATATTAGGGAAAACAAACGAACTTATGAAATCATTAAATACACAATTTAATCAAGAATTTGTGAATTTAGAAGGAGCTGTTCACTATGAACTTTCAAATTTGATAAAGAGTATGGAAAATCTATCTAATCATGTGAAAGAACTTGCAACATCGGAAAGTATTAGCTGTGAAATTTCAAGTTTGAAAGAAAATATTGAAATTCTAACCAATCAAGTAAAAGAAATTACCACATGTAAGTGTAAATATGATCATCAAGTACAAAGTTTGTCTACTCAAGTTTTTGATAAAAGACATTCATCTGACCATAGAAGATCTACCCCTAAGGCCACATAAAGAAGATTAAATAGACCTATAAGATGCTTTTGGTGTGATCAATTTGGCCATATGTTTTGGAATTGTAATGCATATGAGAATGCTTGTATACTTAAATTAGTTACTGAAGTTGATAAGAAAATTTGCAAATACCATGATCACTCGACTTTGCACTTGAACTTAGGAAGAGGTGGAATTAAAGAGTATTTTGCTCAAACAAATCTAATCCAAGATCATTTAGAAAACAATGGAAACCAAAGAGATACGATGATAAGAAATCTTCTGAACAAGAAACTATGATAGAAATTGAGAATCAAGTTAAATGTTCTGAAGAAAAGAAAAGTCAACAAATCAAGTTGGATAAACAAAAAGTTGAACAAATTTTGCAAGAAAGATTGGAAGAGAATGAGCAAGAATTTGAAAAGTCTATACAATTGAAAAAGAAACATGACAAATATTATGTACTATGTGATCCAAAGTTTCTAGAAAATGACAAATTATTTGATCAAGAAAAGGTTAAGAACTTGAAAGTTCAATTGAGCCATGATATTAATGATGAACAATCTATTCAAAGTGAACATGAAAATATCAATGAAATTGATGAGAGTACAAACAATGATAATAGTATTAAAGAAAAGGAAAAACAATGGATTGAAAATGCTATCAAACAAATTGAACAAAATATTAAAAATTCATCAAAGTCTTCTAAACCTTTATCTTTGTAGAAAAGAATAGGTTGAAGAGGATGAACAGGTGCTTATAATTGAAGACCAACCATGAAGAGATTCAAAGATAGGAGATGATGAGTGAAATTGTAGTAAGGATGAATTGTAAAGCATGTTTTTTGATACTAACTTTGATGTTTTTCCTGAGACAGGAACATGCTTCTTCAAAATTATCTTTGATAATAATGATGCTTGAGACTAGTGAGAGTGTTTGAGTGAATTGAGAGGATTATTTGATTGAAGAGTGAGAATTGAGTGTTGACTTTAATGCATTTTTAGTCTTCTTTTCTTACTCTCCATTATTTGCACCATATTGAGTCTATTCTGCACTCAGAGTATGCATAAACCAATGTATATTCACATATTTTTATTTCTTCAGCCTGCACAATCTACTTGCACTTGTAAACAAATTAAAAAAGGATGACATCCAATTTAAAAAACAGATATCAAAAATTCTGAAGAACCTCAACATCGACTTCCTCTTACCTACCTTTTGCACCATGATTTTTGGAACAATGCACTTAAAGTATGCATGGTAGGGTCTCACTACATGACCTTGCATCCAGGCACATTTTGAGCTTTACCCATGCACTTTGAGTGATTGTAAGGACTGATGTATATGCACATTCATATGTATGTGAGTGAGCGCACAAGATTCATCATCAAATGCCTTTTACCCTGATACTTGCACCATGTTTGTTTATGTATGCACCTAAAGTATGCATGATAGGGTCTCACTACATGACCTTGCATCAAGGCACGTTTTGAGCTTTACCCATGCACTTTGAATGATGGAAAGGATTTATGTATAAAAACATGAAATGTATGAAAGTGAGCGCACATGCTTCGTCTACAAATGACAATTACCTTATCTTTTGCACCATACTTTTAACCATGCATTTCCAAAGTATGCAATTGATAGGGCTACATTATATGGCCTTGCATAGGCACATTTTTTATCTTCCCATGCACTTGACAGATGATTTCAAGATTCAATGTTCCTATGAAATGTCAGTTTTTCTTTGCAGCAAAAAGAAGATTTGAAGATTGGCCCATCGAGGTCGATGTACAGGTTTAGTAGGGGCGAATGTCGTAGAGATTTACATCTCTACGTATCCACATCTCTACGTATCTAGTTTTTGATTAATTCAATCTAAAGAATAACTCTCTACTGAGAATGTTGCAGATATATTTGCCAATATATTTTACCGAAGCATTGACTAGAGATAGTCATGAGAAGATTTGCAGGTTACTGAAGCTTATACCAATATGACATTGAAGGAGGGATTGTTGGAAGTCAATGTTTATATTGACTTAACAATTAGCTTCACTAAGAAGCATCAACCTCAATCTTCATACTTTAAACAAACTATATATATTTGAAAGCTTACATACTTCTCCAAGGGAATCCACACGGGCGCAGCATATCTATATATAATATCTCCATACAGATGTATAACGAATCAACGGGCGCTCATATGGTCTAGCTCAAGAGTTCTAAAAAACTCCCCATTGACCGGGGTTCAATCCCCGCTAAGCGACAGCGAAAGACTTTTATTTTGATTACTTTATTAAAAACTTACGGACAGTGCCGTTATCGCGAGAGATTTTTTTTGTCCGCTTCCAACTATGATCGTAGCTTTTCATCAATGAAAGATTTCGCGAACGTGCTTTTCAAAGAGGAGAACAACTATATAACAAGGCCCTTGGCTCCTTGTATGAGAACTCACTCAAAGATCTGAAGCTTTTGGAGGAGGAGTTCTCACACTCTTGAGGAGTGTTGGCACACATCTTGGTGTGGAGGTTCTGCTCACATGATTGAGGAGGACATCATGATCTATGATGTTTTGGTAACTTGTATCTGTTTCCGTTATCTGCATTATATTTGTACGAACACATTATTATGAATTAATTGGCTCTCCGATTTCCTCACATCTCTCTCGTTTCCAAACTCTCTTATGATGTGTTTGTTTTCGTTATTTGCATTATATTTGTATGGACACATTATTATGAATTAATTGTCTCTCATATGATGAGTTTCACACCTCTCTCTTATTTCCGATCTCTCTTATGATGTTAATGAATTGTACGAGTGATTTGATTCATGATCTCATCCGATTATTTGTGAGCATCTATATTTGAATTCTACCTCTGAAATTGCCCGAAGCACCCTGCGTGTACCGTCTATTTGGAACACTAGCAGTTGGCCTGATCCACCCAACTGAGCCCTTTGCGACAACGCTTCCCAAATGTTTGAATGAGGGAGTTATCAAGCTCATTCATAAGAAAGAAAGCAAAAATAGTGTTGAAAATTGACATCCAATTACGATGTTACAAATAGGTTACAAGATCTTGGCAAAGCCAATTACAAACCCTATTACTATTCAACTAAAAGAGTGGATCAATGAGGATAAAAAAGGTATCATCAAGGAAGATCCATCCTTGGGGCCATTATTGATGGTTGGGAAGGTCTAGTTTTTGCTGAAAAATCTACACAAGATATCCTCTTCCTTAAGATTGACTCTGACAAAGCATATGGTAGGCTCGAGTGGAACTTCACTCTCCAGGCATTGAAAGACCTCCGATTTGTCCAAAATTTCATTAAGATGGTCTCTACATTACTCCAAAATGTGTCTACTAAAATTAATATCAATGGCCAACTTTCTCAAGTGATTAGATTAAAATGTTCTATCAAACAAGGGTGCCCATTGGACCCACTTCTCTTTGCTATCATGGTCGATGGTCTCAATTGCTTGGTTAAACATCAAGCACACCTCGTTCTTATTCAAAGCCTCAATCGTCCTCTCAATCAAGACCAGATAATCATCCCTCTCAACTATTACTAGACCGTGGATGCTAGCCGATTCCTTGTAGACAAAATCTTACACCTCTTAGGTATTCCTATGGGATTCAACATTTTGGTTGGACAATAATGTAACTTCTCTCTCTCAAAGCTCAAGAACAAATTGCCATACTAGAAGGGTATGTAGATCAACCTTACATGTCCTGCTATGGTGGTTAACACATTCCTCCTTTCTTCGATTATTTACTATCTCTCTCGTTGGAGAGGGAAGGACCAAGAGATCATCGAATTGGAAAGAGTTTGAAGGAAATTTCTCTAGACCAGTGACCCCAAAAGAAGGAGTATCCCAAAATTAAATGGATTGCTTGCATTAGCCAAAAAGATCAAGGTAGTTTGGGCATTCTGTACATTGAAGGAATGACCAATAAGTTGGTGGCAAAATGGTTAGTTAAATCTTGGAGCAACATGGATGCCTCTTGGGCCAAGCTTATTTTTAGAAACAAGAGTGCTCTAAAGCTTGTGGGCCTCCCTAGGTGGAAGGTCTTGACCTTGTCTTCCTTTTGTTCTCACCCTTTCTAATGACTCCTACAGGCTTGGGACTGGTCTACTCTCTATGGAAGAGTTGGAATAAGACTTACAATTCCTCAAGATCAATGAAGATTGGAAATGGGCAGTTGGGATTAGACAAAATGATTCGATATGGTTCCCAATCAAGGGCATTAGAGGTGTGGAATCTTAGAACCTCCAGAAAGCCAAGAAAATTTGAAACAAAGGTTTTCATTTTTGGAAGCACATTTATAACCAAGAAATTGGCCAATGGATCAGATTTGAGGACATTGATCTAGCTTTAAGAGTGAACTATGAAGAATGGTGCCTTCTACAGAGTAGATTCAATGCTTGGGATCGCTTGAGGATTCCTTCCCACCATGAGGTTCTTAGATTGCACAATGGCAAAAGCCTTGATAAAATATTGAGATTCAAGAAGAATTTGGACTATCATGTCACACTTAATAGGAAATGGTGTATGCACTAGTTGGGTTTGATGTGGGGCTTGAAGTTTTGATCCCTTTGACATCCCATTATTGAGATAAAAAAAATTGTGTACCTTTGCTAGTTTGATGTAGACCCCATCACAAAGGTCTAGAATCTCATAATAGCTTCTCATAATGGGGGCCATACAAATTAGAGTACCATGGATCATTTGCGATCATGTGTGAATGGAGTATTGAGTATATCTAACACCCTCCCTCAATGTCCACCTGTAGTGAACTACCTTCTTGGTCCAATGGCAAGCTTCGAGATATGTTGAAACAATTGCTCTCTCCTCAAAGCTTTGGTGAAAATGTCTATTCTATTTTCTTTTGTTCGAGAATAGCTCATCTCCACGACTTCATCCTTGCTTAGCTCTTGAACATAGTGATATTGGATTTCTATGTGCTTAGTACGTGCATGATAATTAGGATTCTTGGTTATAGTTATAGCTCTGATTATCACATTTCAATCTTGTAGCCTCCTTTCCCTGAATTATTATATGCCATAGGCTCCTTGTCAACCATACTGCTTCACATGTGGCAACACATGTTGATTTGTACTCACTTTCAGTAAAAGATAGTGCCATAGTTGGTTCCTTCTTATTGATCCAAGAAAGAATCCCTAAACCTAAAGACAAGCAATATCCAAAAATTGATTTCTTGGAATGAGTATCTCCTACCTAGTCTGAGTCACAATATCCACTTAGAGATGTTGCTTCATTGTAAAGAATACCATACTCAATGGTTCCTTTGACATACTCGAGAATTTTTGTGCATGCCTTCCAATGAGTTAGGCATGACTTATTAGAGAACCTACTTACTACACCAACAATATAAGAGATATCTAGTCTGCTATTACTCAAGTAGATGAGACTTCTAACTAATCTTTGTATCTTCCAATATCCAACCGTGAAGTATCTCTAATAGATAAAAGTTTATATGCTTTCCCTATCCACCAATCCTTAGAATTTTTCATGAATAAACTATTGGAACATCAAGCTTACACTATGCTTGAGGTGCATTTGATCTACATCAAAGACTATAGCGTCGAAAGAATATCCGTTGGAGAGTTCTTTTTCATACGCTCATTTATTGTATTTTTTTGAGAAATTTTTTATGGTTCATTTACCGTTGTAAAAGCCTTGAGCTTTACACATGTAAAGGTAGAAAGATAGAGCCCAAATCCCGCGAATTTTTGGTGGTTGAAGTTGCATTCAATCAAGCAAATCAAATCACCTAAAAGTAGATCAAACTAGATCTTCACTTTTCCTAGATGGTAGGAAAGTGAATTGATTCCCTCCAACAACCATTCCCACCTTCATTTGAATTCAAATTCAACGTTTAAAAGTCGTGGAACACTCCTAGAGTCTATATAAAGACTTGGAATTACTTGTACAATACATGGAAGCAATATACATACACTTGTGACCATCATTGTCTTGCTCCTTCAATTTTCTGCATCATCTTCTTCGCCAACAGTAATCTTGCAGAGGCTGTTGCTCTCTCTCTATAGAGCTTCAAATTACGTGCAAGATGACTCATTGGAAAGCTAGAAGTGTTTAGGTTATGCCTGTAAATTTTCAAAGCATTTGGTTTAGTAGATTGGGAGAAACCTGAGTTTTTCTGCCTCAGGGTCAACCTCTACGTATTCCTGAAAAATAGGAAGTACCACTGGTGAATGTCGCATTCATTCCTATAGCATATTTTGCTTATTCCTTATACTTTTGTGCATTCCATACACTAAACCCTATGTGTATCACTCCCCTAAAATGATTTTTTATACTTCTAATCACGCTGGTCGCTATGGGCATTTGAAGTTCATTGTCTCTTCCATAGATATTAAGTTTTTTGAGCTAGTCGACCCGCGAACCTATGTCTTTTGTATCGACTCATTCTCTTTGATGCTCCAAAGTACATAGTGCATTTCTTTGCACTTATCACATGCTTATAAGGTCTATTTGAGTCTCCATAAGCTCAAGGGCTGGTCTTGTGCCGGTTGGCTTGACCAAAATTCGTCGCTTCAAAATGCACTTTTCTACCTTCGACAAGCTTCTCCAAGTTCTTTCAGTGGTATCAGAGCTAGATCAAGATGGGTGACGGCTTTCCCTCAATCATCGAGAAGCTTGATCAACACAACTACACGGCTTGTCAAATCAGAATGGAGGCCTATTTGCAAGGTAGAAATCTTTATGGAATTGTAGGAGGTGATGAAGATATGCCTATTCCAAGATCCATAGGAGGACCTACACAAGAGGAGACAGATAAGCTCACACTTTGGTGCACAAGGGATGCTCAAGCAAGGTCATACATACTAAACTCTATCTCCGCTTTCTATTACCACATATTAGAGGATGCAAGACATCTCAAGAGACTTGGGATGCCCTGGAGACTTTCTTTTTTGCTAGTACCAAAGCAAGAAAGAATCATCTTTGGAACGAGTTCAACCAAATGAAGAAGACACCTAAACAAACCATCACAGAGTTTGTTACCAAGGTTAAGGAGGTTGCGGATCAGTTAGCATCCATTGGAGAGCTGATTGAAGAAGAGGTCATCATGAGGCAAATTCTCAACGATATTCGAAGTGATAAGCAATGGCAATCCTTCACGACGGCTTATGATCTCATCATGGATGTGCAAACTCGAGACTTCAACATCTTTCTTGGACAACTCTTCAATCAAGATGCCAACAATAGCATAAAGGAAGGTAACTCTTATCATGGTAATTCAACAGGTGCTCTATATGTAGATAAGAAGGATAAGAAGCAGAAAGGCAAGAAGAAGGAAGAAGATGAAGAAGAGACTTCTCAAGCCAACTTTGCAAGCAAGAGCAAGTGGAAAGGGAAGAAGAAAGGACCAAAGCAAGACGAAGCCAAAGGTCAGAATGTTCAACCTTGTGCCATATGCGATAAGACCAACCACACCACTCAAAATTGCTGGTTCAATGGGAAGACCCAGAAAGGAAGTGGAAGAGGTGGATATGGCAGCAATAGAGGCAGAGGTGGACACAACTTCAACAATAACAATAGAAGCTATAATAGAAGGGACTAGAACAATTATTCAGAAGATCAACCACATGAAGACTCATTGCTTCTTATGAATCTAAGCCACAAAGAAGGTAAAGAAGATGATCATTTGTTTTACATAGATTCAGGATGTTCGGATCATGTTGCAGGCAACATTGCTCTTCTATCTAATTTGGAAAGTCCAAAGCATAGACATGAAGTGCAAACAAGAGATGACACAAAGCACAATGTGGAGAAGATTGGTAATGTCAAAGCTTCCAATGACAGGACAAACATTTTAAGTAAGGTTCTCTATGTACCCACTATCACTAAAAACCTAATAAGTGTAGGCCACATAGTTGAAAAAGGCTTGCAAGTTAGGTTCACCCAACATGGAGCTTTTGTGGAAGATCCATGTCAAGGCTTCAAAAAGATAGCCCGGCGTGAGAAGCATGGTAGGCTCTTTACTTTTGAAGTAGGAGAAACCAGGAACATAGCTCTATTCAACTTTGGGTCTCAAACCCTAAGTGAGCTTGAAGTGTGGCATAAGAGACTTGCTCATGTGAATGAAAGAACCTTGAAGGATATATGCAGGGATCAAAGTGTTCTAGGACTGCCGAACATATCAAAGCAACACCTGATCAACAGGTGTGATGCATATCAGATTGGGAAGGCACAAAGACAACTATTCAACCACAAAGGCTACATCCACAACAACTTATTGGACTTAGTACATACAGATGTATGGGGACCAAGTCAAGAACCTTCATTGGCATGATCAAGGTATTATGTCTCATTTATTGATGACCATAGTAGATGGACTGTTCTATACTTTATCAAGAGTAAGAATGAAGTGTTTGATTGCTTCAAGAAGTATCTTGCACATGTGGAGAATCATACATGTAGATCACTAAAGAAGCTCAGATCTGATGGAGGGGGAGAATACTTCTCCAAAGAGTTTGATGAGTTCTTGCAGGACAAAGGTATCAAAAGAGAAGTGACTACTAGGTACTCTCCTCAACTAAATGGAATTGCAGAGAGGAGAAACAAGACACTCGTTGGATCAGCCCGAACAATGCTCGAGGAGAAGAAGTTGCCACATTATCTATGGGCAGAAGCTATTTCAACTGCAGTGTACCTCGTCAATAGACTACCATCCAAATCACTTCAAGGTATGAATCCTTATGAAGCATGGCATGGAAGAAAACCTAGTCTTGGACATTGCAAGGTTTTTGGTTGTTTAGCTTATGTTCATGTACCATCACAAATAAGAGGTAAGCTAGATGAAAGGGCAACAAAGGCAGTGTTTATTGGATATGATTCAACTCAGATGGGTTATAGGTTCTTCAATCCTTCAACCAAGCAATTCACTACAAGTAGAGATGTTGTTTTTGAAGAACACAAGTCTTGGTATGATGAAGACACAAAAAGGTAACACTACCATATGATCTTGATTCTGACTCTCATCAATTAGGAAGCAAGCATGATACACAGGCACAGGATCCAAGAAGTGATACAGATGATGACCAAGATGAAAGAGAAAAGGATTACAAGCTATGGAAGTCAAGAGGCAAAGCAAAGATGCAAGAGGTTGGAGAATGCTCTAAACAAGCACCTAGAAGATCAGTAAGAGAGAAGAAACAACCAGAAAGGTATGGATATGATTCCACATTTGTTACGAAGCATTCAATATACTTGGCAAAAGACTCTATTTCAGAGGAACCCTCAACCTATGAAGAGGCAAAGAGAAACCCTAATTGGGAAAAGGCCATGAACGAAGAGATAGATGCATTGAAGGAGATGGACACTTGGGATTTGGTTCCAATGTCGCCGAATCAAAAGGTAATTGGTTGCAGATGGGTATATAAAGTTAAAAGAAATTCAGATGGATCAGTTTGCACGTACAAAGCAAGATTAGTTGCCAAAGGATGCTCACAAACTCATGGTATAGACTATGAGGAAGCATTCTCACTAGTTGCAAAGATGACTACAATTAGGACATTGATAAGTGTAGCTGCTGCAAGGAATTGGAGACTCCTTCAACTTGATGTGAAAAATGCATTCTTAAATGGTTGGATAAGTGAAGAGGTATACATGTCACAACCACCAGGTTTTGAAAACCCTAATCATCCATCTTATGTTTGCAGAATTAAGAAAGCATTATATGGATTGAAACAAGCTCCTAGAGCTTGGAATTACAGGTTGGTTACATATCTTCAAGATCAAGGGTTCAAAGCTAGCAGCTAAGATCCTTCTCTATTCATCAAAAGGGATCACAATGAAGTTATCTATCTATGTGTATATGTAGATGATATTATTGTGTCAGGTGATGATCTAAATGGCATTCAAAGGATCAAGCGACACATGCAAGAGGAGTTCAAAATCAGTGACCTAGGTGAGCTCACATATTTCCTAGGTATGCAGGTGATATATACAGATGAAGGAATGTATTTGACTCAAAGAAGATACATTCAACGAGCATAGTCGATTGAATTGGTTGTGTCCAACATTCGTTTCAATTAAATATCTTCAAAGAGCTTATGAATCTTTTCATACGAGACCCTAGGGGCTTGTTTGATTCCATAAAGTGCTTTGTGAAGTTTGTATACTTGATCTTCCTTTGCTTTGATCTTGACTCCTTCAAGTTGTTCAACATATACTTCTTCTTGAAGATCTCCATTGAGGAATGCACTTTTGATGTCCAAGTGGAAAATGGGACACTTAAAGTGAGCACTTAGTGCTAAGATGATTCTTATGGTTATGAAGCTTGCAGTGGAAGCAAAGGTTTCTTCATAACCAATGCCATGTTGTTGCTTGTATCCCTTAGCTACCAACCTTGCTTTGTACTTGTCTAATGTGCCATATGATTTATACTTAAAGTTATAGAGCCTTTTAAATCCTATGACTTGATGATTTGTAGGATTAGGTACAAGATTCCAAGTTTGGTTCTTCTCTATTGCATCCATTTCTACTTGCATAGCTTTTTCCCAGTCAGGTTTTCCTTGAGCTTCTTTGTAATTAGATGGTTTTGGGATTCGTTGAATCTGATGCATCATAATAATTGGCACTTAGTTCCCAAGACCTCCAATATGAAGGTCATTGGGTCCATATTGATTTACCAGGTAAAGAAGAACTCTAGGAGAACCATAAATTGTTACAAGACTAAGTTAATAGCCAAATGATATGCTCAGACTCAAGGCACTAAATATGAGGATACGTCTCTGTAGCAAAGATGCCAACAATCAGAATACTCATGAGTATCAAAGCTACTAAGTCTTGGAAGATATAGCAATAGATGTCATTCATTCTTTCTTAAATGGTTTGATCTTTCAAGAGGCATATATGGTGCAACCTCCTAGTTTTGAATTCTCTAAATATCCTAAATGTGTTTGTAGATTAAAGAGAGTATTCTATGGACTAAAGCAAGCTGCAAGAGCTTGGAATCATAGGTTTGTACTTACCCACAACAAAATTGTTTTGTGGTAAGCAAAGCAGATTCTTCTTTGTTCATCAAAAGAGTTCATGCAGAGTTCATATACCTTGGCGTATATGTAGATGATATAATTGTAGTAAATAATGATGCCGAAAACATAAGGATAATCAAGCTTCAAATTCAAGATAAGTAATTTAGGACAACTAACATACTACCTTGGATCACAACTCATATATATATATATATATATATATATATATATATATATATATATATATATATATATATATATATATATATATATATATATATAGAGAGAGAGAGAGAGAGAGAGAGAGAGAGAGAGAGAGAGAGAGAGCATGGTATGTATCTCCCTTAGAGAAAGTACATCACAAAAATGCTTAGAAATTTGAAGATCGGAAACACAAACCCTGTAGCTACACCTATGGAAGTAAATTCCAAACTCACTGCTCATGAAGGAGATATCATTGAAGATGTGACAAGTTATCAAAGCCTAGTTGGAAGTCTCAACTATGCTACTCTCACAACATTAGATATTAGCTATAGTATGAGTGCTTTGAGTCAATTTATGCACTCTCCTAGGAAGCCACACAATCCTACATGCTTGGCTAAATATTCAAGACTAGTTATCAATTCATGTAGCTCACATGGAGGACCACATATGAACAGCTTCTTGTCAATATAGGTGTATTTACCTTTGGATAAATGTAAAAGCTAGAGAATATGGAATCTCATGAAGTTAGGGAGCTGAACCCATGACTCATGTGGTAGAAAGAACCAACTTAAATCACTCCTAAAGTGTAGGAACACTTTTAGGTAGGGAAATTCAAAATTCAAACTCACTAGTTGAGTATAAAAAAGGAAGCTTTTAGGCATGGGTTAGTGTGAGCGATTTTGAGAGCTATTGAGCTCCACCATTGAGCATACCTTGAGCTCAACATATTATGAGTAGTCCATTACACTTCCCTTGTATTGTATGTTCATTATCATACATAATTTGATACATTTCTTCAAGTTCATTTTTGTCTACTATTCTTTATTGCATCTTTATCATTTCCGTGATTTTGTAGAAGTGATTTATCTATGTGTACCTAATCATTTGATATAATTTAACTTGGTGTAATTATATTAATTGTCTACTATATACATATCAAGTTTCATTATTTTTGGTCGAACCAATCTTGAGATATGAATTGATGGTCTACTATGTCTGCACATCATCTTGCTCATGAAATGTCGGGATCACCCCTTGAGTTTCTAAGCTCATTTTACAGTGTATAGTGCCTCTAAATTCATGAAATAACTTTATTTAGTTAGCTATACACTTGAATTAGATGTGTGCAAAAGCTTTCTGGTCAATTCATACCAGGTTGTCACATTTTAACAAAATACTGAGCACCTACATGTTCGAGACCTCTAAATCTCCAAAGGTTTGATCTATACTGATTTAAGATCAACTCTATATCAGTTATGGACCAAAATTTACACAAATGTTATCTTCATTTACCAAAACTTTCAACTATCACTTCTCTGAGTGAAAATCTTCATTCTTCAACAGACTGCTTCAATGATTGACTTCATTACCTGCACATATCTTCAGATTTCTTCAAACCAATGATGCACATATCTCCACATTACCTTTGCGCAATCATATCAACCATTATTTCTTCAAAAGAATCATTAAAACTTTAATTTGATCCTTAAGATCAAAAGTATGTCAGAAACCATCTTCCTCAACAAACGACTTTGACATAGGTAACTTCTAAGGTTGATTTCTCACAACACAGATCCCGGTTTAATTAATGCTTTTAGCCATAGCTTCCTTACCTTCTTACTTAGATTTTGAGTGCTTATTCATCAAAAAATTTACACTGTGCACTGAAATCTAAGCAAAACATTGAAACAAAAAAGTGATCCTTGTGAGCTTCTTCAAGGTTGCATGAGCTATCCAACATGCCACACATGCTTGGTGAGAGTAATTCCATTTAGTATATCTTGTTTGAAAGGATTGCAGCCTGTTTGCTTCGACGCGTGAACTATGGAAGGAGGAGATATGGATCCCCTTCTCTCCCTCCCTCAAGACCTCTTCAATAGTTGCCTAGATGGTTGGAAGTAGTCTTGATTGTAGACCATCAAATTTAAGAGCATCATGAGTGCTCTTTCCCAAAGTGGTTGGAGTATGCATCCATAAAAGCTATCAAGAGTGTGTCAACAAAAGATGTCAGAGAAGAAAGAGGTGGGGGAAGCATCTCAATCCTCTTTAGAAAAGGTTTTTCATAATATCAGATCTATGTGGAGATGAACTATCTATGTACAAGTATTATTATTTCAATTTTTAAAAGGTCAAGTCTTTGAGAAGGGCAAGGAAGGGTCTGAGCATGAAGGCCTTTGAGGGAAATGATATGTATGGAGAGTATGAGATATATACTCTCATCTAGAGTCAAGAAGTCCCTCATATTTCAAGAAAGCATAAGTTTGCGGTATGTTTAAAATAGCCTAGTTTCATGATTTTCACAAAAATTTAAGAGGCTAATTTGATAAATAGCCATTTTGAGAAATAGAAATGAAGAAGGATTTTTCATAGATTAGTAAGAAAACTTATGCATACATATAGTTCATACATGGAATTCCATTTCGAATCAAGAATTTTAAAAATCTGTTCAATATGGTGGGAGGTTGAAGCTCCAAAAGTCCCCCTTCCATCACTATTTGAGAAAAAGATCTAGCACCTAAAGTTAATAAGTTCCCACTTTGGGGGAGAGGAAAAGAGGTGCATTAGAAATGGATGGATGGAAAAACGTATGCCTACTGAGACTATCTCATATGGACTTCCCTATGGAAGCATTAGTTTCATGAAAAGCATAAGTTAAGGAGGAATTCTGCATCCTCAAAAACCCCGTTTTTGGACTTTTTGGAAAGAATTTCACGTGCAAACTTTAGCCAAAATCCACTTTTGGGAGCAAGAAAAGAGATAACTTAAGAGGCTTCCCATGGATTAGTGCATACATACATGAGTTGTGGTGAAACATTACCATAGGGAATTAGAAAATCCAAGAAAAATCACATCAAGAGTGGATTAAAAGCTTGCTAAAATCTCCCATCTAAGTTTCACAAGAAAGTAGAAATCTTTGTTTATGCCTCTTTGTGGGAGAAAATTAGCATGCAAAAAGGGATTGTGAAAACATGAAAAAGCATCTTCATATATTACTCTCTCACATTATAGAGAGAAATATAGGATTTTCGTGATGGAAGAATGCCTTTGGGCACTTCAAAGATCACATTTCCACACTCTTTTCTAGCCCCTCCATCAATCCACTAGTTTGGCATGTCACCATTGGAGAGGCCATATCTTAGGCTTGGAAACTCCAAATTAGACATGTTATGGCTCTTTTCAAAGACAAAAGATTTATTTCTATTTTATGAAAAAAAATTTTGGAAATTATGTATTTTTCAGCTCTGTGTAGGTCTGCTAATGGTTTTGTCAACTATATAGTGGTCAATTTACTCCTTGATACACTTGTTCGTTGGTGTTTGTACTCTTCTAGCTCCATTATAATTCTATTCAGCTCTCTACCATCATGGTGTCAGAGGTCTCAGGCACATCTGGTGGATTAGGATCTAGTGCCTATGTTCCAAGAAGGATTTATAACTTGCAAGGCAAAGACTATTTTGAGATCCAAAAATTTGATGGCACAAACTTTGCTCTGTGGAGGAATCAGATTAAAGATGTGCTGATTCAAAGGAGGCAATGGAAGCGAGTGTTGGCATCATGCTGGCATCACAGAATGTTTAGGTGAGACACGATTGAGAGCCGCAACAAGAATCTATGCATCCAAGAAGAGGCAAAAGGCGTATTTCGATGCACATGTGAAGGATAAAGGCTTGAAAGCAGGAGACCTAATCCTAGTCTACACATTGAAGAAACATGCACGAAAACTAGAGAAAAGAGGCTATGGACCAATGATTATCAATAGGATCTCCACAAGTGGAGCAGTACAACTAGCCACTCTAGAAGGTGACATACTACCGAGTTACATAAGCGGATGCAGAGTCAAGTTATATCAAGAACCCCTAACAGAAGAAATGCTAAATCGACTCAATACTGCAAAGAAACGTCACGAAGAGGAAAAGCGAATTCGAGAAGAAGCACAGGCAGAAGCTTTAGAATGCATCCGACGAATGAAACTGAGAAGAAGACAAGGTAGAGATCAGTCCATGACTAAAACTCATGAAGCTCTCGGTTATCACATTGCCATGTGCGAGGCATCAGGTAAACGGTCCCATAAGATAGTTGATCGAAGACCTTTTGTGACCCTAGAAGTAGGACAAGGAGAGAGTGCAAGGACCGTGGGAGCTTTAATTGATTCAGGAGTAGCCACAAGTGCAGTTTGGCTTTCTTACATCCAAAAATTGCAATTGAAGGTCAAGCCTATTGAGGCATATCTCATAGGGTGGGAGGAGTTTAAAACCCTTGCATGGGAGAGGTGGAACTTCCCCTCTACATTCAAGAGGTCCTCATGCCAGCAAAAGTGCTAGTATGTGAAGAGGAGGATCTTACCGAACCTCTTGTCTTGGGCAAAGACTGGATCTATGATCATGCAGTCAACCTCAACCTAAGAAGTGTACTTCTTCAGGCCTGGGCAGGCCAAAGCCGCCTTCCGATTGAATTAGAAAATCAAGCACTCAAACCATTAGAAAAGGCACCAACTCCTGGTCCCTCTAGGAGCCCACATGAAGATAACAATGTTGTTCTTGTCCAAAGTTCTATGGTGCAGAGGATTGTCACTCTCCACGACGGTACAGAAGTTAATGAGGAGTTCCCATCTGTTCCAGTGAAGATTCTAAAGGGGCACGCTCAGCAACACACGACACTGAGGAGAGCGATGATCAAGAAGCATGCACAACAACCTGGGCAACATGAAGTACCTCATGGCATGAAGCAGATCTGTATACGCAAAGGGGAAAAAACCACGGCTCCGGAGACAGGTTCTCAGAAAAGCATCAAGCAAGCCATACCATCAAGGAATAAAACGAAGCAGTTCCCTAGGCAACACTGGTGCCCAAGGCCTGCTGACGAGCCCAAACAGCTTCACCTCGAGTCACTAGAATAAATCAACACTCACAAGCACTCTTGGAAAACAACTCAAGGAAGATACCTACACCCTACACTATTACACCTCCGGTCAAACCTAGGAATGTCTGGAAATGGGTGCCCAAAAAGTCCCAAATACAACTCAAGCCAATCCACAAACCTGTACATGTCATCACCACTAAAGGCTATGATGCCACAATCAAAGTTTGGAGACTTAAACCCCACATCAAACCTCCTGACCCAATTTTGTAAATCCATCCACTTTGATGTAGGTGCATTCTGAGTACATTGCATATCCAAAGTATGCATCTAGGATGACACTTACCACTAACCAACATTCATACCTATCACAAACACTTCACCTCAAACACTTCACCTCTAACCACTAAACATCTGGATTGTCATGTTAGTATTGTAGAGGGAACACCATTACATCCTGTTTCCTATGCAACACTAATGTGCCTTTCTTCTTCTAGCAGATAAGCATCAGAAGTGTCATGGCAACAGCAGCAGGCATGAGCTCCCAGGCAGGCACTAGTACTCAAATGGATTGGGATACCATGCTTGTGGAGGTTCCACTAACAGCTAGGCCTGAGGAGTTTCTGAATGTGAGACGAATTCCTATCTCAGATCCACCAAGTGGCCTAACAGAAAGAGTAAAGGGACATTCTCATTGGTTGAATGAGATGCCCAGAGATTTGGGAGATGTGGACCATATCTAGGAGTCCAAGTTGGAATTCGGAGGAGTTTGGTCGAAATTTTAGTTCTTCTCAAGAGAGTTTGAAGCACTACAAAATGTAACACCTCTTCAAGATATTTGGCAGAAAGCAGGATTGCATGATTATTTTAGTGCATCTCTACCTAGACCAGATTTCCTTAGATGCTACTACTTGATTGCAACCCTTAAAGCGATAGGAGATAGAGATCAATCAGGCACATTCCTGGTGCCCTCTCTATCAAACCAAGAGGAAATGAAAAAGTTTGAGTTGAACATCACTTTAAACAAGGAGGTCCTTCAAATGTACAGCACCCATGTACCCTCCGACCTGTTGAGATATCAAGCTCAACATGTGATGATCCAGGATGACATGTATCAGTTTTTCGTTTCTCTGACATGTATAGTGGTCACGCCGGTATATGTCAGGGATACTTCATTGAGCTTTATTAGATTTATCTACCGAGAGTGATGGCACATTTGTTTCTTGCCAGCTCACTCATTCGCGGACATTAGGTTTTTCCTTATGTACTGGTCTTTATATATTGCACTGGTTGTATTCTTGTTTTTAGGTCATTCTTGTACATTCCTTTTATGTAATAGAAGAAGAAGAAGAAGATCATTCTTCCTTGCCTCAATCTATGTGTGTGCTTCTCCTTGAGAGTGAGAGTGTGTGTGTGAGCTCTCTTCCTTATCTCCTTCCTCGTGACATGGTATCAGAGCCAGCGTGGCTGTAGAGAGCTCGTGGAGAAGGCGACGGTGAGGACTACACGGCAAGGCGTGGAGAAAACACGATTTCACAAACGGCTTCCGTTTGCTACAAAAATCGCCGTGAGCCATCTCGATCTCTGTTTCGAGCCCGCAAGGTGGGGCCCACTGAAAAACCAGGTCAGTTTCAGAAACTGTAACTTGCATTGTGTTTGGCGACACTCATATATTCCAGATCCAGAATTTCAAGCGATTCCGTGTACTGTTGATACACGAAAACTCTGTTTTTCTGAGATCAAACTGTCACGTCATAGTGCGACAGTGTTCAAGCAGAAGTGCTACTTGTAGTGTGTTGCGGTGTTGTGAATTGTTGCAGAAATGGCAAATGCAGATGGAATGAGTCAGCTTATGAGCGATAAGCTGGACAAGAACAACTTCCATGCTTGGAGATTCAGAATGACGAATTTCTTGATGGGAAAAGGCTACTGGAAGTACATCGAAGGAGAGAATGAAAATGCTCCGCAGTTACCAGAAAGGAATCAGACTGCAGAACAGTTAAGAGCATATGAGGAATGGAATCAAGGAGCACGAAAGGTAATGTATTGGCTATCTTTTAGCATATAGGATAGCATGATTGGACACATACAGGATGCCAAAACTCCGAAAGAGGCTTGGAACAGTTTGGTCACTTTGTACGAGACCAATACAAAGGCACGGAAATTGCAACTCAAGAACAAGCTGCATACATTGGAGAAAAAGAGCATGTCGGTAAGTGACTACACTCTAAAAATCAAAAGCATATGTGAGTCACTTGCATCTATTGGCGTGAATGTAGATGATGATGATAAGGTGGAAGTGTGCCTTCGTGGTTTAGGAGCTGCATATAAGTAGTTCAGAACTTCTATACAGACCAGGGAAAATATTCCAAATTTTGCTGATCTGGTATCTATGCTGATTATTGAAGAAAAGAATCTTGGTGAGGACTCAAACTCCCAAGGAAAGCCCAATTCTGAGCAGGTATTCTACTCTGGCAGAGGAAGAGGCAGAGGTCAAGGTTTTCGAAGTGGAAGAGGAAACAGTAACCAAGACCAAGGTCAACAACAGAATCATACAGGAGGAAGAGGACAGTTTCGAGGCAGGGGGAGCCAAAGAGGTCGCAGAAATTTCCAAAGAAATGATTCAGGTAATGATAGTAAAGGATGCTGGAATTGTGGTAAACCCGGACACTTTGAACGTGATTGCAGGTTAAAGAATCAAAATAATAGAAGGCAACAAAACAACTATGCATCCACAAGTGCAGATGATTCTCAGAAGCTATTTATGGTTCAACATCACATGATGAATACGATGTCTGCTGGTGTTTCAAAATCGAATGATAATGTCTGGTATGTTGATTCAGGTGCTTCAAATCACATGACCAGTCATGCGGAATGGTTTAGTAGTTTGCAGAAAATGCCAATTCCTGGATATGTTGAAACAGGTGATGATACATCGCATCCTATTGAGCATACAGGAAACATAGCATTATCTATGGAGGACGGGAAGGCAAAACATCTTGCTGATGTGTTGCATGTTCCAAATATAGCAAAGAATCTGGTTTCTGTTGGACAAATGGTTGACCAGGGATTACAAGTCAGGTTCAATGCTGATGGATTATATGTAGAAGAGTACAAGCAGGATGGACGATTGGTTGCCAAAGGAAACAAAGTGGGTAGGATGTTCACCTTAAATGTGAAGATTCCTGAAATGAATGCAACCATGTTTGCAAAAGGTGCAGGAGTTATTACAGATATAGAGATATGGCACAAACGGATTGGACATGCAAACTTGCAAAGGCTGAAAATGATGTAGTCAAAGGAGACTGTCCATGGACTACCAAATTTCAAAGTTGCAGAAATGCAAAAGGTATGTGCAGCATGTCAATTTGGTAAACAGTCAAGAGCATGATTTCCACATGACAAGCATGTTAGTGAGAATGTACTAGAAGTAGTACATACAGATGTTTGGGGTCCAACAAAGACCACATCTATGGGTGGTTGCAGGTTTTATGTTACCTTCATTGATGATCATACACGCAAAGTATGGGTATATTTCATGAAAGAGAAGAGCGAGGTGTTCACTCACTTCCAGAATTTTAAAGCTATGGTGGAAAAGCAGACAGGGAAGTACATTCAAACATTAAGATCTGATGGAGGAGGTGAACACATGTCAAATGAGTTCAGCAGTTTTCTAAAAAATCATGGAATTCGGCGTCAGTTTTCATGCAGGTACACACCACAACAGAATGGTGTTGCTAAACGCAAAAATAGACATATTGCAGAAATAGCAAGAGCCTTGATGGCTGAAAAGAATATGCCTCATTGCTATTGGGCAGAAGCTGTGCATACTGCTATATACATCATGAACAGAACTCCGACTGCTGTTGTACATCAAGTTACACCTGAAGAGAAGTTTACAGGTAAAAAGCCAAACTTATCACATCTGAAAGTTTTTGGCTATATTGCATATGTACATGTTCCATATGAGTTGAGGACGAAGCTTGATCCAAAAGCAGAAAAATGTGTATTCATTGGATATTCATTGGATATTCATTGGCCACCACTAACACACCACCCACCCTTCCAGTGTTCACGATTCACACTTCACACACAATCACGTCTGACCCCATGGACATTTCACCCTCCACAGGACCACTCACCACCACTTTTGTCTCAACATCACCACTTGTAACTTCACGCACATCACCACATACACCCACAGTCAGCACCACATCCACCTTTCCCTTCCCCAACTCCCAACCCCTTACATCTTTCCCCTCCACCTCCGCATCCACCTCATTTAGTCATGCACTAGACACCATGCTTGAAGCGGCCGCCCAGCTTAAACAGGAATACAGGTTCTTGGAAGAAAACAATAAAGAGCTTTGTACTCTGTCATCCCACCTCCAGGCACGTGTCAACGCCTTGGAATTGAGTAATACAAAATTACAACATGAGGTTACCGCCATCCAACGATATCATGCGGAGCTCAAAGCCAAATATACAGAGACGGGTAAGGGGACTGAAGAACAACTCAGAGATCCACTAGCCCATAATGTCAGATTACAAAGAAACATGGCCTTACTCTGACGACACCTAGCAGCTGCCCAAGAAGAGAACAAAAGATTACAACAACAAAATAATGACAATCTCAAAGCAGCCATAGAAAACACTCCAGGGGCACTCATAGATCCTGCTAGCTTCTAGGCTATCCCCTCAAAAAGTATCAAGCAAATATTGGAAACCTATGCCAATCTCTTAGAAGCACATGATCAGCTTGCCGACCAAGTGAAAGAACTAGAGAGACAACCAATGCTCGCACCACATATGACGGAACCAAGAAATGTGGTCAATGTTGCTACGTCACTAGAGCCAGAATCTTCCATGGCCAATGAAGCACTTGAGCTACGCCAACAAGTTGCAGAATTAAAGATTAAGTTGTTACAATATGAACGACCCCCCTCTCCACTCGATCAACCGTTAGAGGAAGAAGCAGTAACCATTCCTGTGGAAGAGACCTTTGAAGATAACTATGAGCCTCAACCCCTTCCAGGAGGAAAAATCACTGACAAGGGACATGACACATATGAGGAACCCCCTTCTGCATCGATGAAGCAGGTAGAAGAGATGGACCACACTCACGAAGAGCGCATAGCAACTCAGATGTTGGCCATGAAAACCATTGAGGAGACCATACTCCAATCCGAATATTTCAAGCACTTGTCTACTAGGTGCTTAATAACCAATTCAGAGTTACAGTATAAGCCCTACTTTGTGCTATTGGCAGACTACAATGCTCAAATCAAAAGATTCACCAATAGGTATCCTTCCTTTGCAAAACAGTTCCAACCAGAGGACATCCCGGAAGAATCTAGAAAAGGTGCCATAGTCCAACCCATCTGGAGGCAAAAATTACTTGAGACCTATCCGGAGATGCTACAAACATGGGATCACACTCCCATGCATTTGAAGTATAACCCTTGCTTTGGGCCAATGCAACGAAGAAGATCATGGAAGGCATTTGCCATAAAAGTTCAGAACAATAATAATTGCAAACAATGGCTAAATTACCCCTCCATTGCTCCCCCAACAGGCACACCAACTGTAGCCTACATGATGGCAACTATCAGACATTGGATGCCACGCTTACATCCCATGTCGGATGTCGCCGCGTAGATGATGCTCAAAATCGTGGACATGATGCAAGTAGTGTTAAATACTTTCCGCAATGTATGTAACATCCAGCCTCCAGTTCCGGGCTTCATAAATGGTAATTATGACTTACTTTATGATATGAGCACAACCCCTAGTATTAGGGTCGCTTACGCTTGGCATGCGAGAATTAGATACCTCCCAGCTTGTTACAAGCAAAAATTTGATGATATGTTTACCATTGGGTTTTGGGAAGCTCACTCCAAGGTGTTTGCACCATGTCCAACCCATCTGCTTCAGCTATTTGCATGCCAATAGGCAATGCAGTCAGAGCTCTACACCACCCCACAACATGACATTCCAGGAACGGTCAATTGGGATGCTCTTCAACGAGATCTTGTCAGGGGACTCAGGATCAAAGAACAAGAGTTAGTGTTGCTCTAGCACAATGGTGAGAACCACGTTAAGAAGCTCCACCTCCTTAATGTCAATCCGCGGAAGAGATAGGAGTGATATGAAGATCGTGAATGTGAGATGAAGTGAGAGTGAAGGTGATAAGCATAGAGATGCACACACACATACACACACACTACAAAGAGACAAGCAAGACACAATGGAAGGTGAGAAATCAACTCTATTACTTAAGAACACTCTTACAAGCTCAAAATAGCTCTAAGCTCTTCTCTACTCACACAAGCTAACCCCAAAAATGAGCTCTCTAGCTCTTTTTATAGTTTCTAGACTAGTTTTGACCGGTTTCACATCTAGTGACCGGCATAGTTAAAAAATAGGTCCTATGCGCTATTTGAGAGGGTAAACGGTGTCTAAAAATAACCAAAATTGATATGCTCATTCTACCTAAGCTCCTCAAGCTCGAGGACTCCTCGGCTTGCACAAAATGGAGCTAGAAATTAAGAAAAGGGTTTTTCTATGTTACATATGTTACAATAGTGATAAAAATCACTGTTGGAGGTTTTTGAAAAGTATTTTAAAACATAAATCTTTGAAAACATTGATTCGACTGACTCCTTGCTCTATCTTTACATGCTTCCGCATCTTCTATGCCTCTTGCTGCTGCCAACACCCCCCTCCCTCTCGCTTCTGTCGTCCTCGACAAAACCTTGTTGTGCGGTCTGTCGGATGTAGTTCTGTAGGAGGTCAAGAGCGAGGGTGTGTTCTGATATCCGAATGCCTCGGGCCAAATCTGCCTCGAGTTTCTCCCAATCAATTGGTTGCGGTTCATCGGGTGGTGGGAGTCGATAATGTGTGGAATATACCATCTGTTCACAGGCGAATAAGTGTAAGAGGTGGGTGGGCCTGCTGATGAACACTTCTGAATGGTATTCCCAAAAACCGGTTGTGAACATCTCTTCGAAAGTCTGCTTGTAGCACACCAGTAAATATTTAATTCTGCAATGCCAGGCATAACACACCCGTAGCGATGGTGTTGTACTCATATCATATGCAAGATCTAGATTGCCATGCTCGAAGCCCGGGGTGTTTACATGAGGTGCCTTTACACGACGGAAGACTTTAAAAACCATTTGCATCATGTCAAAGATTTTGACAGTCATGTGCGCTGCTATATCGTCCATGTGTTTCAAGCGAGGGAGCCAGTGACGAATCGTGGCCATCATGTATCCCACTGTCGGTAGTTCTATGGGTGGCTTGAAATATGGGTAATTTAACCAATCCTGGCACTGCTTGTTGTTCTGTACTTTAATAGCAAATGCTGTCCAGGAGCGGCGACGTGGCACTGGTCCCCAACATGGGTTGTATTTCAAATGTAGTGGTGCCTTTACCCAAGTACTCATCATCTCAGGATATTCTTGTAAAAGATCTTTACGCCACTCTGGTTGATAAATCTCGCCTTGCTGCGCATCTAGTGGAAAATCATCAGGCTCAAACTGAGTAGCGTGAGATGGTTTCTTGCCTGTTTCTTTCTCTATTGCCAACTGATACTCGGCCATTAGCATAAAATACGGTTTGTACTGTAGCTCATGCCCTGATATATATCTACGAGGGGCCAAGTGAGCGAAGTAGGGCGACTGTAAAATTCTTTCCTCAATCATTGCCATTGCGTGCAGCTGCGCCTCTACTCGTGCTGAGTGGGTGGTTCCAAGCTCTTCCACTGTCTTCATCCATGCGAGGGTTGGAAGTTCATAAGTCATCTGGCCTTCAGCCGTGACTTGTCCGCCTGGGATGGGTTGTGGTTCGTAGGCTTCTTCAAATGTTTCCTCCACCGGGATGGTTACATTTTCTTCATCGGCTGGGAGCTCTGGTGGGGAATCTGGCCGTGGTGGTGCTTCATATATAGCTATCCGCGATTCAAGAGTGGATACCTGGGCCCGTAATGCGTTAAGTTCCTCTAGGATGTCAGGAGAAGGGTCTATAGGAGCTGGTAATCCTTGGGTTGCAGGTAGTCCTTGTGTTGCAGGTGCTCTGAGCTGGAGTAGTTTATGATCTTCCTTTAGCTTCTGATACTCTTCGTTCATTCGATCGTATTCGTCGAGCAATCTGATGTGATCATCGAGCAACATTTTCATTGATTCAGAGGGCACTGCTTTGAACCGGCTAGGACTCAAGGGTTGGTCTGGGTTATCGAGAGTAGCTTCTAAATTTTCTCTGTTCTGCTCTTGTAGCCGCTGGTTCTCTTCCTTTGCTGCTGCTAGGTGTCTTCTGAGTAAGCCCATGTTCCGTGTAAGCGTCGCATTACGAATTGTCTGGGCCCTTAACTAATTGTCAAGATCAGCAGTGGCCTCTTTGACTTTCTCTTCACTTTCTAGTTCCAGCTTGTGATAAGCCTCGCGTAGTTCTTGGTATCGAGTATTCAATGAGGCATTCTCAATCGACAATGAATTAAGCTGCGACTGCAAATCGTTGGTTATCCTCTGCAGCTGCTGATAATTATTTCCAAGAGATGTGAACTCATCTCTTACTTGCGTCATACACGTGAACATTTGTCAAAATGCTGTGTCTATGGCGGGTGCTAATATTAATAGTATGCTAAGTGAAGATGCAATGGGTGTGGATGCAAAGGGAACGGGGAATGGCGGTGGGAAAGTGGATGCTGTGGTGATTGTTGAAAATTGTGGTGTGCTTAAATATTGTGGTGCCACCATCGATGTGAGTGGTGGTGCGGTAGGTGGTGATATATCCATATCGCTGGATGTGGTGTTGAGTGCGGTGACTGTGAATAGTGGTGTGATCGTGGGTAAGTGTGTGGGTGTAAATACAGGATTTACAAAGGTTGAGGAGTAATTTACAGAGGGGTTGTCTTGGACGGCTTGGTGGAAAGGGGAAATAGGGGTTACGGTGGGTTGGGGAGGTGAGATTGGGGAGAAGGTTAATGGAGGTGGGAATGGGAAAAGGGGTCTTGGAGGTGTGGGGAAGGATGGAAAAGATGGATGGAGAAATGGGTTGGACAGAAAGGTGGATAGGTTAGGGGGTAGACTAGGTTGAGTGGGTGTGTGAATTGTGGGCTGAGTGGGAGTAAAGACGACTTCTGCTACTCCGCCGGAGAAGGAAGATGTTGTTCTGGGAGAAGGGGGATGTATGGGGGAGACTGGATGGATGGGAGGTGATGGGGGAGCAGTTGGGGTGGTCGGCACTTCTACAACTGTGGTGGTATGTACAGCGGTAGTATGGGGTGGGGAGTCGAGGATAATGGTGTCTTCTACCAAAGAGCTTTCAGGGACAAGACGTGCTTCCCTGGTCTGTTCTGAAGATTGTGCTCCTGTTGGGACACGAATGTATTCGACCGGTTTCGATAATAGCCGTACGTGTCGGGGGTCATACTGCGGTAATGGTTTCCTCTATAAATATCTTAAGGCTTCGGTAGGTCCGACGAATTTGACAAGCTCTCTAAAGCCTCTGATGTAGACTTCTTTGAACCCTCCTGAGACGAGTTCTTTTTTGATGATTGTTTGGCTTTCTTCGTCAGTAAACTTCTTGCGTGCCCAAACTTTTTCCATAGTACGATATAATTTTTTTATGGCTAACGTATAAGCTGCAGCTTCAAAGGTTTCTTCTTCATGTGTGCTCGTGTCACCCTGGGTGTCCGTTTGCTGTCCTTATTCGTCCGTCTGTACATGTTCTTGGGAGTCATGTGTACCCTGGCTGGCTTTATCGTCTCCGTCGTCGTCATCTGTTGTTGTTCTTTCTTCATCTGAGCTCGATACGATTTGTCCTTGTGGTTGATCTCGGGGTGTGGTAGGGTAGCTGGGCCTTTCATATTCCTGAGAGAAGATCTGGCCTTCTGAAAACTGAAACTCACTTGAAAATACGTCCTGCATCTCAAAATCATATGTGGTGCCTGCTTGTTCTGTTTCTAAGCGGGGTATCGGGAAAGAGAAAGCTTCCGCACCAATAGTGGTGGGAACTTTTGCTGTAGTGATGGTAGGTCCTGGGACTGTGGTTGCTTGAGTAGTGACTGTGCTGGTAGTGCCCTCCGTTACAACTGGTCTTGATAACCGTATACGAATAGGTTGTACTGTGGGAGTGGCTTCTATCGGAGACTGCTCTGGAGATGGTTGTGGTGAGGGTGATTCTGGCACTTGAAGGCAGGGGATAGTTCCTCTCATTCGCTTTCTTGCTCTTCCTTTGCTAGGCTTCCTAGCTTTCTTTGTGGTTCCTTTAAACGCTTTCAGCTCTTCACTTGTCATTGCTCGCTCGATAGGTAAATCATATGCTAAGCACATATATACAATGCGCATGAGGGCGCAACATCCATTGATGACTTTCTTTCTTTCCCATCTATGTTGTGCTAAATACATCTGATCAATGATCCATCTAGCTAGATCAACTGTCTGGGGTCCCATACAAGATGAATACAAACCAAACCATATTCGTTTATGAGGCATTGTGAACCTATCCTGAGCGGGGAAAGCAAAATGCTGCATGCATATCCGTAGTGGCTTTGAAAGCTCAGGTGTGATCGCTGAAATCTCCTCCCACTTAGTGACGTCCCCACGTTTCATAGGGTCTGGAACTAACCTTTCTCGCTCTATGGGCGTGTGGGTTCCATGAATCTTGATGGAAGCTCGAATCAGATCTTTAGAAAGATAAAATCTTTTATATGATGGATCGTTCACTAAAGATGGCAAAATAAAGTTCCTGGCAGATCCTTGTTCTCCGAAGCCATCAAAGTGGTGATTAAATAGTAGCATCTGTAGAAGTCAGGTTTAGGCAAAGGATCACTGAAATACTCTGTGAAGCCGGCTCTTGCCCAAACATGTGTTAAGTCTTGTGTGTTCTGTAGCCCTTCGGACTCTCTTGAGAAGAACTGATATTTTCCCCATGTACGGTCATCAAAAGTTAAATTAGCCTCAAATATGAACTCAACATCCGCCAATGGTCCTGCCAGCCCTTGAAACCAATGAGAATTATGATGAATCTTCTCAGTATAACCTCGAGGAGGGTCGTCAATAGGCATGCGTCCTGGGAATCCTTGGAATTCTGGCGGTGGAGCCGTCGGATGGGACTCTGCGAGTAAAACACTGATAGGTGCTACAGGTGCGCTGGGGCCTGCTTCTGATGGTCCTTCTTCTGTTTGCATGATGATTGTCGTGCTAATGGAAAAGATCTGCTACAAAAGATTAGCACATTAGTATGGAAATTAATTATGATCCCGTTAAGGTGAGACCACAATCCCTTTCCATAGCTGATGTGTAACCCGTGTAGCCAAGTGTTGTGAAGTGATTGATGCAATAGTTTTTGCAGAGCTAATGCAGGTCTCTAGACACCTACATGCGTTCAGATGATACATACATTTCTTGATGAGGTATTATTACAAGTGATGTTGGGTTATAGTGTGTGGATTTATACAAGGTTCAGTCGTGAATGAGTTATTACATGGTTGTAGATAAGTCGGGGTGGGAGTTATGTTAGACAATGGGTTAGGAGAAGAATTCTGGATACGTTTCGGTATCCACTTCCTAAGAGTTTGTGATCGGGTGATAGGTCTCTGCTGAGGGACAAAAGATGATATCGGATTTGGTGGCATGGAGGGCTGAAAAGCTTTCCGAAGGGTGTATTTTACATGGCTTGAGGGTTGAGATATAATACATGGTTTGGGTACCCAAATTTGTGTGGGTGTGGGCCGATTCATAAGGTACTTCTTGGCGATCCAAATTTGTCAAATGGTCGAACTTGTAGAAGAAGGTCGAGGGGATGTTGGATACTGATTCTGCTTCTGCCTTGACTTCTTCTTATCAATGTCTGCGTTGTTGGAATCAGTCGGTGCTTTCTGTCCTTTTGGCACCCATATTTGTCTTGTGCCTCTTGCTTTGTGTTGCTGAGACTGCTTTCCTCTTTGCGTCGTCTGATGTTGTCGTCGGTCTGGGTTCCTTCGTAGTGGTTGACTCCTTTGTGGTTGAGGTTGAGAGGTCGGGGGGACACTCTGCTTTGGAAAAGAAGGGAGGTCCAACACTTACGAAACCTGCCCATTAGGAAGTGCTCCGTTTTGTACTTTTAATCTAGGCCAGTCTGCAGTAAGTGTGGAAGGATGGGCACCACAGGGTGTTTTGCCCATGTGTCCGCTGATGTAACCCACCTGACCGCTGATTGTGTCGATCTGCCCAAGCGGTTGGGTAATTGCCCCTTCTAGTTTGTAGGAAGCCCCAAGGAAAATCTCCTGACGTCCTTCTGACTGACAACTGTCTATAGCCAAGCCCGAGTGGGTTGGTGTAGACGTAACGTGACTGATCTGACCAAAGATCTTCTGGTCTTCCGCCGCATGCATTTCATAGGGTCTAGGGTTACAAACCTCAGTCAGAATGCCATTAGGGAAGTCAAGCGGTATCACTCGCTTCTGATCTAAGGTTCCAATCTGCAAGGAGCCTTGTCTAAGATTTAGGTCCACTAAGTGATCGTATAGCCAATCTTGGCCAAGGATTAGGGGTTCTATCAGGTCGTCATCATGGCACACTAGTAGCTTTACTGTCAAGGTCACTTCGTTTATGAGGATAGGAAGATCCACCTCACCCATGCAAGGGGTTTCCATGCCTCCTAGCCCTATGAGGTATGCCTCAATTGGCCGCATTTCTATTCCAGAATCCTTATAGTGGGACCATCTAATCGCACTAGTCGCAGCACCTGAATCAATTAAAGCCCTGAGCTCTTGGCAAGGGTTGCCGTGCTCTAGCCTGACTGTAATGAATGGTCTCCGATCCACTATGCTAGGATGAGTGATTGACTTTACTTGACACATGGCCATGGGATATCTGGGTGATGTTTCCAGATGGTTATATTGTTCTCTCCCTAGTCCTTGTCTTCTTAACTTCATGTGCTTAATGCGTTCTATAGCTTCTGCCTGAGCTTCAGCTCGTATTCTATTTTCTTCCTCCTTACGCTTCTTTGCCAGCGTGAGTCGTCTAAGCATATCCTCAGTAAGAGGTTCCTGATATAACCTGACTCTACAACCACTAATGTAATTAGGCATTATATATCTTTCTAAAGTGGCTAATTGTACTGCTCCACTTGTCGAGAGTCTGTTAATGATCATAGGTCCATAACCTCGCTTTTCTAACTTTCGTGCGTGCTGTTTCAGCGTATATACTAGAACTAAATCTCCTTCTTTCAAGCCTTTATCTTTCACATGTGCATCAAAATATGCTTTCTGTCGCTTCTTTGCCGCGTATATTCCTACTGCTGCTTTCAACTTGGTTTCTCCTAATCGTTCCAAGTCCATTATTCTCGCTGATAATTCATGGCCGGTCCACTGATGTTCTTGTGCAACCTTAAGGGTCGATATCAAGAAGTCTAAAGGAAGCACAACATTCTGACCAAAAACCATCTGAAAGGGAGTTGCATTGAGTACGGTCTTGTAGGCCACTCGATATGCCCAAACAGCGTGGTGTAATTGTTTGTCCCAATGTGAACGTTTGTTGTTCACGAGTTTCGTCAATACGTTACAAAGGATCTTGTTAGTGCTTTCAACCTGACCATTGGCCTGAGGATGATATGGTGCAGATTTCTTGTGAATCACCATAAAATCCTGTAACAAATATTCAATGACGGTTTAGAAAGTGAGTGCCTCGATCGCTCACTAACTCTATAGGCAATCCATATCTTGTAAAGACATTTTCAAATAAGAATTTTGCAGTCGTGTGTGCATCATTCTTTTTTGTGGCTTTTGCCTCTACCCATTTGGTGAGATACTCAGTCGCAACAATAATGTATTCCGCATGTGTACCTTTTGCAGGGGGGTTAATGGGTCCTACAAAGTCTATACCCCACTTAGAAAATGCTCGTCCGCCCATCATGGGTTTCAATGGCATTTCATCTCTGCGAGTAGGAAATTGAGTTATTTGGCACACATCACATCTCTTTACATAGGTATGCGCATCCATGTGAAGAGTGGGCCACCATAATCCTGCAAAGAGGATGGCTTGGATTATCCTATCTGGTCCAAAGTGACCTCCTGCAACACCTTGGTGTGCAGTCTCTAGTATGCTCAGATAATCGCTTTCATGAACACATTGTCTTAATATCCATCTCGTCCTCGTTTGTATAGATTATCACCAATAAGTGAATAGTCTTGAGCTTCCTGCTCTAGACTGCGTTGTCGTGCTAAGGTCATTGCTTGAGGGAATGTGTTCGTCCTCAAGTATGTCACTAAAGGTTCACTCCAGTCAGGTGTGAGAGACACATGATATAATGTAGCATGCTCTATTGGTGGTCTTTCACAACAAACAGGGCATTCTTTACACAACTTGTAGACATCTGCTTCCATACAAGGCCAATATACTCCTAGTCTATGCAGAGTCTGCAATGTACGATGTTTCGAATGATGTTGCTTTAATGCACCTATGTGTGCTAATTGCAACCACTTCGCATGTTCTGATTCATCTACACAACAAGCAAGAATCTTTTGATTATCCTGTTTATATATGCTTCCTGCTATGATTTGGTATCTCTAAGACTTGGTAATCTCTCCTTCCTTGATCCTTATCCTAGGATTCTTGGGTCCATACGTGAGAATAAGGACTATCGGCTTAGCCCATTCTGGTGCTATCTCAAGGTTAAACAAATATGCATCTGGTAAATCATCCACTACTCCTTGAGGAGCTTCTCCTGAGGTTAATCTTGAAAGGTGGTCAGCTCTGAGATGTGTCTTTCCTTTCGTGACTACTACTTCAAAATCGTACTCCATGATCCTGCCAGTCTTATTGTTTCCTGAGGGGTCTGTTTGAAGCTATGAATCAGCGAAGACGTGTCATGTCTAATCCCAGTTTTAGAGAATTCAATGATGAATGACTCTAAAAAGTGATGGATGTCTCTAAATTGCCTTTGTTGCAATGGTTGGAACCAAGTGAAAGCAGTATTCTTTAACGTTAGTCCAAATGCATTATATTGTGTGAACATGTCTTCAACTTGTTCTGCTCTTAGTACTTGCTTGAATTCTGCGACATGGTCATAGGGATCTCCTGTCCCATCAAAGTAATTTTTCATGGATTTCACTAACTGAGTGGGTCTCAGTATTCTTGCGTGTTCATGTGGTCTAGGTAGAGGAAAATCATCTCTACCACCTAGTATTCCATGTTCCCTTTGTCTATCAACTCTATTAGTGTCCGTGGTTGTTCTATCTCTCCCTATGGGGTGATTGAAGCTTACTTCTGGTCTTTCTTTGTTCTTTTCTCTTTGCATGCCATGGGCTGAGGATGTTTCTGCCCCTTGTTGGCTCGCATTTACGTTTGCTCGAGATGGAGGGAATACTAATTCACCTCTCCATGTGTATGTATTTCTAGCGTGGTCTGGCACCACAAAGACTCTTTTTGAAGTCTCATCCAGGTATACAACCTTTCCAGGTGTATCCGGGTCCTTGAACTCGTAGATTATAATGGAGCCTACCTCGCTAGGTTGTTCTGTTCTGTATCTCCAAAATGCTTCGTCTGTTTCTTTATTTACAAACAACTCTATGCTTCTGTTGTCCTGAGGGGTCCATTCTGGAACTAGTACTCGTGTCAGTACAGATTTCCCTCTGGGTGTTCTAGGCTCTTCTAATGGTTCTTTTCCTTGAGATTTTGCTTAGCTGCGGGCACATAAGCGGTTGGTTCGAAGAAACTCCAATTGAGTCCTATAGGGTCCTTCAGGTCTTTCTAAATATGCAACATTCGACCCTCCTTCTGATCTTTCTGTGCTAAATGCCATTTCTGATTCACTCGTGTCTGAGTTCTCGTATGGGTAATTACTATTCAATTGTCGAGCCCACGATCGAGCAGTAGTTCTTACACTTGCCTCTGATGATCTAAGGCTTCGTCGGTCTGACTTACCTATGTGTTTGCCCGATCTAAGGTTCATTAATTTTCTTCCTTGTACACTCAGTACACGCTCAAATCGACAAAGATTCTTTGTTATTACTTTCTTGATTCTTTTTAAATTTCTTTAGATTCTTGTCTTGATGTATGTGTCAGGAATTCGACTTTCTGTGGTACTTTGAGTTCTCGTTCCGTCAGACTTATGTTCTTTCCTTTAGGTTTTCATATCACACACCTTTACTTTAGTCTTGAACTTGATAAATTTAATTCTCCTGAACTTGAGGTGTTCCTATCTTCGTTAATCCACAATGCTAACGTTTATCCTAAGCTAAGAATGTGAGGGGGTTGAGTAATCTTCCAACCTCGAGTCAGCTTTTCTGGTTGCTCTGATGCCCAAGAAGCCGCGCTTCCCAAGCTTTATGCCCTTCTCTACCTTGCTTTGGCTTGCTTTGTTTGCCCTTGATTGCCCTTGCTAGACCTGGAAAAATCCAATATTAGACCAATATCACAAATGGATGATCAAGCACTTGAGTTTAGACACTTTTAAAGTCCCTTAACGTTTGGCAAAAATTTTATTCCCACCCTAGTCCCACAGATGGTCAACCTCAAATTAGCTTATCTAAAAATCAACGTATTCTTTATGAAAAAAACAGTTGAGGTCACGTAGTACTCGTCAAGAGCTTTCTAACGAGCTATTAAGCTCCGAAAACGGACTTTGGATGAGAAAGATATGAGCTTTCAGGCCCTCGGGGGTAAAAACTCACAAACAGGTTTTTCTCCAAATATGAGCTAAGGGGTCTCCTGTGAGTCTAATCACCCAAAAATTTCCCAAAAATAGCCCAAAAATTGGCCAAAAATTGAAACCCTAAAATTTGCATTTGGGTGAGCAATCGCGATGGTCTGAGATGATCGCGATGGTCTGGGACCGTCGCGATGGTCCAGGCCAACTGTCGCGATGGCATGTGCACGAACCGTCGCGATGGTCTGAAGTGCACGGTCGCGATGGTCTAAATGTGAGCAATCGCAATGGTTGGGGTGAGGCGTCGCGATGGTCCGATTGAGTGAACAATTGCGATGGCATCAGTCAACGGTCAACGTGAACCGTCGCGATGGTCCGAAGTGAACCGTCGCGATGGTCACAGATGCGATGGCGTGAGCCAATCGCGATGGTCCAAATTTTGAGCTATCGCGATGGTGTAAGGGTCTTGTCGCGATGGCATGGCTAGTGAGCAATCGTGATGGTCTAGCTTGCCACGTGGCACTATCGAGGCGATGGCATGGGCCAATCGCGATGGTGTGGGGTCGACGGGATCGTCGCGATGGTCAAGGACAATTGCGATGGTTCAAGTGAACCATCACGATGGCGTGAGACCGTCGCGATGGTCCGGCCGAGCCATCGCGATGGCGTGAGCCAATCGCGATGGTGTGACACAATCGCGATGGTCTGAAATGATCGCGATGGTCTACCAAAATGCAATTTTTTGAGATGCGTCTGTGGATTCGTGCATACGCTTGTGTCGCCTACCTCGTGGTGTGGTCGCTTACCAAAATTACTGAACTTGGCAGACCATCGCGATGGTCTAACACACTCGGTAGATTTCTGACAGAAAGTGAATTTTTACCTTTTCCAAGCTTTCCTGATGCACTAGAGCTTTGTACCTGCAAGAAAACTCAACACACAAGTACACACAAGCACAAAAGCTCTCTCTCTCTCTTGCACATGCACAAATGAGGGGAAATGAGGAGAATGGGTGGATATGGTGAATTTTCTGATTTTTTGGAGTTGGAGATGATGATGCGGTGATGAAGATGGAGTGTGGGGGAGGTGAAAAACACTAAAAACTAACTAAAAACAACAACAAAAACTGAAATTTTACCTTCCAACGCCACTTCTTGCTATACTCTTACCATCACACATTCGTCCTAGACTCGATCCCCGGCAACGGCGCCAAATTTGGTGTTGCTCTAGCATAATGGTGAGAACCACATTAAGAAGCTCCACCTCCTTAATGTCAATCCGCGGAAGAGATAGGAGTGATATGAAGATCGTGAATGTGAGATGAAGTGAGAGTGAAGGTGAGAAGCATAGAGATGCACACACACATACACACACACTACAAAGAGACAAGCAAGACACAATGGAAGGTGAGAAATCAACTCTATTACTCAAGAACACTCTTACAAGCTCAAAATAGCTCTAAGCTCTTCTCTACTCACACAAGCTAACCCCAAAAATGAGCTCTCTAGCTCTTTTTATAGTTTCTAGAATAGTTTTGACGGATTTCACATCTAGTGACCGGCATAGTTAAAAAATAGGTCCTATGCGCTATTTGAGAGAGTAAACGGTGTCTAAAAATAACCAAAATTGATATGCTCATTCTACCTAAGCTCCTCAAGCTCGAGGACTCCTCCGCTTGCACAAAATGGAGCTAGAAATTAAGAAAAGGGTTTTTCTATGTTACATATGTTACAATAGTGATAAAAATCACTGTTGGAGGTTTTTGAAAAGTATTTTAAAACATAAATCTTTGAAAACATTGATTCGACTGACTCCCTGCTCTATCTTTACATGCTTCCGTGTCTTCTATGCCTCTGGCTGCTGCCAAGAGTTAGCCACTGAGATAGTCCAACACTACATTGATAATCCTGTGGAGCAAAGGTCTGTCAGAGACGACATACGCTAGGGGGGGAGAGTGTTGGCATCATGCTTGCATCATAGGGGAAGAAGCAAGTACATGCATACACACAGATCTAGAACTAAGAAAACCCATTAAATTTTTTCAATCCTTACATTAGTATAAAAGTGATTCTCATCATTGACAACCATTGTAAATACCGTTTCATCTTTTTGTAGCTCCATTTTGTGCAAGCTGACGAGTCCTTGAGCTTGAGGAGCATTAGAAGTACCTACCTATCAATTTTCATATCTTTTAGACCTCGTTTGAGCCCTCAAATAAGCCCTGGAACCTAATTGTTGTAGAGCTAGAGAGCTCATTTTTGGGGCTAGCTTGTTGTAGTTTTGAACTTGTATGAGAATTTTGTTGTAATGGAAGTGATTCCATCGTCTTGCTCTCTTTGTTCTTGCCGCGTGTGCCCATGTGTGTGTATGTGTGAGCATGTTGGTGTGCTTCTCACTCACACATTTGTGTCTTCACTTGCTCGAGGTCTTCATATCATCCTCATGTCTTCCCGGATTGACATTAAAGGAGGTGCTACTCATCACTGAGCTACAACGAGTAAATGGGATTTCAAAGAAGCATGTTGACATGGATGAAGATGATTGGGATGAGTTAGATGAATGGTTAGGTCTACCATTCCCTTGAACCTAACAAATAATGTTTACTTCATAGTACTAGACTGTGAAAGTGCAGAGGATCTTTGGAACAATTTATGCAATACAAATGAAAAAAAGAGGACATCAAATAAAGTGTATCTGATGAGAAAGTTATATGAACTTCGCATGAAGGACACAGATACTATTTCTACTCATCTAAATGAGTTTGATGCTATATTCTCTCAGTTACAGGCTCAGAAAATGGATACAGATAATGAAATGAAAGCAGTATTGCTGCTATGCACCTTGTCATCATCATGGGATACGTTTTCCGAAGCTATTAGCAATAATGCACCTGGTGGTAAACTTATTTATGATCTCATATATGGAGCACTTTCAAGTGAGGGGATTCGTAAAAAATATATGGTTGGAAGTCAGAGTGGAGATGCATATAATGTTCATGATTCTTACCAAGGACAGAATCAGCAACATGGCAGGATCAAGAACAAGGAAAAGAATGGTCAATGGAATAAGACTAGAAGTAAATAAAGGAAGAGGGATATCGAATGCCATTATTTTCATAAGAAAGGACACATGAAGAAAGATTGTTATGCATTAAAGAATGCTAAAAGTAAAGGACAGAATGTTGATGGGCATGTTAAACAGTTGCTTACACCATCTACTTCGACTGTGAAGATTGAAGAAATTAATGCTATTTCTGATGATGCTGATGTGTTGAAACTTGATAGTACAGTGCCAACGGAGGCTCTTATGGATGATTCTCTTTTCCACACATGGCTGTTAGATGCTGGTGCTTCTTTCCATGTGACACCACACAGAGAATGGTTCTCTAATTATGGAGGAAAGTCTCTTGGTACCATTAGACTTGGTGAATCTTACGAGTGTGACGTTGTGGGGATTGGAGATTCGGTTGTGCAGTTCATTGATGGTTGAAAGTTTAGAATGCATAATGTATGCCATGTATCGTAGTTATCACGTAGTTTGATGTCAATTGGTCAACTTGATGTCATTGGTCACTTTATCCTTTATTTGTATCACAGAAAGAACACTTATTAGCTCTTAGTGAATAGCCTATGTATTGTATTTGGCATAGTCATTTGGGCCAAATACCTCATAGTGGAATGTAAAATCTTTCTCGTTTTGGCTACTTACATGTGTTATCTTTCTCAGATTTTTCATTTTGTGAGCATTCTCAATATGGAAAGCAAACGAAAAATGTGCATAGAACACACATTGAATCTTCAATTCAGCCTTTAGATCTCCTTCATACAGATGTGTGTGGTCCTATGCCCACTAGGTCCTTAGGTGGTTTTCTTTACTTTGTCACTTTCATTGATGATGCTACTAGAAAAGTCTGGGTGTTGAGCCCATAAAAGTCATATGGGTCAAAGTCAACCATAGTCAAAGTCAAAAGGGTCAAAGTCAAAGTAATCAAATTCAATAATGTCAAGGTCAAAGTCAACATGGACAAAGTCAAAGTGTTCAAAGTTCAAGTGTCAAAGTGCATAGTTAATTGATTCACAAAGGGTAAAATTACAGAAAGTTGGTTGCAGGTTGCAGAGGTATTTCTCTAATTTCTCTAAGGTTCAAAGTGTTTTTAAAGTGTTTTGGAAGGTCTAGGTGAATCCTCTTTTAGGTGCACAAGTGAAGAATTAAAAGGCAAAATGTAAAGGTATGTGAAGCGGAAGCATACGAAGAAGTGAAAGCATGGCCCCCCAATTAAAATCACTACAATCACTAAAATCACTACAAGACAAAACAGGGATTCGTTGACTGCCCACTTTTAGAGACAATCTTGGGACATCAAAGTGAGCACCAAGATACTCTAGCAGTTAGGAGCATACGTGAACCAACACTCACATCAAGGCAAGGCATTATTCTTGAGGGACTAAGCAAGGAGATCATAGTCTAAGCTAAGAAAGAGAGAGAAGTGCAAGAGACACAGAGTGTGCAATGCAGAGAAGTGAAGTGCAAGGTGTGCATGAAGCATGACTAAGAAGTGTGCAGAGAAGTGATAAGCTTACTACCAAAGATCCAAAGGTCCCATTGAAGTTGTGCGCATGCCGACAGAACGTGTCCATCCCTCCCCCTTATTGGAAGCTTGGTGCAAGGTGTGCACAAGTGCAGGCTTCGAGAAGGTGGAGGTCTGGTGCAGAGAAGGCCGACAACAATAAGACCCTTGGGTATTTTGTATTTTGTGATTGTGCACTTAGTGGGATTTTGCACAAAAGCATTCGATTGTATTGTGCATCACCATTGTATTTGTCTTCTCATAATCAATCGACAAAGGCTTCTAGTGTGTATCTTTCTTCTTATCTTTCCCTTTTCTCCTACAAATACTCAAATCCCTTTTTGTATGAGAATCCCCCAACAAAATTTGGCACACCGGGTGGGACTCCAAGGAAATTTGAGCATAGGAGAAGCAAAGTGCTAAGTGTAGAAGAGTTCAAGTGCCGATAGCGCTGCTTCATTGGGTTAAGAGGTAAATTTTCTATTAATTCTCTTAACCTAAGAGGACTATGAACAGCTCATGACCGCAACCGAGTCTCAAACATTGAGGGTCACCTCTAAAGCAACAAGAAGGAAGGTTGTTAGAAGATCCTCTAGTCCACATCAGTAAAGAACATCGCAGGTCAAGTAGATTTGGAAACTCTACTTTCAAGATTAAATATAAATTTTCCTTCTTTCAAAGGCTTAGCTTAGGAAGATCCAGACGCACATACTAGGAGGTTTTTAGCATTATGCAGAACAAGAGGTTTGATGGGAAGAGATGATGCCTTTTTTATACTCTTTCCTACCACATTAGAAGGGTTAGCAGATAAATGGTTCAACTAGTTTGTTGAAAATCATTTCACCACTTGGGATTTAATGAAAGATGCATTCAAAACTCAATTCCAACATGGGAATACTACATAGATAATCATAGAGGAATTAGAAAACTTGAGACTGGGTCTAGGTGAAATGTTTATAGAGTTTGTAACTAGGGCCAAGGCACTAATGGCTAAGGTTCCAAATCCTCCACATGATTTCTTTATTAAGAAATGGTTAGCCAAACCACTTCCAGTGACCACACAATGTAAAATCAAGAAATTAGTGTTGCCAACAGCCTCCATAGAGGAGTTCATCAATACAACTACATGACTAGAACAAATAAGATAACAATATGGAGCAAGTTCTTCACAACTACCTTATTTTGCAGAAATGGAGGATCTAGTAATCCAGCTAAGGAAAGAGTTGGAGGGCTTAAAAAGGAATAATCCCCATAAAGAGGAGGAGAATGATGTTACTTAGTTGAGGAGGGAGATTGAGGCATTGAAGCTACAAAAGGAAGAGGAAGCCCAAGCAGAAGAGCTTGCTCAGCTTCAACATGAGTTGTAGGAACTCAAAGGGGGTGGCATCAAAAGTGGGCTATGGTGTACCATGTGCAGCAAGAAAGGTCATGTAGTAAGTGAATGTCCTCTATTAAGTGTAACTTGCCAACTACACAAGAAAGTTGGTCATGAGGCCCATGAATGTCAATCAAGAGGAATGCCTGTAACAACATAGTGGACACAAGAAGGAGCCCTACCACCAACAAATATGATGGCGGTTGCACCTAATCAAGGTAACAATTACAACCCTAGACATAGGGATAACTTTGGAAATGGGCCAAGGAGGCCAATTATTTGTTTCAGATGTGGAGAATGTGGGCATTACCAAAGTAGGTGCACTCTACAAGAAAATACCCCTCCTTGCAGGAACTGCCTAGAGGCCAGAGACCACTATACTAATTGTTGTCCTAAGAACCAAGCATCCTCATCGAGGCCCCACATTCAAATGATTTCTATGCGCAAAGAAGAAATGGTAGATCAAGTCAATGTGCCATCACCATCTACTAGGGTGGTGCAGTTAGAAGAAATTGAATCTTTTACAACGCAGAAAGAAGCAAGGGGAAGGCTCAAGTAGAAATAGGTCAAGAATCAAGGATTTATGGATTGAACAAAGACAAAGAGACATCTAAAGACAAAGACACGGCATGTGCAGATACAAGGCAAAAAGAAAATCTCACAGGTACCCGTGATGCCATTGGACATGCATTCAACAGGGCTCATGAGGAGTTTGATAAGTCAATTGAAGCCCATGCTCGTAAGGAATTAGAAGCTTCCAGACTACTCAAGTCCATGAAAAAGGAGGTCAGTATTTTTTATTTAATAAAGATGGATGGGAAACTCAGGTCAGAACTCTTGCAGATAATTTATGAGTTGTCCACAACAAGTTTAGTGGCAAAGGCTACTGTTATGCATAAAGATAAAATTGTAGGGAAGCACCTCTCATAGATTATAAGAGCCCTTGGCTAACACTCTCTATCAAAGGTCAAGAGTTTCAAGGAGTTATTGTGGATGGTGGTTTTGGTATTAACTTGATGCCGTACTTGAAGGACCCTAGGACCATAGAAGAGTGTGTACGCATGTGTATTGACATTGAGGATAACCTAGGGGAGGAGTTAGAGCTTTCCAAGATATACAAAGATTCAGATAGTGCCTCTAGCCTCTCTTCCACGCAATCCACATCAATTGAGGAACTTGCAGAGAAAGTTGCTCAGAAACTAGGTGTCTCTAGTAAACAAATCCCAAGGTTCGCCCTTGTAAAAAGATGCTATAATTGTGGAGGCGACCATATGGCAAATGTCTGTCCCATTAAGGCTCAACCCCAAGTAAATCCTAGTGGCCAATACTGCACCATAGAACGGAGATACACAAATCACACAGCGCAAGATTGCCCATACAACAAGCAAGCAGTTAGGCAAACCTACCCTCAAACATACCCTCAACAAGGAAGATATCAGAACCAATATCCACCACAACAGTATGCTAGGCCTCAACAAACCTACCAACCCTACCAAAACCAACTGAGACCCCAGCCAGTGCTAGCACAGCAACCACCTGCTCCTACTAATGTGATCCCAGTAAAATATGCAGCTGCAGAAGAGAACCTGAATAGAGCTATAGTCCCTGTAACATCATTGCTTTCTGAAAGTGACCCGAGTGACCATAGCTTTGATTCTACACATGTTGATAGCCCCCAGGCCTACTACATGCAGTCTCCTGAGCATGGTGAGTCTTACTATAGTGAAGAGCCAAATGAACCTAGTTGGGAGTCAGATTACACAAACGTCATGTATGCAAACCCCAACCCTAGGCCTCAACCTAAGCAAGTAAGACCCCCATTCCCTAAAGGACCATGCTACAGATGTCAGGGAGATCATCTTATTCGTGATTGTCCCTTACCTCCACCTATGCAACCCCAGTCAGTAACAATTCAAGGCTTTTGCCAAGAGTGTGGAAAGGAGCATCTCTTACGAGACTGCCCTAAGAATCCTAATAATATGCCAAAAATCACTCCTATTAATGTTATTGGGTTAGTGGTAGATTCCACAAGTGTCACTTCCACTGCACCCGTACAGGTAGTCACTAGAGCTCAAGCAGTGCAACAAAACCAAGGAGTAAGCCAGGAAAAAAGCCCAGACGCTAGCGATACTGATAGCCAAAATAAGAAGAGAACAAGAGCTTGGAGAGATAGCCGTGAACGTATGAAAAGGCAATGGGCAAAGAAGATGAGTGAACTTGAGGAAAGTCTACGAGAAACCAAGGCCAAAATCATAGAGATCACATCTCAACCGCACTCTCACACATTCCCACCGCTACCATCCCCATCACCCTCCATCCCTCCACCCTCTAATACACCCCACGTAACCCACCCACCACCCCAAGCAGGATCAGTATTAGCTGATCCCACTCCTGAAGACATAGACATGATGCTTAAAGCATATCAGGCCAGAATCCAAGAAGGGCCAAATATCACGGATCATGACAAGTGCTACCCTAGAGCTGACCTAGAGATAGAAAGAACCAAGCTTTGCGCGAAAATGGTCGCATTGGCTCAGACTATGTTTGAAGTCAGTTGCCTTTTCAATTACTCGGGCTCAGCCAAGACGCAATTACATTTGGATGGACTTCTAGAGAAGTTAGAGGGCATAATTGCAAGATTTTCCAAGGAAGAAAAAAATCAAGAAAGAGATAAAGCAAGCAAAAACATGACCCATCCTCCATCGAAAGCTTATGTGCCCAATTCCACTGAACCAGACAACCCCCCTCCCTAGAAAGAATAGAGAATCTAATGGCACAATCACAAAAGGAACTCGCCCCTCAACACCATGACAAGGCTAGTGAAAGAGCAGGTCTTCCTACCCAGAAAGCCTATGTACCTGAGGCCTACTTGCCTAACTCTACGGAGCCAGACACCTCTTCTTCTATGAATCAATACACACCAGAATTCTTGCGAGAGATTCAAGAAGAGAAATGGGCTAAAGAGAGTGAAGTTCCTCCTCCCATTGAACTGGTGGATGACACACACGATCAATTCCCACAAGACCTTCCCTCCATTTATGGAGAGCAGGAGAGTGCCCAATCTCAAGAAAGATTAGACTTCGAGTCTAATTCTTTACAAGAACTACCCCATTTCACAGGCCCATGGGAAGCAAAGTCCACCTGTATGAGAGCACCTACAGTCATGGTAAGAAACGAAGATTCAATCATACCTAGGAACACAGAGGTAGTGAAGAACACCAAAGTGTAGTGCAATCTCACTTTGGAAGAGCTGCTTAAGGTTAGACCAGAAGTGTGGAAACATGTAGCCACTCAAGTGCCCGAGATAGCAAAACCTCGTTCCCAGGTAGGATCACATAGGACAGTGCCAGAGATACCCTTGGATAAGATAGGAGATATGTGTGAAGGTGAAGAAGGGAACACCTATCTTCCCATTACCTACCAGGAGTACACCACCAAGGCAATTTTGGACTCAGGTGCAGGAGTTGCAATTGCCACCACTTCCCTATGGAAGCGTTGGGGCAAGCCAGCACTCAGGCCAACGAGAATGAAATTGCAGATGGCCGATGGTCATATTGAGAGGCCCTTAGGATTGCTAGAAGGAATAACTCTCACCACCTGTGGTGTCGAGTTCGAGCATACCTTTGCCATATGTGATTTTAGCAAGAACCATGCCTATGAAATGATCTTGGGACGACCCTTTATTCGACAGTTGCAAGTGGTATAGGATTGGGGAACCAATTCTTTGTACCTGCAGCACTTAGGTGTTACGACCAAAGTCAATCTCAAGGATTACTCTCATAGAGATGTCCCTCCCATCCAATGGAACCCCATCCATAGAGCCAAAGATGATACGGAATCGGTGCATTCCCTAGGATCAGGATCCTCATGGATGCATGAAGACACTCACTTATGGATGTGTAAGGTAGCAGTAGAAGAAGAGAAGAGAGAGAAATCCAGGGAGATAGGTGCAAAAGAAACCCATAGATCAATCCAAGACCCAGCCTATGCACCTGTAGTTTTTCCAGACGAAGAATTCGAACCTCACGGCTGGGCAGAAATTCTAGCAACCATGGATGTAGCCATCAATTAAGAACAATGGACACCTCACTGTGATGAGGATGGCTATGACATTTCAGTCTTCTCCATAGAGCCAATCATGGGAGAGGCAGTTCTAGAAGAATGCAAACCTAGCCCCGATGCATTTGAGGATGCAAGTGACTCCGATCTAGAGTCAATCATTATGGACCCACCTTTTGCATCAGATGAAGAATACTTCCATGAAGTAGAATTTCAACCCCAGAGGCATGGAGAGCTTACAAATGATGTAAGATTAGCCACACATGTGACCCCGAAGGAAGAAGGAAAGAAACGAAAGAAGAGAGAAGTCTCACCAGAAGAGGAAGAATCTTTGTTTGAGGTCCCGGAAAATTTTAAGAAGTATGAGATAGACGACAGGAGAGTCATGATAAGAATGCCTAAACGAGAGGCACAATCAGGAGAGGCCTATGATAACAAAGAAACCACCAAGAAAATAGTAGTGGCCCTAGAAGAAGGAGAGGAGAGATGCACGTACATAGGCCATGACCTAACAGAGGAAGAAGAGCATGCGTTAATAGCCTTGCTAAGAGAATACAGAGATGTATTTGCTTGGAGTTACAAGGATTTGAAAGGAGTGGACCCGGACATATGCTCACATACAATTCCCATGACTACAGAGGCCAGACCCTCAAAACAAAAGCCATACACATACAATGACAACTATGCTGCCAAGATCAAAGAAGAGATAGACCGCTTGGTTGAAGCTGGATTTATCTATGAAATTGAGCACACTGAATGGGTATCCCCCATTGTTGTGGTGCCCAAAAAGAATGGTAAATTACGTGCATGCATTAACTTGAAGAAGGTTAATGCAGCCACAATTCGAGATAACTATCCGCTTCCTATCACAGAGCATCTCTTAGAAAGAGTAGCAGGCAAGGAAGTGTACAGCTTCCTTGATGGATTTTCGGGCTACAATCAAGTAGCCATAGCTCCAGAAGATCAGCATAAGACAGCTTTTGCCACAGAGTGGGGTATATTTGCCTTTCGTGTAATGCCATTTGGGCTTACCAATGCACCAGCTACCTTCCAAAGGCTGATGTGCCATGTATTTAAGGAGTTCCTGAGGAAGAATTTAGAAGTCTATGTTGATGATCTTTGTGCTCATTCCAACATTAGACAAACCCATATTCCTGAACTCAGACGAATCTTTGACAAATGTAGAGAATATCAAGTCTGCCTGAACCCAGAAAAGTGCGTTTTTATGGTCAGAAAAGGCAAGATTCTAGGACACATAGTGTCAAAGAATGGCATATCCACCGATGAAGAGAAAGTAAGAGCCATAGCCGAGTTACCTAGGCCAAAGAACGTCAAGGAAGTACAGGCCTTCATGGGGCATTGTGGTTAATACCGCCGGTTCATTCACATGTATGTTGTCATTGCAAAGCCCATGTACGGACTTCTGACTAACTTTGAGTGGACTGATGAATGTGAGAATTCCTTCCAGGAGCTTAAACGAAGATTATGTTCAGCACCAATCTTGACCACACCAGATTGGAACAAGCCATCCCATGTTCATGTGGATGCATCCAATTATGCTATTGGGTGTGTACTCGCGCAACCTACTGGTGAAGGTAATATGGATCTTCCAATTGCCTACGCTAGTAGACAATTGAATGCAGCAGAACGAAATTACAACACTACTGAACGAGAAGGACTAGGCATGGTGTATGCGGTTAAAAAGTTTAGACATTATCTGCTTGCAAATAAGTTTAAATTTTTTACTGATCATCAGGCATTGCTATACCTCGTAAACAAGCCATGCAATACAGGAAGATTAGTAAGATGGTTTCTCTTGCTAATGGAATATGATTTTGAGGTTGTGGTAAGGAAAGGGAAGACTCATTTGAGAGCAGATCACCTTTCTAGGCTCACCTCGGGAGAAGCCCCACAAGGAGTGTCAGATGACCTTCCTGATGCTTACTTGTTTAATTTGGAAGTAGTGCCGCAGTGGGCTAAGCCATTGGTACCAGTGTTGACATACGGACCTAACCACCCAGTAATAAACACACAGGATAGAGAGGTAGTAAAAGCCCAAAAGTATCACATCATGGCAGGAAGTATGTACAAGCACACAGATCAAGGGATCTTGGCTTGTTGTGTGGAAGAGGATGAGTATGCTAAATGGTTGCAATTAGCACATGTAGGTGCATTAGAGCAACACTACTCAAAACAACGAACCTTACAGACACTAAGGAGACTCGGAGTGCATTGGCCAACTATGGAAGCTGACGTCCAAAAGTTGTGCAAGGAATGCCCAATCTGCTGCACTAAACCACCTGTGGAACATGCCACTCTTTATCAAGTGTCCATAGTGCCGGATTGGAGTGAACCACTTGTATCCTTTCTGAGGACGAAAACATTCCCTCCAGACATGACTCTGGCTAGGAAAAGGAGTTTAGAACAAGAAGCCCAGGATTACTCACTCATTGGTGATAATCTATACAAACGTGGTAAAGACGGTTACCTGAGACTATGTGTCCATGAGAGTGAGTATCTCAAGATCTTGGACACTGCTCACCAAGGTGTAGCAGGAGGACACTTTGGACCAGATCGGGTGATCAAGGCAATACTATTTGCGGGCTTTTGGTGGCCGACCCTTCACATGGATGCACATACCTATGTGAAACGTTGTGATGTCTGTCAGAGAACTCAATATCCTATACGTAAAGATGAGATGCCACTGAAACCTATGATGGGTGGACGTGCATTCTCTAAGTGGGGAATAGACTTCGTAGGTCCTATTAATCCCCCAGCTAAGGGTTCCCATGCAGAATATATCATTGTTGCGACAGACTATCTAACAAAGTGGGTAGAGGTAAAAGCCACAACGAAGAACGATGCTCAAACAACAGCTAAGCTTTTATTTGAGAATGTATTCACTAGATACGGGCTACCCATAGAGCTAGTTAGCGATAGAGGCACTCACTTCTTGAATGAAGTTATTGAAAATCTGCTCCACGAATTTTTGGTAGTACATAAGAAGTCTGCCCCCTATCACCCTCAAGCTAATGGCCAGGCTGAGAGCACCAATAAGATCTTATGCAATGTACTGACGAAATTAATAAACAATAAACGCTCTGATTGGGACAAACAGCTACACCATGCTGTTTGGGCATACCGAGTCGCATACAAAACGGTACTCCAAGCCACCCCCTTTCAGATGGTATTTGGCCAAAACGCCGTGCTACCTTTGGACTTCTTAATACCTACATTGAAAGTAGCACAAGAACACGAATGGACGGGTCATGAACTATCCTCTAGACTTTTTGACCTTGAACGATTAGGAGAAACAAGACTGAGGGCAGCTGCAAGGATATATGCAAAAAAGAAACGACAGAAGGCATACTTTGATGCCCACGTTAAGGATAAAGGTTTAAAGGCAGGCGACTTAGTTTTAGTCTACACATTGAAGCAACATGCGAGGAAACTGGAGAAGAGAGGCTACGGACCCATGATCATTAACAGAATCTCAAAAAGTGGAGCAGTGCAACTAGCCACATTAGAAGGCGATGTTCTCCCAAGTTATATCAGCGGATGTCAAGTTGTATCAGGAACCTCTCACAGAGGAAATGCTAAGTCGACTCAATACTGCTAAGAAACGCAAAGAGGAAGAAAAGAGAATTCGAGAAGAAGCTCAAGCACAAGCCCTAGAGTGCATACAGAGAATGAAATTAAGAAGACAAGGTAGAGAGCACCCTAGGCAAGATGCATATGCAGATCAAGGATATGACGTGGCTATGTGTGAAGTTTCAGGTGTTAGCTCACATAGGATAACTGATCGACGTCCTTTCATAACCTTAGATATAGGACAAGGAAAGAGTGCAAGGACTGTAAGAGCCTTGATTGACTCAGGTGCAGCCACTAGTGCTGTTAAATTGTCTTACTGTCAAGAGTTGCAATTAACTGTCAATCCTGTGGAAGCATATCTCATAGGATTGGGAGGCGTGGAAACCCCTTGCATGGGCGAGGTGGAACTTCCCCTCTATATTCATGATGAGGCAATGACAGTTAAAGTACTAGTATGTCAAGATGAGGACCTCACTGAACCCCTTGTCTTGGGTCAAGACTGGATCTATGAACAAGCAGTCAACTTAAACCTAAGAAGTGGACTTCTTCAGGTATGGGTGAATCAAACTAGAATTACAATTGAGTTAAATAATGGAGCACTCAAGGAACTAGAAAAGGCACGGACTCCTGGTCCCTCCAGGGGTACACATGAAGTTGACCGTGCTGTTCTTGTCCAAGGCTATGTGATGCAGAAGAATGAAGATCTCAAAAAAGGAGTCAGAACCACAATGGAACTCCCTTCTTTTCCAAAGGCCAGAAGGAGGCAGCAACTAAGGGCAGATCAATCACTGAAGACTCTCCAGGCGAGGGACCAAAAGAATGCGCGAAGCAGAACAACTCAGCCGATGAAACAAATGTGGGTGCGAAAGGGCGAGCTGCCGACTGTAACCAAGTCACAACAACGGTCTCAACTTCCTATTAGTAATCCACGACTTGATACTAATAAGAAGACTCCTAAAACCTCTGTTGAGAAAGTGAAATCTATTTGGGTACCCAAGAAGTTGATGAAGGCTAGGCCACAATCAAGAAAAATTTGGGTGCCTAAGGCTTACTTGCGGGCTCAAATATCTATCCAGACACCACCCCCTGTACAACATGGTCCATCTCCTCTCACCTCTGATACTCATTCTTATACCTCACACACAAACACACATTCACCTGTAAGCACGAGAAGAATCATGTGGAAATGGATCCCTAAAAAGCCTCATTTCCAAGCCGATACCCTCACTGTGCTTTCAGGCCCTTCCACCAAACCACGACACAAAACCATACGTTGTGTCTGGCGTCCTAAGATGTGTGACAAACCCCCTGACCCTTCCTTGTAAATTCACGTCCAACTACTAACTACATCACTCAGACACCATAGCTTTCCATTTAAGCTCTTCTCTTCACTAACTGCACACACACTCATCGACCACTCACTGACCCACTAACTCATCATCTACCTCATGTTAATGTTGTAACGGGGACAACAACGGTTTTATTCTGTCCATTACAATGTTAACACATGGTTCTATATTCCCACAGAACCAACAAGCAAGCAGTGCCATGGCAGAAGCTGGAGGTTCCAGTTCTCACGCCGGATCCAGCGCACAGATTGTGGATATAGAAACACTCCTCCTCGAACCACATCTCACCGAAAGACCGCAAGAACTTCAAGCTATGCATGTGCTCCCAGTTCAGGATCCTCCTCAGGGACACACCTCTCAAGTGGGCAAACACGCTCATTGGTTCAGTGATGTTGCAGGACCAGTGGGTGATGGAACCTATTTTTGGGAAGCTGAATTGGAGTTTAATGGTAAATGGGGATGCTACCATTTTTTCACGCGTGAATTTGAGAGCTATCAGAATGCCGAAGTAATGCGTTCGGTATGGAACAAAGCGGGCCTAGACAGTTATTTCAGGGCCCACTTACCGAAGCCAGATTTCTTACGTTGTTCTTATCTTATCAGTACCATCACTCCTAGCAGGGCCAAGGGAGGCGACAACACTTTTGTGTTACCCTCACTGTTGCCGGGCCACGAACTTAAAAGATTCAAACTGACCCTCAATCTGGTACGAGAAGCATTGGACATGCATGGTATGCACATTCCTACTGAAAAGGAGACAATGATTCCAGGCAGAATGAAACATAAAGATCTCAATAAGCTGAAGGATATGGTAGCAATGACACCGACCATCGCTCTTCACCTACGGACCGTCATGCAGCATTTTGCTTTTCCAGCCCAGGAAAGATTCACCATGCCACCAAAGAAGATATGGTTTAGCTTGTATTTGGCAGAGACAGAAAACCTCCCTATCAACGTACCACATTGGATCATAGATCAGATCCACCTAGCCCATCAACGGTGGAACAAGAAGCAGAAAAATGTGCTCCACGGGTGTTGTGCTCTGACCAAAATAATCTATCGATGTCTAGCCTATGACGTGCCTATTCAGCGGGCACTCGTATGGTCCCAGGCCCAGGAGTTCCAGAGAAGGCTATCAGCGGCAGGTCCTCCATCAAAGAAGATGAGAGGGGGAGTCCAATTACCCTGCGCTCAACCAAGGGGATCCACCACTACACCAGAGATTACCCCTCCCCAGACACGACGCATTAGACCATTCACCATTCGGCTACCAAGACCAAGTACAGAGGGACCCAATCTGGTGTTTCCACTCGTCCCATCAGACTTGGAATTTCCACAGGGCTTTACTCTCAATGATCTCACTGATGAAGAAGTGGCTAGAATGATCTACGACTCTAATCTCGAAACGGAAACAGAGCGAGCTCAGGAACCACAAACCCATACAACAACGTCAGCCCCCACCCGACCGCAAGTTGTAGAAGTCGACGTAGATGAACAAGAGACCGAACAAGAGGAAGAAGCCTACGAAGAACAAGAGTATGATGAACTTTCAGAGTTAGCAAATTGTGTTTAACACCAGCCAACAACACCTATGTGCTTTGGAGCATGATACTCTAATGAATGGATCAAAACAATTAGAAAGTTCAACCATAGACTAAGACTTGCTATTTTGGTCTATACACATGTTCAGTTAAATGAACACTGCTCTCAATCTCCTAGCAACTGACTAAATTCCTTTTGGGAGAATCTAATTAACTTAAAATTCTAGCAATCATGAGTTATTTCAATTAAAAATATTAAGTGTACACCGAGAATAATGCTTAGCAAGTTGGATGACTATCCTAATATTTTTCAGGGTCCTAGAGTATGTAGACTAGTGAGCAGAGATGTGAAGATATCTTGAGATTGAGAAAAGCAATGATACTAAAACTATGTAGCTATGAAATAGATAGTATGCTGAATGTATAGCATTTTAAGTCACATCAACTATGCACTGAGAAAAAGCTCTGAGAATTTCACTATGTTGAGATAGTCATATCAGAGAATAGAGTAGATATGTGATCAATGTCAGTCATCACTTCCATCCGGAGGTCCCAATGCGCTAGGAACTTTCAAGGGATGCTCATCCCTTTTGTACTTCGGGTACGATTCTCCGGAACGTGTTACAGGCATATATCATCGGATTCTTTCTCAAATCCTAGTCTATGCACCAACTAGCTACTCCATGCCTCATGGCCGATGCTAGTGTTAATCTTTATGGTTAATCTAAATTGTTAACCGATCTGTACGTGGGTTCTTGGGATGGTCAAGTGTCTTTAATACGGAGGCCCTTTATGTATTTTCCCTAGTCACTTCATTAACTTTTGACAATTCAACAGATTCAACTACTACTTTCCAGCGCATAACAACTTCTAACAATTACCGTAACCACATGCGTAGATCTTCTATTGTTCGTTTAATATTACTATTATACTCGCACTTCACTCACAACATAGTAAGATGTCAACGCAGTACCTTATTTACTTCATTACTTTTAACCATACAGCTGAACAGTGCAATTGAATAAACTTATGACAGAATCAACTCGAGTGGATCGGCCAGACAGAACAGTCCGACGACGCGTCTGTCGTCTCTTCCACACACTGCTCTATTAATTAGAAAGGCGTTATAATGTTTTGCATGACACCCTTTCAGTACGCGACTTTTCCTAATTACAATTAATCTACTGGATAATATTCCGACAGCCTAAAATACCTCGTCCTTCAATTTAATAGGATATACTTAGACTTTTCTAGTAGCATCATCTATGAAAGTGACAAAGTAAAGAAAACCACCTTAGGACCTAGTGGGCATAGGACCACACACATCTGTACGAACGAGATCTAAAGGCTAAATTGAAGAGTCAATATGCTTTCTATGCACATTTTTGGTTTGCTTTCCATATTGAGAATGCTCACAAAATGAAAAATCAGAGAAAGATGACACAAGTGGGTGGCCAGAATGAGAAAGATTTTCCATTCCACTATGAGGTACATGGCCCAACGACCATGTCAAGTACAATACACAGGTTATTCAATAAAAGCTAATAAGTGTTCTTTCTGTGATACAAATAAAGGATAAAGTGAGACAACTTTGCTTCCTTTTGCAATAACCATATTGCCCTTTGATATAAGAAAGGACTGAGCATAGAAGATCACCTTGTAACCAAGATCATCAAGTTGACCAACTGACATCAAACTAAGTGATAACTACAATACATGGCCTATATTATGCATAGTAAATTTTCAGCCATCAATGAACTGTACAACAACATCTCCAATCCCCACAATGTCACACTAGTAAGATTCTCCAAGTCTCACGGTACAAAGAGACTTTGTTGCATAATTAGAGAACCATTCTGTGTGTGGTGTTACATGGAAAGAAGCACCAACATCTAACAACCATGTTTGGGAAAGAGAATCAGCCATAAGAGCCTCAGTTGGCACCATACTATCAAGTTTCAACACATCAATATCATTAGAAATAGCATTAATTTCTTCAATCTTCACAGTCCAAGTAGATGGTGCAGACAACTGTTTAACATGCCCATCAACATTAGTCCTATTCATGTTTCCTTTCTTATGATAATAATGGCATTCGATATCCCTTTTCCTGGATTTACTTCTACTCTTATTCCGTTGATAATTCTTTTCCTTTTTCTTCATTGGAATAGTATGCATTGGTAGTAGTTCCTTCAACAGTGTTTGTAACCAAATGCCTTCTTTTGTTGTAGATGATAAGGGCACACACTCATCCTCTGCAGAGCATAGAGCTACAAAGGTCTGTTTTTTCAAAAACCAAGCCACCGCACCACCTAACAATAAAAAAACCACCACCACTAGTAGATTTGAGAGTATCAATTTCTCCCCCCCCCCCCCCCCCCCTCCCCAATAAAAATTCGACCATCCAAGAAGTTGGAGAGGTGGATCAAGATTGTGAGAGCGTGGATAACAGATGCCACAGAATTTGGTGTGTTGTAGATACCTAATACACTGCTTTAACTAATACCAAAGTGTGAGTGAGGGATTATGCATATAACGGGATATGTAATGAATGGTGAAGCACAAATCAAAATTGGAACATCAAACAATATAACGAAACTTGCCAATGGGGGGATGGACCAAAGATGGTACTCGAATATGTGAATTGTCTTGGGATGCATAATCGGAAGGGGTATCATAAATGGAATGCTTGGTTTTGGGAGCCAATGGGTACCCCTAGGTTTGACATTCTCAAAACCATAAGTGTGGAGGAGATCAGTAGCAAACTTAGATTGATTCACGTGTAGAGTTCCCCTAGTTTGGTCACGAAGATTATGCATACCAAGAAAAAAGGTAAGCGGTCCAAGATCAGCGGTGGAAAAAGCACAGCGCAATTGAGTTTTTATGGTATCAACGGAGGTACATGTGCTTCCAAATATAGCAAGGGCAACAATGAGTAGAATAGGTGGAGCATGGCGAATATAAATATTTAAATATTAAAGTAAATGGGTATACCCATGGGAGATCATGAAATCGTTTAATTTATGGAACCATAGACTTGGGGATTTTTTCAGTCCATATATTGAGCGATGCAATTGGCAAACATATTCAGGGCGTTCAGAAGAGACAAAATGTGGAGGTTATGACACATATAATTCATCAAGAAGGTCACCAAGGAGAAATGTTGTCTGAATATCCAAATGCTCAACTTCAAGGTAGAGCTCAATAGCCAAAGCAAAGAGTACCCGATGGGACATCAAGCGACAACAGGTGAGAATGTATCTTGATAGTCAATGCTGGGTACTTGGGTGTATTCTCGGGTGACTAAACGAGCTTTAAACCATGCAATTCTACCATCTGGATTATAATTTTTGATCAAGAGGTAAGGGGATAAGTGTCTAGGTCTTGTTCTGGAAGAGGGAATGATGCTCCTCTTCCATGGATTTATGCCAAGTAGATGCAATCGGGCCATTGAGATCTTTAGAATCAATTAATAGATCATCGACACATAAGCCAATATTCTTTAAATGAAAACAGTTGGCAAAGGAGCAATGTAAGGAGGACTCCGCTAAGGGCTCAAGGGGCAAAGGGCTAGTGTGTTCATATATATCCAAGAGTATCCAAAGTCATCCAGCTATAATAGATGTGGTAGGACTAGGTCATGGTAATGAGGCACATGGGCCATGGGCACCCGGATGAGGAAATGGGCCTGTTGGATTGGGTCCAATAAGTGAGAGGGGATCGAAGTCTAAGACATGTGGAGTCATCAAAGACCCTTGAATGGAGAGCTAAGTGGCAGGTGTGATAGGCGGTCCAAGGTGTTAGACCAGCTAGGATAGGAGCAGGTTGGGGACCTGGTATATGTGGATATTGTGTAACCGGAAGCACAAATGTGATCTGGGATGGACTACAATCAGAAAAACCTGTAGAGGCCGTTAGTGGTAGAACATCATGGATTGAAGTGGTAGGTTACCTAGTAACAGACCTTCCTCAAAGTTAATAGTGTGAGAGAAAAAGAAATGACGTGAGTGTGGTTCATACAACCTATATCCCTTTACACCAAAGGGCTCACCCATAGCCAACAGAAACAGCTATTAGACACGGATCACAAAGTTTTTTTTGATGGGAGGGTCTAATGTATGCATATGCAGGTGATCCAAACACACGAAGTGTGCAATCATTAGGGGAATGCCATGTCCAAAGGGTATATGGAATAGCTTTGACAAGTTTGCAATAGGTCTGATTAACTAGATAGCATGAAGTTATATTAGGGGAAAAAGTGAGTCCTGCATGGGCCTTGTAAGGATCCCTAATTTTTAGGGATTAAAATTAAGAGTCTACGGGATTCAAGCCATTGGATTTTTCCAATTGAATGGCTAGGATTAAAACAAAAAGGAAGGCCACATTGAATGCGTGCTACTTCCCCAAGTAGCACAGTAGAGAGAGAAGAAAATTTCGATAGCACAATAGAGAGATGATGAATTCACATTGAATCTAGGCCTTTCAACCTCGAAGATCTAATGGACGATAAAAATTGGTGCTGATCCGTCGGTGCAGTCATTCATATCCATTGGATAGCTCATATGATCCAACGGCACTATGCATTTCACGCTGATCCTTTTTATCATTCAATGTGTATCGTCCGATAAAGCTCAGATCCAATGCTTTAGAATGAATGACGCCTTTTCATAAAGATATTAATCCACAACCCTTTGATCTTGGAACGATCCAACGGTGCAGAAGAAAATGTTCCATTTAAAATATAGATTAACCTTGAGCCCTTGGATCAATAGGTGAAATCCAATAGTGGAGGAGCTTCTGCACATTTCTTTATCTCATTTCAAAGGGACCCGCAGGATCTACACATGATCCAATGACCTAGCTTTAAGGAAGCCTTGACTTTTGCAATATAACACCATCCCTTGGATTTTTTGGACCATCCAATGGTCATGATTCAAAGTTTTGAAATCGAAATCCACTCTCTCCACAAAACTCATGAATTCATGGTGGTTTTAGAAACTTGACTATCACAAACCAAAGGAAGCCTACTCTTAGTTTAGTAAAAAAGGAATCTAGATTGTGTCCACCACCTTCTTCTCATTGATCTATCCTTAATCACCCCTTAATCTAAAAGGCCCATTCAGGGTTCATTTTTTCCCCTAATGATGAGAGCTTCTTCTCAAAAGGAGTCTGGTAAGCATGCCGTCTTTAGGAGAGATCAAATCATATCAAGTAATGTGCGCGTGCCACTTTAAGCAATGTCATTTTGTTGAGGTGTGTCAAGGATAGTGAGACGATGAAAGGCTCCTTTATGACAAAGGAAACCTTGAAATACCCATGAGTTAAACTCCTCACCGTTATGAGTTTCGAGTTGTTTAATTTTAGAGGTATGAAAATTCTTAGCTTTAGTATAGAAAAGCTGAAAACGATCAAGACAAAGAGGCTGTCTTTGCTTTTGAGAAATGAGATCATCATAAACCTAGTGAAGTCGTTGTTAATAAGTGATGAAATGTTTGTGGCCCCACAATGAAGGAGTACGAAAAGGTCCACACAAATCTGAGTGGATTACGGCTAATAGTGTATAATAGTGTAGATGTGGAAGATTGACTAGAGGGAAAACATCTGCATCAGGGCCTAAATTTGACGGGCAAAATGCCTGTCAAAGGCCATTTTGTCCGTCAAATAAAATTTTAAAAGTTATTTGTCAAATGACAAATAAAGCAATATAATTTTTCTATCATGGAACAAAAAAGACTTATATTTATCTGTCTTTTGATAGGTTACGCTTTATAAAATGCTTGTCAATATATATATATATATATATATATATATATATATATATATATATATATATATATATATGTATATATGTATATATATATGTATGTATGTATATATATGAGTGTGTTGTGCGTATACACAAATACTATGTGTATGACTCTAAACTTTGCCTGACACGTGTTACTAAGGAATTATTATGAAGAGTGGGGAATTCAAAATGAGTAGTGGAGTGGTGTCTCGTGAGTCGTGACTCACGAGTCATGACTCGGAGTCCGGCCAGGTTCGAAAATAGAATGTGACTATTGTTTTCCCTAATTCTCTTGAGGATCAAGTTCTCAACTTTGAAGTTTCACACATGCAGCTTCCACTCCACAACTCACGCCCGAGTCTGAGTTCTACAGATTGATGATCACTTCGTAAGGTGTTGGAACTTGAAGGCTTGTGCCATGCTGATGAGTCATGACATTGGAGAGTGGATTGAGGTCATTCTCACCTTATATCGGCCACCGTGAACATGTGTGTATCATCCAATCACCCATGCAATGCTACAGGTATGTAGAAAGAGAAGGAAAGAGATAGAGTGAGAGAGAGCAGTTCTGGTTAAGTTGTTGAACTTGCGAATTCTACAGATTGATGATCACTTCGTAAGGTGCTGGAACTTGGAGGCTTGCGTCACGCTGATGAGCCATGACATTAGAGAGTGGATTGAGGTCATTCTCTCCTTCTATCAGCCACCTTCAACATGTGTGTGTCATCCATGATCCAACCACCCATGCAACACTATAGGTATGTAGAGAGAGAAAGAAAGAGAGAGAGTGAGCAGTTGTGGTTAAGTTGTTGAACTTGCGAATCGTGATGAGCGGTATAATGCAACACAACGCAACGTAGATATGATATAGCATGATGCATAAAATCTTTGAATAATGAAGCAACCATATGTATAATGTAATCTCATCAGTCTTGCGAAAAAAATCCCCAAATGTGTGATTCCTGAATCCCTAGACACACATACATAGAGACCCTTGTCAGCACATCATAGCAGCCTTGCTGCATGCATTCAAAATATGTGTGACTATCGAGTGCACTTATATTTGAGAGAGAGAGAGAGCATTTGAAAAAATGTAGCCTTGCATGTGTTCAAAAATATGTGTGACTGTCGAGTGCACTTATATTTGAGAGAGAGAGAGAGAGCATTTGAAAAATTTAGTATACAAGCAAATCTTAGGAATTATACGTTTGAATTTTTTGTCAATGTTACTATTTGAAATGTAAAACCTAGGGAGTGAGCACAATGTGGTAAACACTATATGGGCAGAATTCGGTAAAGTATCGATAAAGTATGAATGGGAGGAACAAAAAAGTCGTATTCCTATTCAAGTGTTTATGAGGCTTATTGTTGGCTCCCACTTTACTCAATCCATTAAAAATAAGTAAGTCACTGTAAGTTTCTTTATTTCTTGCTTGTAGGTTTTGAATTTGTTACTTAAACACATACTGGTAGTGACATTGATCTCTTGAGGATATTGTTAATCATTTTCATTATGATAGTTATATATGTTAATGTTCTTACAAGATATGTTAATGTATTGATGAGTTCTTCAAGTTATTCACGGATGTGACGCATATGTTTGTGGTAAGCAAGTACTACGAATGTGTCCTACTGACATGATACTTCAAAAATCAGACATGATTGATTATCGAAGGTTAGAGGATGAAGCTCGCCACATGTATAAAGCCAGAGAGTGCTTACATTTGACACTGGTCTCATTGGCTTGCGACTCACAAAGGCAAAGTGGATTGTTGACACGTTAAAGTTTGCTATGTAAGTACGTTTTAATCAAGACATCTATAGGGTGAAAGCACATGCAAAACATTTTTTCATCTATCTTGCTTTCCCTTATTTTTGGCACAACTAAAACTAAGTTATTATATATATATATATATATATATATATATATATATATATATATATATATATATATATATATATATATATAATAACTTAGTTTTAGTTGTGCCAAATATATATATATATATATATAATAACTTAGTATATATATATATATATATGTGTGTGTGTGTGTGTGGATAGCACTAATAGAATTTTATGCTCAAAGTCTTGTGCAATCAATGCATAATTGCTTACAAGGGAAGAACTCATACTCTCACTCCTTTATCCATGCATCGATGCACTTGATTTTCTATTTTTAGTTAGCAAAGTGGTTTCAAAAGATTATGCAAACCTTGTACACAAGATTCAATAAATTCGAACCAACACTTGTTATGAGTATATCAACGGATGACTTTTATTGCTGTAGTTGAAAATGGTATTTTATGTGGATTTCTCTACAGCAATCAAAACAAGTGCACTTGAAAACTTGACTGCAAGCATCTGTCATAATCAATGTACAGTGCATTGAAAGGTTTATCTATGAAAGATGTACATAAAGCTTATGTGTCTCATGGTGATAACAATCATTGCATTGATATGTAGCCTTTTTTTATGCATACAATTTTTTCACTTATAATATATAAATATTTTATGGACATATAGTTATTAAAAAATGTATCATGTTTGAGTTTTAAAATACACTTCCATTCTGAGAAAAAGAGAATTTTTATAAGTTTGGTTAACCAACATGAAATCAAGAACCTTTCTGAGTAACGGTCTTGGGTGAATCATTTCTTCAAGGAGGTGTATCAGTGTATATTGGTATGAATGATATAGGTATGTATTTACGATGGTGTAGAACAATGCTTTGTGCATGTATGTACATGCATATGTAGATGTCTACGTGTTTGTATATGTCAATGTATATGGTAGTATATGTATTTGTACAGGTGTGTTTGTGTTTATATATGCATGTGACATTCTGTCGGAATGAATAATGTAGGTGTATATGAAGACTTAGTGCATGTGTGCACATGTATGTAGGTGTTTGGGCATTTATATAACGTACATGCATAAATCATGTATATGTGCAAGTGTTTTTATGTTGCTATACATGTGCATACTATATATATGTGCATAAGTGTCTTGTTTGTGTGTATATATAATATGTGTTTATATGCACATATATGATAGTATGAACGCAATAGGTGTTTGTATATGTATGTTGATATATGTTTTTTACTATGTAGATATGCATACATTTGCACGCTTGTATATCATGTGTCCACATGTAATCAAAAGGAACATAACCTTTTGAGCATGTATTTGTGTGGAATATCGATAACTTGTTTTTCCTCAATTTAAACTGTCATTTGACAGAGAATTTTTGTCCAAAAATTGTCCCATGACACGCAGTCAATTTTTTTACCTGTCATATGAAAAGTTATATGTCCTGCCAAATTTAGGCCCTGATCTGCATGTGAGTTTGCCAAAGAGGCATCCCTCACAGATGTCAAGCCTTGGATGGGTATGAGGCTTGAAATGAGTCGCTAGGCATTTGCTAGAGATAAGCGGCATCATTCGTGGGTTAACATGGGCCAATTGATAATGCCATAGAAGTGTGGTTGAGTGATCGACCAAATTTGACTTAGAATGATGCACGGAATAGCCATAATATGTTTGTCCTAACAAATACAAGCGCCTGATTCGTTTTTATTCCAGAGGAGGAAGTGTGTTCTATAATGCAGGCAAAGTTTGCGAAGTTAACAGCTACAGTCGGTGAGGTAATCTTGAAAATGGATATTACGTTCTGTGTGATATTTGGGGCATAATACACATCGGAGAAAGAGATAATTTGTCCATTTGATAACATAATAGTGGTTGCGCCAATGCTCTCTGCAAATTGTGTTACATCATTACTGAAACGAACCTCCAATGGGTTAGAATCTAGATAAACGGCGATAGTTGTGCAGACAATCCAGGGATGATGTAAGATGACAAATCGCACCGGAATCGAGTATGCTGGCATTGATTGAAAGGCTTGACTGTGGTAGAAAAGCCATGAAGATGATGGCAGACTCACCATCGCTGCCATCTGTGAGGTATGTCGGTCTATCGACTACGTGGGCATGATGGGCTTCACGAGGAGAATGCAAGGACTTTCTACATGGGATAGCATTTTTATAGTGAGGGGTATGTACAGAAAATCGTTTCTGATAGGTTCAATGTGGGCGAAAATGTTCAGGCATAAATGCCGCTCAGAGCGTTCTCGCGATGGGGATCGTCTGGGATTGAACCGACGACGACGGAGCTATTCCAAGGCCATAGCAAGTGGAGGCATTGATGATGACGATGCAGATGAGGATGGAGTGGCAAGAGAAGTCTATGAGGCCTTGCGTAAAGCAATTTCTTACATGATAAGGGGCACAAGCGTGGGTACAGTTAATTGTGCTTGTGTAGATTGAGAAGAAACAAAACTCTGAAATAACGCAGGTAGAATACAAAGTAACATTACAGATTGAACTGTTGTTGGCATGTCCAAGCTGGCAAGTAGAACGTCATCCAGTTTCACACGCCATTGTCACACACCATTGTTCAATACAAGCTTCTGTCGAATTTGTTTCTGTCATGTTTAAAAGAGAGCAATTGTTTCAAAGAATGTACCTGATGTCGACAGAATGAGATTCGTATGTCGCTTGCAAATGTTTCCATATCTCGTGCGCTATCTTGAGCAACCAAACCGTCTTCTTGATAGAGTCGGTCATGTGCAGGAAAAGCTCCAAGCGGGCAGTCAAGTCTTTATCTGCATCAAATGCTATTATAGGCGCCGCGTGTACAGGGTCTATTCTATGCGAGCAAGCTTCGATGCCATCAACAACTCGCAGCAGCTGCATCTTCTGCAGAATCATGCGCGTGGTTAACTTCCAAGGGTAGAAGTTACCGGCGTGAAACTTGTCTATCTTGTAGGACCGTGAGGTCACCCCTCAATCATGAGTGTGGCCTAGGTGCAATGACTTCTTGATACCACGTGGGAAAACAAGAACCACACGTACACAGGCCCCTACGCATGAAGTTCAAACCAAGTTATCGGCTCATAAACATTGATTCATTATTCATTGTTAATATAATGCATGAACCATGTAGTTACAAATCACGCCGTATTATAAAAAGTCGTGATTGTTTGCTGACTTGCTGCTGACTAGGCATCCACGTGTTGTCCGTTAGGCCACCGGTGCCAACAAACACCCATGAACAGCTATCTGATTTTCTTTCTTTGTTGCCTTACAACACAAACCCCCATGAACAGCTATCTGATTTTCTTTCTTTGTTGCCTTACAACCACTGATGCTTTCCACCATGATTGCCATTTGACATGCATACGCTCAACATATTTCTCTAGTTCTGTACTTTCCCTTCTCCTATCAAGCATGCATGTCGAGCTCGAAAGATTTCTGCATTTTTCTTTTCCAAAAAAGGTGAAGAAGATTGATGTCATGCACCTCCTTTCTCTACGAGTGAAATATCCATACGAACGAACTTGATAACAGAGTTTGCCTAATTGGCACATCTTCTCAAGTTCTAAAGAATCCCCACCAATCCACGATCTCCCTCCTTGGCAAGCGTAGCTCTGAATTGCCATCCAAAAATAATGCTCTTCTTTTCATGCTATACATTTACACTTGTATACAACATGACATGAAACCTAGCTCCATGCTATACATTTACACTTGTATACAACATGAACTCAACCCATGTTCAGAACTTCCTTATGAAAATGTTATATCCTCCTTTCTGTTAGAGCAAATGAGTGCAAGCCTACATAATTGGACAATTAGCATTTATCTCATATAGTCACATATGACCATTCCCTTGTAAAAGTCAATTTACTTTTATCCTTATAAAAGTGCATATGTTTATTGCACTACTTTCATGTAGACTTAGGAGGAATCGAATCTCGAATTACTTGGTAGTTGATTGATGAGCGAACAAGTCCTATAGTTTAGGATTCACTTTTTGGTGAGAACTTGAATTTGAATTCAAAACTCGCTCCAACTCAAAGCTATAAAAGTGGGACAAAAACCTCACGTGCATGAGCCCGATTTGGAAGTCATTTGAGAGGGTTTTTTTGTGATTAGTGATCTCATTCTATAGCCACTGCACTATCCTCACATTTTGCAATATAATTGCCAATGTCATTGTATTGAATACATATTCACTGATCACATATCTACTTCTCTTTTGTGCTATGAATATCTCAAAATAGTGAACTTCTGAGAGCTTATTCTCAGTGCATAGTTGATCATGTGATGTGATTTCAAATGTTATAGATTCAGCATATTGTCTATTTCAAAGATACAAATTTTTATTATTATTGCTTTTCTCAAACTTGAGATATCTTCACATCTCTACACTTGTCTGCATTATATAGCAGCCCAAAAATATCAGGATAGTCATCCAACTTGCTAAGCATCATTCTCAGTGTACACTTGATATTTTTTATTGAAATTACTCATGATTGGTAGCAATCTAAGTTAATTAGATTCTCATAGAAGGAAGTTTGTCAATTGCTAGCAAGTTGAGAGATCTATTCATTTTACTAAACATGTGTATAGACCACAATAGCAAGACTTAGCCTATGGTTGAACTTTCTACTCATCTATTTTGATCCATTGATTAGAGTATCATGCTCCAAAGCACATATGTGATTATTTGTGATTATTGGAAAGCTTAAGGGGTCTGCTATACTCTTCATAACTTGTTCTTGGTTGGTGTGAAGCAAGATTTTGCAGCACCACTTCATCTTTGGAATCTATCCATAATCTCCTCCAATAGTGGTATCCGAGCAACATGAAGAAAAATGGGAGATGGATTTCCATCATTCATTCACAAATTGGACACAGGCAACTATCCAGCATGGTTCCTAAGGATGCAAGATTATCTCTAAGGAAGGATCTTATAAAATGGATACATTTTTGGAGATGAAGAAATGCCAACATTCAGGAGCAAACATCAACCTACAAGAGAAGAACAAGAAAGACCAACCACATGGTGTGCAAAGGATGCTCTAGCCAGGCCTGACATACTTAACTCAATATCTGATTTCTTATTACCTCATATTAGGAATCACAAAACCTCCCAAGAGACTTGGGAAGTACTTTCTTCATACTTCTCATCAAGTACAAGGGCTAGGGAAAACCAACTTTGGATGGAGTTCACAACCTTGAAGAAGCAACCAAAGCAGTGTAGCTGACTATGTGACCAAGATGAAGGATGTAGCCGACCAACTTGGGAGCATTGGAGAAGAGATAGAAGAGGAGCACATAGTACCACAAATCATAAATGACATCAAGGCTGATTATAAGTGGGAGTCCTTCACCACAACAATGGACCTATATATGGATATGCAAATACCTCACCTCAATGCATTGATGGGGAAACTCTTCACACATGAGACAAATTTCAACAAGAATGGAGACAACTCTGAGGTAATCAATTTTTTTCCCTTTACACAAATAGAAATAAAAGTAAAAATAAAGGAAACGGTAAGAATAATGAAGAAGAGGCAAGTACCTCTCAAAGGTACTAGAGGAAGGGGCAGAGAAGGAAAGCAAGGGAGGGGGAGATCATACAACTCTTCACCTTGCAATATCTATGGCCTAACCAATCACACCATAGATGAGTGCTTCAAGAACCCAAAGAATTAGAGAGGAAGAGGCTTCCATAGAGGAGGCTATGGACAATCTAGAGGTAGGTTCAACAATGGAGGAAGCAATTATCATCACAACTACAACCAAGGCTACAACAACAATTATGAATGAGGTTTTATAGGTAGAAGAGACTACAACAACTTTAAAGAAGACCAAGAGGATTGTCTATTGATCATGAACATGACATCCAAGCAAGGTAAAGATGATAAGCATATTTTCTATATTGATTCTCATTGCTCCAATCATGTGGTTAGAAATATCACATTGTTATGTGATCTTGAAGAACCTAAAGGGAAGCATGAAGCTGCACGATCAATGTTGAATGAAAAGAAACAATGTTTCCATAGTCACTATCTTAATTAATAGGCTTACATCAGAATCCTTGGATGGAATGACACCTTATGAGATATGAAATGGTAGGAGACCTTCCCTAGACCATTGTAAAATCTTTGGGTGCATTGCTTATCCACATATACCCTCACAGATAAGAGGGAAGCTTGATCCAAAAGTTGAAAGGTGTATATTTGCTAGCTATGATGAAAACCAAAAATGGTATAGGCTATATAATCCCACTAACAAAGGATTCACAGTTAGTAGGGATGTGGTGTTTGATGAAAATAGTTCATGGTTTGAAGATGATTGAAGGAAGATAAAGTTGCCTTATGACTTGGAAAGTTATTTTCCAACTCTGACTCAAGAGGAACCACAAATATCAGAAGATATCAACTTAGAAGATGAACAATAGATTGACTTCAAGGCTTGGAAGTCCAAGGAAAAGACAAAATTCAAACAATTGGAAGACATCCCAGATTCATCCAATCAAGCACGTAGAAGATCTCAAATGGAGAGTAAAAAACCCATAAGGTATGGCTATGACACATCACTAGTCACCGAGCATTCTATATACATATCTAAAGACGCTATGATAGAAGAGCCCTCTTCATTTGAAGAAGCTAATAGGAAGGAAGAATGGAGAGAAGCCATGTAGGAAGAAATTGAAGCACTTCAGGAGAACAACACTTGGGATTCAGTTCCCAAGAAAAAAAGCATGAAGGTAATAGGATCTAGGTGGATTTACAAAGTTAAGAAAAATTCAGATGGTTCAACCAACAGGTATAAAGCAAGGCTAGTCGCAAAGGGGTTTACTCAAACCCATGGAGCGGATTATGAGAAGACCTTCTCACGTGTGGCAAAGATGCCAACAATCAGGGTTTTACTAAGTATAGCTGCTTCAAAGGATCGAAACTTATATTAGTTAGATGTTAGAAATGCATTTCTAAATGGATGGATCTCAGAAGAAGTTTACATGGCTCAACCACTAGGGTACAAAAGGAAATACCAGACTATGTATGCAAGCCAAGGAAAGCACTCTATTGTTTAAAACAAGCTCCTAGAGCTTGGTACCATAGACTTGTCATATATTTGCAGGATCAAGGATTTTGTTGCTAGCAAAGCATATTCTTCTTTGCTCATAAAGAAGACTAACTCGGAAGTTATTTATCTATGTGTCTATGTGAATGAAATGATCATTACAGGTAATGGTGCCAATGGCATCAAGCATATCAAAGCACACATGATGGAAGAATTTAAAATCAGTGACATTGGTTTGTTAAAATACTTTCTTGGATTAGAACTTGTATATTCAGATTTTGGTATCTTTATTACTCAGAGGAAGTATATTCATGATATGATGGTGAAATTCAATATGGAAAACACTAAAGTTGTAGGTACACCCATGGAACTCAATCATAAACTTAGTTCTCAGGAGGGAGAACTCCTTGAAGATATGACATGTTATCAAAGGCTTGGTGGGAGTCTTAATTATGCAACCCTAATAAGAGTGGCCATATGTTATGGTGTAAGTACATTAAGCCAATTTATGCATACACCAAGAAAACCTTACTTGGAAGCTGGCAAGAGGATCTTAAAGTATCTAAAGGGTACTATAAATGAAGAGCTATTTTCTACATTTCACTTTTGAATTGGATATCAAGATGTATTCTAATCCAAATTGGGCTGGCTCAAAAGATGATAAGAGGAGCACTTTAGGATACTTATCTTTTACAAGTTCAAAGCTAATTTCATGGCCATCAAAGAAACATCCAATTGTGGCATTGTCATCAACTGATGCAGAATATAGAGGCTTAGCAAATGCAACACCAGGCTATGTGGCTCAAGCTATTTTACTCAGATTTGGGATTGCATTCTTATACTCCAATGATCTTTGGAGATAAGACTAGTTCACTTCATTTGGCTGCTAATATTGTATATCATGCAAGGACTAAGCACATTGAAGTGCACTATCATTATATAAGAGAGAAGCTACTTAGCAAGGACATCCAATTGTCCTATGTGTCAACCAATTCACAATGTGCAGATATGCTTACAAAATCTTTGGATGGAACGAAGATGAATAGGTTCAAGATGATGATTGGATTGCACAGAATCAAAGACGAATGAAGACCAAGCATGTTAGTCTTGAGGGGGAGCTGTTGATGCAGATGAGTGCAAGCCTACGTACTTGGACAATCAACATTTATCTCATATAGGCACATATCACCATTCCCTTGTAAAAGTCAATTTACTTTTATCCTTGTAAAAGTATGTATACTTATTGCATTACTTTTCATGTAGAGTTAGGAGGAATCAAATCTCGAATTACTTGGTAGCTGATTGATGAGAGAAAAAGTCCTATAGTTTAGGATTCACTTTTTGGTGAGAACTTGAATTTGAATTTAAAACTGGCTCCAACTCAAAGCTTTAAAAGTGGGACAAAAACCTCATGTGCATGAGCCCGATTTGGAGATCATTTGAAAGGGGTTTTTTGTGATTAGTGAGCTCATTATATAGGTACTACACTAACCTCACATTGTGCAATATACATTGCCAATGTTATTTTATTTCTATGTGATTTAATACATATACATTGATCACATATCTACTCTATTCTCTTATATGACTATCTCAACATAGTGAACTTCTTAAAGCTTGTTCTCAGTGCATAGTTGATCATTTGATGTGACTTAAAATGCTATACATTCAGCATGCTGTCTATTTCATAGCTACGTAGTTTTTGTATCATTGCTTTTCTCAATCTCAAGATATCTTCACATCTCTGCTCACTAGTTTGCATATTGTAGGTGCCTGAAAATATTGGGATAGTCATCCAACTTGCTAAGTATCATTCTCAGTGTACACTTAATATTTTTTATTGAAATAACTCATGATTGGTAGAAATTTAAGTTAATTAGATTCTCCCAAAAGGAATTTAGTCAATTGCTAGGAGGTTGAGAGCACTATTCATTTTACTGAACATGTGTAAGCAAGTCTTAGCCTATGGTTGAACTTTCTACTTGTTTTGGTCCATTAATTAGAGTATCATGCTCCAAAGCACATAGGTGTTCTTGGCTGGTGTGAAGCAGGATTTTGGAGCACCACTTTGTCTTTGGAATCTATCCACCATCTCCTCCAACACTTTCTTCAAGATTAATATTCACACTAGTTTCTTTCTTATGAGTTGAAAGTAAATTAGTGGACATAGAATCTACATGACAGTGTATAACTTATCAATAAAAGTAACATTCTAAACTGGTGTGATTATCCACCTTCTCTTCTATATCACACCACCAGGAAAAAAAACTTGTAGAATGATGTGGTCTTCTTTGATGTGACCTATCTTGATTTCTATGAGCTCCAATGGGGAGATTTAAATTCTTGGTAAGCTCCATTGCGAGGTCATCTAAAAATGAATCAAGTTGTACACTAGTAGTGTCTATTTGTTTTAGAGAATCCTTTCATAATTCTAGAGTCTCTTTAAAATAAATATACTCCTTTATACGCTGATCGAGTGTTGATTGTCTTTGGATGAACGCAAACATTCACATCTCACTACTAGTTAATCTATCTATGAACAAAAACCTTGTCGTCTCCTCTTAGGGTAACTCATGAGTTGGACATCTTGTTATATGACATTGAAACACCACGTAGCTAATTGTATCATCTCCAATCCGATTATGTGAAGCTATGGATTAGGGAGGATGTGTCATGTTTGACTTGTTGCTTAGAGACTTCTCTCATAAATTGCTCTACTAGTCAATCAAGGTTCATAAAGTTGTTTCGAGTAAAGCTAGACCGATTCTGTTATACTTTATGGAATATTTGGAATGAAGGTTTAATGCCTTGAGGATTTTAATGTGTGTTATACTTTATGGAATATTTGGAATAAAGGTTTAATGCCTTGAGGATTTTAATGTGTGTTGTGTATTGATTTAGCAGGTGAAGATCTATGAGGGTGTGAACACGCATGGACTTGGAGATATTTAGAAGAATACTTTTAGAAGATAGTTATTTTTAGAAGAAAGTATTGCTAGTTATTTTTTTATAATGGATCGCTTTAGAAAGCAACGTTTTTGTACAAATAGAAAATTATGAATCTGTAAATAAAGCAAAAACACGCTTTTGGAAGTGCAGCCCTCATGTATCTTTCATTCAAGATGTAATATAAATTTTCATATAAATATGCATGCTCTGATAGAGTTGCCCATCAGATTATGTGGGGGGAGATTGTACCCAATCTGGTGTCGTCTCTTGTCTCTTTCTATCTCTGAGTACTTTTTGTGTGATTTGTTTGTGTACTATCCTCTGCGTTCGTGCGTACGTGGAATCTGGGCATCAACAAATTCTTTTAAGAATTCTCCCAATAGTTTCATACTGTATAACAGATTCATCAAAGTGCTCGACATAAAGAATTTATCTATACTCCATGAAATGGTTGTAGGGATCCCCACGACCCTCATAGAAGTTTGTAATACAATTAGGGACATACATATACTTTATATCTTGCCTAAATAAGTTAATGTGATTGGGCCTTGCTGATGAGGAGGATTTTTCATATGCATGTTCTTTCATCTACCCTGTTGTGCGCCCTAGTAGCATTTTTATGTGATTGAGTGAATCTCAAATCTTCGCTATTCCTTATGGTGCTCCTATTTGGTGGTTTTGAAACATATGACTAAGAGTCTCAACTCTAAGAATACCATTAAAAAAATAGGTTGGTCCTCATACTTGTACTTTTCTTTGACTTTTGCAGGCAAGGTTGATAACTTCCGTTTAATTTGGGCCTCATAGACTGCCACGTTCAATATTTTTGAAGATCGCCATTCAAGAACTCTAAGGAATGATGTAGAGGAAGCAACCATCGAGGGAAGGCCTCAAAATGTGTCCTTATTTTCAGTGATTTCATTTATCATCGACACCTAATCTTGCTACCATGACAAGATTATTGTGCATGTCAACATGTTGCATGAGGACTTCTTTAATATATTGTTTTGCCTTGCTCGATCCTAAAGATAATAATCACACCCTTTCAAAACCATTTGAAGATACTTAATCCATGTCATCAAGGGAATTAGGATTGAAAATAGAGAACACACAAACGTTGAACATGTGTAAGGCCTAAAGGATGATACCATGGAGCTTGCATAGCATCAAGAAGCGATGTTCTAAGAAGCAGAAGACATGCTCAAGGACACGGGGGCATAGGGAGGAAGACAACAAATAAGTTTGAGAATTACATACATGGGATATCCAAAACACATCTGAATTACTTTTCCCTCAAAGTTATCCATGCTTCTGGTCCAATTTTCATATTATCATATTGTTTTAAAGAAATATACAATGTAACATTGGCCCCCATCCTATTGGATGGAATTCTTTTTCTCCTATAAAAGTCCCTAATTTTTCCTAAAAATAATTTTAGTGCTGGGTTAAAATGAACATAGAATCCAATAATCATATTGTTATAAACAGACCTTACTTTTGCCATCGTCTCTCCACTAGATCTCATGGATCATCGACCAAACACACACATAGTATTACATAGGTTCCTCCTCTCGACCATGCCTGAGATCCTCATGTATGCATTTCTTCCCAAAATCCCTCTCAAGTCCTCTATCAAGTGGGAAAGATGTTGTTGTATTGTATGGAATCATGGAAGGTTAAATGGATTTTTAATGTTTTAAATGTCCATAAGGTTTTAATGTGGTTGTGTTTGATCTAGCAGGTGAAGAAGCATGAGGGCATGGATACAAGTGGATGCACGTAAATAAATAAATTTGAAGAATAAATTGAAGACTTCTAGAATAGCTATAGGTTTATCTTGTTGTAAAAGTAGTGGTTCACTTCAGAAAGTGATTCCTTTTGTAAATAAAGTAGTTTTTCCTAAAAGATGCTTCTAAACCGATGGCCCTCATGTAGCTTCTATTTTTAGGATGTAATAGAAATAAACCTATAAATACGTGTACTCTGAGAGACTCATCCATCAGAGTAGACAGGGGGAGATTGCACCCAATATCGTGTCGATTGTTTCTTTGTCTGAGATTCTTGTTTCATCTTCTTTCTACCTCTGTGTGTGCGTGCACTGAAGGACCTGATAATAGTGGTATCAGAGCATGGCATGTATTACTCCGGAGGGGTTTGTTTGTATTTATCTCCGCGATTGATTCCTGTTTGCGTTCTCTGTTCACGATCCGGATCCGAATCCGAATCCGAATCCATGTTTGCGTCCACGTCTGCTTCCGCTTCAGCTTCTGTCTCTATCTCTGTTCCAGTTCCAAAACCAAAACCTACATTTACACCTACATTTATACCTATGCTTAAACCTTCGCTTATGACTAAGGCAAAGAACTTATGCAATACATTGGCGACCATTGGTTATGCGCGAGGCAATTTTAATTTTGAGTGGCAATAGAGAGTTTTAGATTCCCTAAGGTAGGAGGATTTGAACCCACAACCTCCCTTACAAGGGTGAAGTACTTTAACCACAACATCTCTTTGAGTTATCACTCTATCTCCCTTTTGTCATATTTACATCAACTTTCACCTCCCTCTTCCTTTTACAATTTCCAAGATGATCTCACACATGTGGAAGCGCCCGTCGACTTTCTAGAGGAGTGCATCAAAGAATAGGGCATAATTTACAATATATAACTCAGATTTTAGCATATAATATATCGTTGGAAAGCTCTTAAAAGAAACTTTCTAATTAACCTATTAGATTGAGGACCCAACATAGTTTGAAAGAGGGGTTTTGTTCTCTAGATATGGACCCTACAATAATGGAGGATTTTGGGAATTCACCTTTATCTCGGGTCTTACTCCAGTAACAATTAGAGCTTATGCAACAAGAACTTCAAGCAACTCAACAAGCTGTACAAGAACGCGATGCTATGCTCTAGCAAGTACAAAGTGATGATCGTATCTTAATCAAAGTGGTGAAAGCGATTATCACTGCAGAAGAAGAAGGCGCAAGTTCCAAGATAGGTGCTAAGAACTTCCAATTCTCCATATTCGATGGACGAAAGGATGGCCAATTTGTCCTATCATGGCTCTCTCAATTCGATAATTTCTACTGTGATGAGTCATATTCAGAAAGTGAGAAATTCGAGTTTGCTACCAATTATTTGGTAGGAAGAGCTCAACTATGGTGGAATGTTTTACGGCATAGTACCAATCGTCCTACCACATGGGACGCATTTCAGGCAAAAATTAAGGAGTCTTTCCTTCCGTCCTAGTTCCATCTATATGCACGTCGTGCATGGATAACTTTTGGATGGAGAGAATGAGATAATGTATCCATTTATACTGAACAATTTTTGGCAATGTCTTTTATTCTTCGTTCACTTGAGCAGGTTCCTGAAGTAAGTTTGCAACAAAAATATGAAGATGGCTTGGAGATGGGAATCCAAGCAAAGCTCCATACCATCCGACCTACAAGCTTGTATGAAGCTATCTCTTTCGTGCATGATGCTAAAAAGGAGTTCCAATTTATCACCAAAACACTTCGATTACAACAAATTCGTCAACGTCAACCATTTGTCAAAGCCAATTTTCCTTTTAGGCATCCTTTTACTACATTTGCTTCACCTACTTTCCAATGCCCTCCTCAATCCCATTTAGTACCATCCAACAAATCAACCCTTGGCCAGCCTCACAAACCTACCACTCTTCAAAATACAACGATGAATGCTCAACAAAAACGACCCCGTATAACTTGTTGGAATCGTGGAAAGTTTGGTCATACCAAAGCTGCTTGTAGGATGAGACTTACTAATAGTCAACCCATTGAAGCTCAAGTACACAACATGGAGGGTGTTCCTACTGACACTGAACCTAATTGGTTTGAAGAAGTATTAGAGCAAGATTTAAGTACCCTGGGTAATGGAATTTCTAACCTTTATCTACTCTGCATACATGGCACCATTAATGACGTAGTAGTAAATGTTTTACACGAGGATCCTAGCTCGCATGATTTTATTTCTTATAAGCTAGTTTAAAATCTTAACCTTACTACTCATCCTTCTATGTATAAGGTTAAGGCTGCATTTATAGGGAATAGGTATAATATTACGAATGAGGTGCATAATGTTCAAAGTTGTATACACTCATATGTAGATGAACGTTCATTTTTAATTGCTCCATTGCAGTCATATGATGTTATACTTGGCATGCCGTTTCGACATAATTACAACCCGTGCATTGATTATGATACACACATGGTTACTTTCAAATTTTGAAATAAAGATGTTTCACGGTCTCTGATGCATGATTTTCAACCCTTCCCGTTCATTAATCATACACAAGTCAAAGGAGCTTTTAGGAAAGGTTATAACTTATGTATTGTCTTTTTGAATAATATAACTGATTATACACATACACTTCCAAGTGCACATAAGTCATTTATGGACTCATATAAGGATTGTTTTATGGCTGATTTTCCTTCTGCAATACCACTTTCTAGGGGATCTCTTGACCATAGTATTGTTTTAATTCCTCGTAGCTCTCCTCCTCATAAAGCTCCTTATAGGCATGGACCTTTACACCAAAATGAAATAGCTAGACAAGTTAAAGATTTACTCAACAAAGGACTAATACGGTCTAGCTCTTCTCCTTTTGGAGCCCCTCTTCTTTTAGTTGAAAAGAAGAACAAGATGTATAGAATGTGCATTGATTATAGAGCACTTAATAAAAGTACCATTAAGAATAGATGACTTGCTAGATAAACTTCGTGGAGCTTGTGTCTTCCGTAAAATCAACCTCAAATCTGGGTATCATCAGATAAGAATAAAATTGCATGACATTTATAAAACTACTTTTAGAACTCAACATGGCCATTTTGAATTCATGGTAATGCCTTTTGGACTAACCAATGCACCCGCCACCTTTGCATGTATGATGAATAATATTTTCATGTATGATGAATAATATTTTCCTTGAATACCAAGACTTCATTCTTGTCTTCTTTGATGATATACTTATTTATAGTAGGAATGATAGTGAACATGAAACTCATATGTGCATGGGTAAGTGAGATACATGATTGAATGTATGAATTAGAAGTATGTATGCATGTGCATGAAGACTGTGTACATGTGTATGTATGTATGAAAAAGCATGGATGTATGCATGAAGGAATGAATAAATATATGTGCTTATATCTCTATGATAAGAATTGAAATCAAAACATGAGTGTGTTTTATGTTTCATAAAAAATTTTTATGGTTTTTTTGCTAATGTGTTCTTTCAGAGAGCATTGACGAGCATTTATGAGCAGTTGAGATCGAGAGATTCGAGTTACTTATGGGCTACTTCTTCCACCTTTCATATACAGTTTCTTTAAGCTTAATCTTGTATTATAATTTTACGTTAGAGTATTTGTATAGGCTTTATCATATATCTATAGTTTGGTGATTTTATCACTCAAAAATTATATAAAAACATTTCTCTTTTGTATAGGATTACTTCTATCATGTTTTCTTATTCACTTGTCTTTCCTTTGTTTTGAATATATCATTCACTTGTCTAAGTTCCTAAACTGTTAATGGATGCCAGAGATCCTTATGATATATCCATCCCATTAAGTAGTATCCATAATAGATCTAAAAACACAACTATCCCTGTTGAAGGATTCATAAAAGATCGCATTACTAACGAAACCTTAGTCTCTCAGTCATATGAATATGGGCTTTCTAGGTATCAAGTTGCTCAATTGTATGGTGATAGTAATACATCTTTAACAATGAACACTTCTCCTGACCTAAGTGACAGTGAGTAAAAAAACCCTACCATATACATTCTATAGAGCAGGCCATTACAATGTAGATAAATATTTCTCACAGTACTAATCATGTCTTACATCCTAAAAGGACACTAAACAACACCCCACATGTAGTCACCTAGTGAGGCCATAGAAAATTTAGTTCTGATCCACCTGTTGGTCTCTAGTCATGCCCCTTGACAACACGAGGATTGAACACCATGTTGTCGAACAATATCCATTTGTTATCTATGCAAACAGGCTAGATCACAACCAAAAAAGATACTACTATATTGAGAGGAAATCTACGTGGATGGGCTAGATCACAACCAAAAAAGCTACTATTGTCTTGAGAGGAAACAACCGAGGATTGAACCCGACACCTGCTTGCCTCCATAGTACGCTGCTCTAACCAAGTGGGAGACGATTGCTCAATGTGCCATTTCAATAAAATTAAAATGCAATGATTAGTGGTTTAGCATATGCCCATCATTTCAAACAATAGTCATATGTATTATCTTCCATTCTTTATGGGACGCTGGAATGGAACCTACAAGCTGGTGGGCAGGAGTCTGCAAAACATCGAGCACGTGGTAGTCATAATCATTAGTTTATTGCATTGGTATCATTGCATGTGACTCGAACTCGTGACCTCTATTATGGAGAATGATTTTCTAACCACAACATCAAGACATGCATCCTGTGAACAGTGTGCTAGATATTATTTTCATTCTTTATATTCAATGCTGATTTTAGAAAACTGTGGGAAACTATGCATCTCGTTAAACAAGAGAAAAAGATTCGACCTCCCAACTTGTAGATTGGGGATGCACATGGCAAATCCAACTCATCTCTTCCAGAGGATCAATGAAAGGACATAGCTAATTGGGAGCTAAGTACTTTACAAGTTGATTTTTTCATTTCAATATTTGCTTTTCTCTATGCTTTCATATAGGATGCATTACTATTATCATTGAAGTAGGGAAGGAATCTTCAATTTTGAAAGCATTATTTGCAATTTATTGAAAGCAAAGTAGGAGAGCATTGAAGTATGGAAACACTTATCAAGCATAAGCATGCATCTTCAAAAGAATGTTGGTGCATTTCGCCTTTTCGAAGTATGTTTTCATGCACAAAAGATGTTTTCTTCTTGCTTGAAAAGATAACTATTGCTCAAGTTTATGCACATGAACGGTTATATATTTTAAAAGAAGCCAGCAAGTAGAATGTTTGTGCATGGATGATTAGGCACATGCATTATCAAGCTCAAGAATTGCTTGATTTAAGTTTTGTGCACGAAAGTAGAATGCCAACATGTGCATAGCACCAACACCAATGGAAGTGAATCATAGATTGAGTAGATATGGAGGAGAAGAATTCAAAGATATGAAGCTCTATCAGATTTTGGTGGGTAGCTTGATTTATGCTACATTAACAAGGCCTGATTTATCATATGCAGTTGGAGTCCTATCTCAATTCATGCATTGTCCTAGAAAGGAACATTGGATTGCAGGACAAAGAGTACTTAGGTACATCAAGGGTACACTTAAAGAAGGTCTGTATTATGGATATACTTCAGATACAAGAGTCAAAATATGTAGTGATGCAGATTGGGCAGGTAATTCTGATGATAGAAGATCAACACATGGATATTTGTGTTATGTGGGAGATAAGCTAATTTCATGGTGTTCTAAGAAGCAACATACAGTTGCTCTATCATCTACAGAAGCAGAATACAAAGGTATGGTGGAAGCTACAAAGGAAGTAAGATGGCTAAAGACACTTATGAAGAGTTTTGATGTTGTTTAGAGTACTCCTATCATTTGTGGAGACAATATGAGTTCTTTATACTTGGCAGCAAATCTTGTGTTTCATGCTAGAACTAAACATATTGACATTCAGTATCATTTTTTGAGAGAGAAGGTTATTGATAAAGAAATTGAAGTCATGCATACTTCTACAAAAGATCAACTTGCAGATATGATGACAAAAAGCTTGGATGGACCAAAGTTGCCGAGGTTTAAAGATATGGCAGGAATAAAGAAGATGCAAGTAATCACAATTGATGATTGAGGGGGAGCTGTTGGAGCAAAACAATCAAAAATTAGTGATTACATAAAGTCCAGAAGTGGAGATGAATGAAAGATTGAAGATTAGTTTCAAGGAAAGAGGAGATTCAGAAACAAAGTTCTTTTGTATATTATCCTTGTAAATATTTCAATGTATATGGAAAAATGACGAGTTAGACTCATATATATATATATATATATATATATATATATATATATATATATATATATATATATATATATATATATATATATATATATATATATATATATATATATATATATATATATATATACGTGCTTATAGTAATATAGAGATATAGAAGAGATAGAGAAGACAATACATGTGAAGAATAGAAGAATAGGAGAGAATGAGATGAACATTATGTGTGTCATCCATCAGATGTATGAAGATTTATGAGAAGAAAAAGTTTTCAGAGAATTGCGCGTCGAACTTTTCTCTAATTCTCCTTCTGTGCTTAATCTTATGAGAAATCCTTTTGTACACATCTAAGTCCATAGTTAATCAATCTATGGTCAAAGTTTGAGAGTCCAATTGCAAACAGGCTGAGAGAATTTTGTGTAGGAACATTCATATGTGAAAACAGGCACAGATTTGGTGGTCAAAGAAATGGTCAGTACTCAGCACACAGTGTAAAGTTTTACACAAATGAGGATTCAAAATTTAAGTTGAGAGGTAAGCCATCCATGGCTAAAAGCATTTGATTAAACGGGTTCTAGTTTGGGAGAACCATATCTTAGAAGTTGCAGGTGTCAAAGTCGTCATTACAGAGAGACAGTTTCACACATAGGTAAATTGTTTGAGTCATTTCTCACAATCTACGCAAGCATTTGAAGTATTCTAACTTGGAGAATGTGTGTAAGCTTTATGTGACACATCCTACAAAGTCTTATAAAAAACTTTACATGAATGATCAGTCAATGAGTGATTAATGAGCAGCAGACTTTTTCCGAGAATTGATTTTTCACAGTTAATCAATTCCTTGATAATTTGGTGATTGTTTTTCAAAATTAAGTGGAGTCTGAAGTTATTCCTGATATAGAGGTGGTCTAACATCAAGGATAGCTTGTTCTTTTGGAGATTAACACTCTCCATCAAATCTGCATCTGAGTAGACCTTTAGCTCAATATCTGAAGTAAATGAATAAAACAAACCTTCATTCATGGTCCCCTTTAGGTACTTGAGGACTCTCTTGGCCGCTTTCATATGTGGTCTTCTCGGCTTATGCATAAACTGACTCAATATGCTAACACTATAGCATATATCCACCCTTGTGAGTGTTGCATAGTTCAAACTTCCAACCAAGCTTTGATAGCTTGTGATGTCTTCAATTGGCTCTCCTTCATAAGCACTAAGCTTATGATTTTGCTCCATAGGTGTACCTGCACACTTGGTATTTTCCATCTTGAACTTGACGAGCATGTCATGCACATACTTCCTTTGTGTGATGTATATACCTAAATCTGTGTAGACTAACTGCAATCCTAGAAAATAAGTGAGTGGTCCGAGGTCACTTATTTCGAACTCTTCCTTCATTTGAGTCTTTACCTGTTTGATTCCTTCAAGATCATTGCCTATGATAATAATATCATGAACATACACATATAAATAGATCACTTCAGATCCATTCCTCTTTATGAACAAAGGAGTATCCGCCTTGCTAGCTTTGAATCCTTGGTCGTGCAAATAAGTCACCAATCTGAAATTCCAAGCTCTTGGAGCTTGCTTCAATCCATACAAAGCTTTCTTTAGTTTGCATACATAGTTAGGATGATGTGCATCGTCATATCCAGGAGGTTGTGCCATATACACTTCCTCAGAAATCCATCCATTCAAGAAAGCATTCTTTACATCAAGTTGATAGAGATTCCAATTCCTAGATGCAGCAAGACTAATGAGAACCCTAATTGTAGGCATTTTTGTAGCAGGAGAGAAAGTCTCCTCATAATCAATACCATGGGTTTGAGCAAACCCTTTAGCAACTAACCTTACTTTGTGTCTATTTATATTTCCATCTGGATTCCTCTCGGTTTTGTATATCCATCGAGATCCAATTACCTTCATAGATGGCTTGTTAGGTACAACCTCCCAAGTGTCATTCTCCTTCAAGGCTTCCATTTCTTCATCCATTGCATCTCTCCAAGCTTTCTTGTTTTGTGCTTCTTCGAATGTGGTAGGTTCTTCATTGGTTGAATCCTTTGCAATGTAGATTGAGTGCTTGGTGACCAAAGAAGTATCATAACCAAACCTCTCTGGTTTCTTCTTCTCCCTTGAAGACCTTCTAAGTGGTTGATGTGAGCTCTCGGGTCCATATGTAGCATCCTGCATCTTTGCTTTACCTTTGTTCTTCCATAGCTTTAGTCTTTCCAAGTCTTCTAGGTCAATCTCTGAATCACTTTCTTCAATCTGCTTTGGCTCCTTTGGTTGAAGTGATGGAAAATCTTCATCCAAGTCATAAGGCAGCTTCACTTTCCTGTCATCATCAAACCATGATTTGTTTTCATCAAAAATTACATCTCTACTCACAGAAAATCCTTTATTGGTTGGATTGTACAATCTATATCCTTTTTGGTTTTGATCATAACCAATGAAAACACACTTCTCTGCCTTGGGATCCAATTTCCTTTTTACTTGAGAAGGAATGTGAGCATAGGCTACGCATCCAAAGATTTTACAATGATCTAGACTAGGTCTTCTTCCATTCCACACTTCAAATGGAGTGGTTCCATCTAGTGACTTAGATGGAAGTCTATTTATGAGATGTGTGGCTGTAGACACAGCCTCTGCCCATAGGTAGTTTGGCAATCCATTTTTGTTGAGCATGGACCTTGCAGCTTCGACAATAGCTCTGTTCCTCCTCTCTGCTACACCATTGAGTTCGGGTGTATACCTTGTAGTGACTTCCCTTTTAATGCCTCTTTCATGCAAGAAGGCATCAAATTTAGAAGAGAAGTATTCTCCTCCACCATGTGATCTGAGTCTTTTCAAAGTCCTACCTGTTTGGTTTTCAACAAGAGCAATATACTTCTTAAAGCAATTAAACACTTCATCCTTGTGCTTCATGAAAAACAGAATGGTCCACCTGCTACAATCATCTATGAAAGACACATAATATCTTGAGCATGATATAGATGGCTCCTTATTGGGACCCCACACATCCGTGTGCACTAGATCCAAAGGATTTTGATACATATATCCTTTCTTATTGAAAGGTTGTCTATGAGCCTTGCCGAGTTGACAAGCTTCACTCTTATAAATCATGTGTTGCCTTGTGATATTAGGCAAACCAAGTACACTTTGGTCGCTGCAAATTTGTTTGAGTGTCCTCTCACCAATGTGAGCAAGCCTTTTGTGCCATATCTCCAACACTGTAAGAGTTTGAGATCCATAGCTAAACAAAGCTATGTTCTTTGTATCTTCCACTTCAAAAGTGAAGAGCCTTCCTGTCTTTTCTCCTTTGGCAATCCTTCGAAAGCCTTGCCTTGGGTCTTCAACATATGCTCCAAATCGGTTGAATCTAACCTGCAATCCTTTTTCAACAATCTGTCCAACACTTATTAAATTTTTGGTAATCGTAGGGACATACAAGACTTTGCTTAAGAGGTTCATATTCCCATCTGATGTCTTCACATTACCTATCTTCTCCACTGAGTGCCTTGTGTCATCTCCTATCTGCACTTCATGCTTGTTATGAGGATCTTCCAAATCAGAAAGTAAAGCCATATTTCCTGCTACATGGTTTGAGCATCCCGAATCAATGTAAAATATGTGATCATCATCCTTACCCTTCTTCACTGATAGATTCATAGTCAATAATGAATCTTCTTGACTTTTGGTCCTCTGCATAGTTATTGTAATCTCTTCTTCCTCTATGGCCACTTTGATAGTTGTTGTTGTTGTTGTAATTGTTGTTGTAGTAGTTGTTGTTGTAGCCTCGATTGTACCTACCTCTATTTGGTCCATAGCCACCTCTATTAAATCCTCTTCCTCTTGAGTTCCTCGGGTTCCTAAAACATTCTTTAGTAGTATGATTAGATAAGCCACATATATTGCAAGGTTGAGATGATTGGAATCTCCCCCTGCCTTGCTTTCCACCTCTGCCTCTTCCTCTAGCTCTTCCTCTACGTGCAAAGTTTGCTCGGAAAGAGCTACCTTCATCTTCATTCTTCCTATTCTTTGACTTTTCCTTGACCTTAGCTTTATCAGAATATAAGGCAGAAGTTTGATTACCTCTTGAGGACTCACCACCTTTGCTAATCTTTGCTTCATGAGTGTAGAGTTGGCCCATGAGTGTGTTGAGGTCGGGTACATGCATATCCATGTATAAATCCATGGCTGTTGTGAATGACTCCCACTTGTCGTCTGCTTTGATTCCATTTATGATTTGCTTAATGATTTGCTCTTCAATTACCTCTCCAATGCTTCCAAGTTGGTCGGAAATCTCCTTCATCTTTGTGACATAATCAGTCACATTTTGCTTTGGGCTTTTCTTCATTGTTGTGTACTCCATCCACAATTGGTTCTTCCTTGCTCGAGTGTTGGAGGAGGATAAAGAAGCAAGTGCATTCCAGGTCTCTCTTGATGTCTTGTATCCCTTCACATGAGGTAAAAGAAAATCAGAGATTGAGTTTAGAATATAGGACCTTGCAAGTGCATCCTTGGAACACCAATTCGAAAGACCTTCCACTTCTTCATGTGATGGTTGCCCTTTGTTCCTCATGGTTGGCATTGCTTCATCTCTGGATATGAATCCATATAGATTCCTCCCTTGAAGGTATGCCTCCATCCTTAGAGACAATTCCGGGTAGTTGTTTTGATCCAATTTGTCAATTTATGCTCTGATACCACTGTGAAGAGAGATGGTGGATGCAATCCAAAGATGAGTAGGTGCCGCTACAACCAGCTTCACACCAGCCAACTGAGACTTCAGATTTGATTAGTAGACCCTTTGAGCTTCCTAAATCCACCAAAATGTCAGCCAAGTACTTTGGAACATGTATCCCAAAAGTTTAAGTCAAGACAGACTAGTTGCAAAATGACTAGCTCCCAAAACTTGCTATTTTTGGACATACACCTGCTCGAAAAAAGGAAGAGTTCTCTCAACCTCGTAGGAATTAGAAAAATTCCTTTTAGTCATAGAAAATAGACTTAGAAAGATTTCCAATCCAAGTTAAAAGATGGACTGAGCATTGAGAACAAGATTCATCAGTTTCTGGAACATGCCCACAATTCTTGGGGCTCTGTAGAGATAGACCAGTGAGCCGTAAAATGCAGATATCTCCAAAATTGTAAATCTAATGACCATGAAAATATTATGCAAAATGTAGACAGTAAGAGCTATCTAAGGCACGTTAAAACACTGAAAAATGTTGCATAGAACTCCAGATATGACCTTCTGAAGTCACTGCTCTGAGTGAGCATAGCAGAGAACAAAACAAAGAAGTAGATAATGACAAATGTATAGATTTACATATGATTAAAACCACATTGGCAATGAATATTTGCACAATGGGAGTAGAATGATAGAGATATGGATTAAGGTCTTCAATCTCTACAAAATGACATGAAGTGGTCACGTACAAGGCTTGCTAATCGCCTCTTCCTTCTTGCTCTTTCTATAGCTATTCTTGGAGGGAGTTTTGAATTCGAATTCAAATGGCTCCACCTAAAAGTGATCCCCAAAGTTATGAGAGATTCCCTCAGCTCAAAAATTCGTGGTTTTAGGTAGTTAGAGCCACGACCTTGCTTTCACATCATGGATGAGGTAAGCCATCCTTTTCCTTTTTCTTTTTCAAATTACAAGAGATAAAAATGAACTCTTTTATAAGAGGTGTTCACATGACTACTCATGTTACTTACAAATGAGGATAATATCAAGCATATCAAGCATGTAGGCTTGGGTAAAATGCACCAACATATATGTATATGTGTCTATGTGTAAATGTGTAGATGTAAATATGTACGCATGCATATATATACATGTGTGCATATAGGCATGTATGTGTGATGCATAATGTATCTACTCCATTTTATATTTATGTATGTGTATCTACATGATGTGTATGTATCTTTATATATATTATGATCCTCGTTGATTCGAGTAGCTACATATAGATGCATAAGGTTGGGAGGAGAACATCTCTCTAGTAGGCGGTCAGAAGAATAGATGCAATGTGTACATATACTTCAATCATATGGCTAAAAGGCTGAATTAGAGTTTCTAAATTAGGGCTTGTAAAACCCTAATATCAAAATTAGTGTTTCTGAATTAGGATTTTTGAGATAGGATTTTTGAACTAGAATATTTATAATAGGGTTTTTGAATTACAATATATATATATATATATAAATATATATATATATATATATATATATATATATATATAGGCATGTGTGTGTATGCATGTGTATGTGTATATATGTATGTAAATATCATTATGTGAGTCTATGTGTGTGTACATATGATTATGTATGTGTATGTATATATGAGTATGTATGTGTATGTGAGTATGGGTATGTGTCTATGTGTGTATTCATTATATGTGTGTAACTGCATGCATGTGTATGTGTGTGTGTAAATGTGCATGTACGTGTGTGTATGTATAAATGTGCATGTATGTGTATATGTGTGTAGATGTGTATGTATGATGTATATGTGTGTGTATGCGTGTATTTGTGCCTCTAGTTGCACTATTTTCTCTCTCTCATATACATACATAAACACACATACTCATATCCACATATATACATAAAAGCAATGTGTACAGTGCATTATCACGATGATGATCCATAAGTGTTTGCATTTCTTTTAGACACCACTTATGCAATCATCTTGTCCCAAACTCTATCTCAAGTGAACTAAGTACGTATTTTTTATCCCTCTCATCATGCTCACTACAAAAATAAAAAAAAATCATGTAAATAAACATAAGATATTTATTTCAATTTATCTGTAAAATTTATACTTACTTCCACTCCAAGTGGACAAGGCGCAAGTAAGAGACACACAATGCTCGCATTCTTCTCTTGAACTCCAATACATTCCCTATATACACTATATTTCCCTCTAGCTCTATATCGCACTCTAGCCCTAAGGTGCCTATGCATGTCCCATAGGCACCTGTGCCCTACTCTCATGATCAAGAGGTGGTATAGGTGTCCTGAAAATAGATGGTTAAAAATATGTGTTATAATATCATTTAAAAAAAATGTGAAAAAAAACATACCTATGAGTAGATAGTTGTCTTCTTGCATGTGGAGCCGTAGAAGACCCTTCCTTTGATCATTGGGTAAGCATCTAGATCGTAAAATCTAGCTCATCATTAGGCATCTTTGAGTACTCATGCATGATGATCCCTAAAGCGTCAAGCGAAACTCTTGCTCTTATAAGACTTTTTATGAGGGTGAGTTTCGCCTTTCTCTCTCTACTAGGATCCACAATACCTTTACATATAAAACAAAATGGGTTAGAAATCAATATACATACCTATACATATGTATGTGTGTATATGTGTATGTAGGTGTATATGTGAGTGTGTGTATGCATGTAAGCATGTATGTATGCATATGCATGTGCATTATGTATGCATGTGTGTGTATGTGTGTGTATGTGTGTGGATGTGTGTGTATGTATGTAAGTATGTATGTATGCATATGCATATGCATTATGTATGCATATGCATATGCATTATGTATGCATATGCATATGCATTATGTATGCATATGCATATGCATTATGTATGCATATGCATATGCATTATGTATGCATATGCATATGCATTATGTATGCATATGCATTATGTATGCATATGCATATGCATTATGTATGCATATGCATATGCATTATGTATGCATATGCATATGCATTATGTATGCATATGCATATGCATTATGTATGCATATGCATATGCATTATGTATGCATGTATGTGTATGTGTATGTGTGTATGTGTCTCTATGTGTGCGTATGCATATATGTGTGTGTATGTCTCTATGAGTGTGTCTATGCATATATGTGTGTGCATGTGTCCATGTGTGTGTGTATGTGTGTGTGTGTCTATGTGTGTGTGTGCCTATGTGTGTATCTATGTGTGCATATACATCTGTATTTGTATATATGTGTCTATATGCATGTGTATGTATGTCTGTAAATGTGTGTGGATGTGTGTATGTGTGTGTGTGTGTGTATATGTGTGTTTTTATGTGTGTATATATGTGTGTATCTATTTATATGTGTCTATATGCATGTGTATGTGTGTGTGTAAATGTGTGTGGATGTGTGTTTGTGTGTGTAAGTGTGTATGTGTGTGTATATATGTGTGTGTATATATGTGTGTGTATATATGTGTGTGTATATTTGTGTGTGTGTGTGAGTGTGTATGTGTCTATGTGTCTATGTGTGTATGTGTGTGTGTATGTGTGTCTGTATTTGTGTGTGTGTGTAAGTGTGCATGTGTCTATGTGTGTATGTATATGTGTGTCTGTGTATGTGTATGTGTCTATGTGTGTATGTCTATGTGTATGCATGTGTATGTGTGTGTGTAAATCTGTGTGTATATGTGTGTGTATGTGTGTGTGTATGTGTGTATATATGTGTGTGTATGCATGTGTATGTGTGTGCGTAAATCTACGTATGTGTGTTTATGTTAGTGTATGTGAGTGTACGTGTGTGTATGTGTCTATGTGTGTATGTGTGTGTATGTGTGTGTATGTGTGTGTATGTGTGTGTATGTGTGTGTATGTGTGTCTATGTGTGCCTATGTGTGTGTATATGTGTGTGTCTATGTGTCTATGTGTGTGTGTCTATGTATGTGTGTGTGCCTATGTGTGTATATATGTGTGTGTGTATGGATGTATATCTATGTGTGTAAATATGTGTGTGTATGTGTCTATGTGTGTATGTGTATGTATGTGTGTGTGTATGTGTGTGTGTATGTGTGTGTGTGCCTATGTGTGTATGTGTGTGTGTGCCTATGTGTGTATGTGTGTGTGTGTGTGTCTATGTGTGTGTAAATCTAGGTGTGTATATGTCTGTATGTGTGTGTATGTGTGCGTATGCTTTTATGTGTGTGTATGTGTCTATGTGTGTGTATGTGTCTATGTGTATGCATGTATGTATGCATATGCATGTGCATTATGTATGCATGTGCATTATGTATGCATATGCATGTGCATTATGTATGCATATGCATGTGCATTATGTATGCATATGCATGTGCATTATGTATGCATATGCATGTGCATTATGTATGCATATGCATGTGCATTATGTATGCATATGCATGTGCATTATGTATGCATATGCATGTGCATTATGTATGCATATGCATATGCATGTGCATTATGTATGCATATGTATACATATGTGTGTGTATGCATGTAAGTATGTATGTATGCATATGCAGATGCATTATGTGTGTATGTGTGTGTATGTGTGTGTGTGTGTATCTATGTGTGTATGTGTGTGTATACATGTGTATGTGTGTGTAAATCTGTGTGTATGTGTGTGTGTATGTGTATGTGTATATGTGTGTATGTGTCTATGTGTGTGTATGTGTGTGTGTGTCTATGTGTGTGTATGTGTCTATATGTGTATGTGTATGCATGTATGTATGTATATGCATGTGCATTATGTATGCATATGTATGCGTATATGTGTATATGCATGTAAGTATGTATGCATATGCATTATGTCTGTATGTGTGTGCGTCTGTATGTGTGTATGTGTGTCTGTATGTGTGTGTGTGTCTATGTGTGTATGTGTGTGTCTATGTATATATATATATATATATATATATATATATATATATATATGTGTGTGTGTGTGTGTGTGTGTGTGTAAATCTGTGTGTATGTGTCTATGTGTGTATGTGTGTGTATCTATGTGTGTATGTGTGTGTCTGTGTGCATATACATATGTATGTGTATATAGATGTGTCTATTCATGTGTATGTGTGTGTGGAAATGTGTGTGGATGTGTGTTTGTTTGTATGTGTAAGTGTGTATGTGTCTATGTATGTATGTGTGTGTATGTGTGTGTGTCTATGTGTGTGTGTGTGTTTATGTGTATGTGTGTGTGTGTCTATGTGTGTATATGTGTGTATATGTGTATATATGTGTGTGTGTGCATGTGTACAGGTGTGTGTAAATATGTGTGTGTATGTGTATGTGAGCGTACCTTGATTCCTTGAGGTTGTGTGCGCTAAATCGGTAGCTCCATCTCTCTCTCTCTCTCTCTCTCTCTCTCTCTCTCTCTCTCTCTCTCTCTCTCTCTCTCTCTCTCTCCTTGGATCTCTCTCTCTCTCTCTCTCTCTCTGTGTCTCTCAGGTCTCAATCCCGGCACAAATATGCAGTGAGAAATTGAATTTTTTTAATAACCAGAGCATTGCTTATACGAGGCTTTGAAATACCAGGACGTCATCTTTGCGATGCACCAACATTGCAAGCTATTTGCCAACGACAGTAAGAGCATCTGAGGATAGCGATGCTCCTTGCGATGCACATTTGGAGCATCACATAAGCGACACTTTGCATCGTTTATGCGATGGGTTGTGTTTCTTTTAATTAAAAAAAGTCTTATTGCTTATGTGACACTAGCGTTGCATAAGCGATGAGATCCACCTTTTTTTCATTGGGGGCATCGCTACGCCCCCCTACTTCTAGTAGTGAATCAACTTCATTTTGACATAAGAACTTCAATCTAATTATCCTCATCAATTGGAATAGATACATTAATAGAGAACACAAAAGTTGTAGGGTCTCAAGGCCTTGAAAAGCAGGCCATGGGGCTTGCATAACATCAAGAAGTGATGTCATGAGAAGTGGAGGCCATATTCAAGGAGAAAGGTGTAAAGGGACAACAATGATGAAGGATTTTCAAAGTTATCTATATCCAAAGCACCCCCCCCTTGAAAACACTTCTATCCTACATTCCTTAGTAGCATGTTTCTAGCCGCATATGAATAACTTTGGATGGGAAAATATGTGTATCTCTGATCAAATTTCCATATTTATAAAATTTGTCTCAAAAGATATTTGATGTTATGTTGATCTCTACCCTACTTGACACACTCTCTTTTATCTATCCTATAAAATGCCCTCCTTTTGACCTCTAGAAAGATCTAATATATGTGAGAATCGGTGATTCACCTTTTGATCTCATGCTCAATGCAATTGTTGTTGAAGTTTATTGATAACAATTCTTCTTCACACTACAACATATGAGGGGCATACCGATGCTGCCTATACCGACGGTACAAACGTTGGAAAAGTGCACTTAAGCATACCGACGGTCACTTGCCCATCGGTGACCGTTTAAAATGGATCGTGGGGATGTCGTGCGATTGCTGGTATAGGCATCGGTATGGGCATTGGTATGAGCGTCGATATAAGTGTCGGTATGAGCGTCGATTTGATGCGCATACCAACGCCCATATGGATGCCTATACCAAGGCCATGTTTTAAACATACCGGGAACCCGAGAGCAAAACTCAACATTTTGCACATGTTTTACACTAGTACTGCTCGCTTCTATCAAACTTGCATGCGTGAACCAAATTGTGACCTACATTGTCTTGTGCACACACACACATAGATCTTTCTCTATACACGCACACACTCTCTCTCTTTAGATCTCGCATCTTGGTAAGTGGTGTGCGTACTCTTACCCTTTGTGTTTCTCTATTGTTTTATAATTTTTCTTCTCTTTGATTTTGCAGAAGTTTTTTTGCATCGATTCTTTGGAATCCGACGATAGACAACATTCATTATGCTTTGATGACAACGATCCAAAAGATGTAGATACCCACAAGTGATTGTTTTATTCTCTATCGATAGAGAGAGAGAGAGATATAGAGAGAGAAAGAGAGAGAGGAAAAGCGAGAGAGAGAGGAAGAGAGAGAGAGAGAGAGAGAGAGAGAGAGAGAGAGAGAGAGAGATCAAGAGAGATGAAAGAGGGGAAGATAGAGAAAGAAATAAAGAGAGATGAAAAAGAGAAAAATAAAGAGAGAGATAGAGAGAGATAAAGAGATATGAAAAAGAGAAAGATAGAGAGAGAGACAAAGAGAGAGGTAAAGAGAGAGAGATATATAAATACATACACACACATACATACATGCATACACACACACACACATACACACATGCATACAAATACATATGCATACATACATACACACATATACACATGCATGCATACATACACACATGCATACATACACACACACACGCATACATACACACACACATGTACACACATGCATACATACACACATATACACACATGCATACATACCCACACATATACACAAATATACACAAATATACACAAATACACACACACATGC
>CM035441.1:92692494-92702494 GCA_020310875.1 Ceratopteris richardii | reverse complement strand
AAAAAATAAAGAAAAAATCTGAATAAATAAATATATATATATATATATATAATATGATAATTGTATAGATAATTAAATAGATAATTGTTTTAGGGTTTTTTTGCTTTCTATGATATATAGAAAATAGGTCTTTAGTATTTTTAATATATATAAAAAATATGATTTTAGGATTATCACATATTACAAACACATGCACTCACATACATATACACATATACATGTTTTAGGTCTTCAGGATTAGTGTTTTAGGTTTTTTAAGGTCTTTAGGTTTTAGTATGAATAAGAAAAATAAAATTAAAAAATTAGAATATGTAATTAAATCTATATATATTTTAGGTTTAAGTCTTTAAGATTATGGGTTTTAGGTTTAATAAAAAAATGAAATGTTCTAAAATGTCCATATTGTATCAGATGGCTAGTTTGGATCCGGAGGAGAGAATGGCATGTCCTTGTACGCAGTGCAAGTATCAAAGCTATAAAAAACGACAGATTTGTACTGCACATGCTAGAGAATATGGATCCTCTGATAAAAGTGGACTACAAAACCTACACTACCATTCGCATGCTCCCGCAAGTTAGCAGATGGACCCAAACAACATTGCATCGATAACCTCTCGTGGATAAAAGAGAAGAAAAAAAAGATTTAGAAGTACAAGGTTCTAATAGCATTACACGGAATGAACACATGGAAGAAATGCTCGAAGCATTTTATGAGATAGAGGAAGAGCATGATCGTGGAGAAGATGTCGAGAGTTTCATGGACACAATAGAATTTCCATGATAAGAAGCCGATGAAGAATACAAAAACATGCGAAGACTAGCTCGTTTACCACTCTACACTGAAGCAAAGATATTTGTGCTATGTGCATCACTCGCGATGCTCAATCTGCAATCCATTTATGGATGGTCAGATAGTAGTGTCTCTAAATTGTTCAAGTGAGTGGACATGAAATAAAATTTCACTGTTGTATCAAAATAACTTTATTTACTAATATCGTTCTAATTGCTTATTGCACGCTTCTTAAAGGTCAAATTTTGCCAGAGGGCAATGACATGCCTCCAGCACGTGGAGATGCAAAAAAGCTTTTACAATCCATTGAAATGGACCACACTAAGATTCATGCTTGTTTGAATGATTGCATCGTCTTTCGGAACGAGTATGAGCATATCCACATATGTCCAAAGTGTGGAGCAAATAGATTTAGAGAAGATCTTGTAGGTAAAGCAATCTCCGCAAAGGTTCTTCGCCACTTTGTTTAGATGCAAATCTATAGCTGACTTAATGTCATGGCATGCAAAAAGTAGGTCTATAGGAAACACATAGATAGTAAGTGGCCAGAGTTTGCTAGTGAGCCTCGAAGCATATGTCTAGGCCTAGCAATGGATGGAGTAAATCCATTTTGTTTACACAATTCTTCATGGAGCACATGGCATGTATGTTTGGTCAATTATAGCATCCCACCATGGCTGGCCACAAAGAAACATCATTTATTATTAGCTCTTATTATGCCAGGTAACTATAAGGTATGAAACATGGATGTATACCTTGCACCACCTGTGGAAGAGCTGCACATTTATTGGGATGGGATTACTATGCATGACATGTCTCAACCTATAAGAAGATGAGACGTGCGAGTGCAAGACATACTTATGTGGACGATGCATTATTGGCCTGGTTATGGTGAATGTTCAGGTTTGTCGTTTTCAGGTTACCATGCTTGCCCCTTATGTGGACCACAACTCGAAGCATGCTATTCCAAAGTAGTTCGTAAAACGGTCTATGAAGGACACCATAGATATCTGCCTGATGGACAAGTTTTACGTGAAGGAAAAATTGGTCAACAAGTGCAACGCCAAATGAAAGCTAGCGATTGGAAACAACTATGGGATTCAAAAACTCCAATCGCTGGCATGAAATGGTTGTTTATTTTTCATGAACTCCCTTATTGGAGTGAGTTATTGATGAATCATTTGGTAGACCCAATGCGTATTTTTAAGAATGTGGGAGAGATTCTCTGGAAGACTTTGACAAGAAAGAAAGAAAGCAAAGCACAAAGGGAAGACTTAGAAGAGCAAGGTCATATGCAAGAGTTGTGGGCAATTACTAAGCCCAATGGAATAGTATCCTTACTAAGATCTCCTTTGGTGCTTTGTAAGATGGAAGAGCAACAAGTGATAAAAATAATTTGAGAGTTTTGGACATCTACTAGATGCATGAGGTGTCTAAGGACTACTTTCACATGAAATGGCAATCTTAGAGGGCTCAAGTCTCATGATTGGCACAAGTTTTTATAGTTTTTGCTCCTTGTAGCTTTAAAAGATTATCTTTCAAAGGATGTGCAAACAACCATTTATAAGCTTAGTTCCTTAGTACGGTGGATCTCTTGTAAAGAGATAAATAGAGATAGCATAGAGAGTGAAAAATTCAATGCTATCGAGGCTGCTTGTATGGTAGAGAGATACTTTCCCAAAAGTATTCTCACTATTCAGCTTCATTTACTGGTTCATGTGGTAGATGAAGTGGCAATAGCAGGAACTATCCATAGTCAACGGATGTCCTTCTTAAAGCACTTTATGAAGATATTAAAAGGGTTTGTTCGATAGAGAGCACATCTAGAGGGTGCCATGGCAGAGGGATGGCTTGTACAAGAGTCTCTTGTATTCATAACCGAGTTTCTACATATGTCCAAGAAGAAGACTAGATACAAGATGAAGCAATAGATGATGATCAAGAAGAAACTAGCATGCCAAGTGATTTAGAAGTCACCAATATAGAGTTAGATATTCTCTATGCATCGGATCTCCAAGAGGATGTTGGAATAGAGGAGTTTTGAATCAAACACTTGTATGTACTATTTTTTGTTTATTTTTTTTGCTACGTCCTTTTGTACACTACCATTTCTCTATATTTTCTTTATTATCATATATTAACTATTTGAGTGCTTTTGTTACAGAGCACGATGGGAGACAGTTGTCCAGTCACTCCACATATATTCCATGAGAGAGGAGCAGTTCTTAGAGCTCATATCTCAGGTACCTCCCACATATAAGGCCGCTGCGTCATAGTATTGAATCGCTCATGGTAGCACTCTCCTTGCCTCACTCTTGCCAACCTCACTTCTGTCGGTCTCACTCCTACCAGCCTCACTCCCACCAGTGTCACTTCTATCGGTGTCACTCCTGCAGGTGGTGCTACTCTTGTCGGAGATATATCTCCTAGCTTTATGAATCCACCATGACCATCTTTTCAGCCATCCCCTACAGGCTCTAGTAGTAGATGTATGTATTCCACACCTCATCGCGATATAGGTGCTCGCTTGTCTCGTGGTCGAGGTCATGCTCTAGATCAGGAGGTTCTAGTAGTGGATCTAGAGGAGGCAGTTGTTGTGGAGGCAGTGTGATGGACGTTGTGTCACCCACTTCTACTCCTAGAGCGAGTACCTGAGATGTAGGTACACCACATGGTACACCACTGTCAGACATTGATCCACAGGGATCAGTGCATGTGATCCATAGGGATCATTGATCCATAGGGATCAGTCTATTTGATCTACAGGGATCAATCCATGTGTGTGAGGGACAAGGGCTAGCTAGCCAAGGTCCCAAGCTCGGGGGATACCCTAAGGTACTTAGGTAGTAATGGGAACTGCTTTGGTAGTAATGGGAATAAGTGTTGCATGATGGCTACATGTTCACACTAGACTATTCCAGATCATTACTAGTTTTAAAGTATACCGTTGCTATTTTTAGAGTACAAGAGGGTATATATGGATGGGAGGAGAGTCACACACACATCATTCAAGCAATTTCTTACAATTGGAAAGATCTTTTTGAGTTTTTTGGGCGTGATTCTTTGTCTCATGCGTTGTTTGTTCGCCAGAGAACTCTTCATCTTCTTCTTCGCGCGATATCGAGGTCTGTGCTCAGCCGTCGTCTACAACAGGATTTCTGGTGCAACGGAGTTCGAAGGGAGTCCATGTGACCTCCCCTAAATTATCGCAAGGCCCGGCGTCAGTTTGGCGCAACAGGCCGCCTACCCGACGGAGCCCGTTTTTTTTGCCGACCTTGCGACCCGCTGGATAGTTCACGTGACCAATTCTAGTCTGGTTAGGAACCGGCAAGTACCCGCAACTGGGCTGAAATTCAGTGCTGCCTACATTCATGAACGCCTTGCCCGCGTATGCGATGGTGCCCACTTTGGCTGACTATACGAAGGCCTGCTGGCTTTCTCATCCACCACACGCGCAGGGCACGGGCAGACATAACCTTTTGTTTTAATGTTTTTTGTTTCAAAGGGCTTCAGCCACACATGGATATAGCACTTGCGCGTTGCACTGGATATATGGGATATATCGCTCCGCTGTAGGTGCGTTTCTCTTTTTTCTTCTACCCACACAGACTATGAAAAGACTATGAACCAACTTCTCTCATAGTTTTCGCTTTAGCCAAATTTGTCGAGACTCACTACCTATGCTCATATTTTGGACCATGATTTGAGTGTATCTTATCCAAACTTGACGATCTTTGTTGCTCAGCATAGCCCTCTCACAGATCTTTCCAAAAAGTGATTGGAAGATACCTTTTGGGTTTCAATTTCCTTCACCTTCAGAGCTTGAAGTTTGTCCTTCATCTTCAATAACCTTGTCTCAAGCATCATTTTGAAGCATAACATAGAAGGAACAACTTCGAAAGCTATTCTGACGAAGAGTAGACCATCTTCAGCACTACACACACCTGCAAATTACTTTTTGGACCTCCAAATAAGTCTCTTGTCAGTTTATATGCATTGTTGCTCTCTTTTTGCATCCTATTGCATATAGAACATGCAAGTTTTGCATAGCACCTAGACTATATGCGTAGTATAGACGCGAGTTCATGTTATGTGGTGCATGTATTTTTCTTGCAGGGAAAGGTAAGTATTTTTCTTGCAGGTTAGCGAGGAGAAAAATAAATTTGTCAGGGTGTGTATCCCCTTTCGGTCTATTTGTAGATAGATTGTGCCTGTCGGCACTGATATCACGGAAATTGCTTGTCGTAATTTTTCCGATTTTCAAAATTACGTTGTTATGCTGCCGAAATTTTCAGAAAATTAGTATGCATATGCATGCAAGCATATAGAACATACTAAACATTTCTTATTTTGTCATGTTTCACTGAGCAATGGCTTGTAATTATCATTGTTCCGCTACCACTTACTTGTTTTGAATATACATAGAATATTCAAACTAGATAACGATCAAAATTAGTAGCAGTTTGATCAAAGAATCATAGAAGTTTATGGATATCTAGTATATATAATTGACAATTAGAATAAGGAACTTAGTAGTTCATAAGTTAGAATTCTAGGATATCTAGTTAGAACCTAGAATAGAGGATAGTTAACCCTCAAAGATTTCATGATCAAGAAAGAATGCAATTAGCATTATGATCCACAGAAATAAAGTTAAGCTTTAAAAGGAAAATATTCACAATGATACATTTAGAAAGAGATGAGAATTTTCCAGTAAAAAGATTTTCTCTTTTGTACAAAGAACAAAGTGAGACAAGGGTTAGTTTTATCCAAGGTCTCATGAGTTAGAAAGTTAGAGGTAAGAGGTCTCAAGGTAAGTTGACACCTTAGAAGAGAACTCGAAACACCTACAAGAAGTATCGACTTCAGATTTGTGGACTAACAAAGAGTAAATCAAGTTTGATTAGAATGCCATAGTTAGAAATAGTACATGAAAAAATATGTAAGAACCTCCTAGATTTTGAGGTTGAGACATAGATTTTCGAGTTCCTAACTTTATCGCACGAATCATATCTTGATTCTATAATAGCTTAGTATGGGTAGATCAGATAGTTCTATTTACCTATCTAAAAGTGTAGAATTGAGATCCTAGGTGGATTCATCTTCATTAAGCAAGCAAGGCAAGTTTGTAGGCCAAGAACTCTAGAATGGCCAAGATACACAGAGAGGCAAGGTTTGTAGTGAGCAAGTAAGGCAAGTGTGTGGGTCAGAGACTCAAGAGTGGCCAAGACATATAGAAAGGCACGGTTTGCAAAGAGTAAACTAGGCAAGGCTATAGTATAAGTCCCTAGCAGGATGAGAGACAAGGCTCTATAGCATGGCATGGTTTGCATTTATTAGAAAAGGAAAGGTTGTCTCTAGTAGGGAGTGATTATACAACAATGCAAGGTCTACAAGAAAGTTAGTTCCAATTGGAAGACAACTTGAGAAGCAAGTTTGATGTCTCTATTTATAGTGCCCAAGTAAAGTGATCAAGTTTGAGCATGGGGGGAGGTGACTACTAATCCGTGGAGAATCAGATCTCGAAGAGATGTGATTGGTAAATGCTACCAAGTTGCCTAAAATTGATTGTTAGTATATTTTATGCATTCATCATGTAGTATTTTATGCATTCATCATGTAGTATGATGAATTCATATAGTCATGGAAACTCTAGTTGTAATGCTTCAACACTTTCAGAGAAAGTGAGAGCATAATTCTAAGAGTTGTCCTTGAAAGAATGATAGAAAAGGGTTGATTAGACCCAACTATTCATCCTTTACAGCATCTGTTCTTCTAGTGAAGAAGAAAGACGAATCTTATAGGATGTGCATCGACTACCGAGCACTCAATAAGATTACTATCAGACCCGGATATCCTATCCCCAGGATTAATGATCTTTTAGATACTCTAGGTGGAGCCGTTGTATTTAGTAAAATAAATTTCATAAGTGGCTACCATCAGATTAGACTAAGAGATCATGATAAGACTCACTTAATCCAGAGAAGACTTAGTTATTTCTTTTGAGGATAGAGTATCTATTGATGGGTTCAGTTGATCCCAAGAAGGTTTTAGTTATCTTAGTTTGGCCTGTTCCTCAGGATGAGGGGTAGGTATGGTCATTTCTAGGAATTTTCTATTTCTATCGGAAATTCATTCTTCATATTTGTCGATAGTCATGCCTATGACGAACTTGCTTCAAGGCCAAGTTCCATTTGCATGGAAGCAAGAGGAACACGATAGTTTTGATACTCTGAAACAAGTTGTTTCAGAGGATCCGATACTCAAAGTGATAGATTCATAGATCCTCTTTGAGTTAGAGCTAGATGCTTGTGGCATAGCCATAGGGACAGTTTTGAGCCAAGATGGTAGGCCAATAGCTCTTGAGAGTAAGATATTGGCCAGTTGCCATACACGAGTATTTTTTTAAGTTTTCCAGATCTTCGAGATAGATAGGCTCGTTGGGTTGAGCTCATACAGGAGTTTCACATGGAAATCCTGTATAGAAGAGCAAAGAGAATATAGTTACTATTGCATTATCACAAATAATGTATCAAATGAGCTTTACAATTCTAGAAAGCTCATTGCTTCAAGACATAAAGGAAGCACAGATGGAAGATCCACATTCGATCCATCAGTGATGACTCTATTATAGGAGACGAGACAATTTCATCTGTTTCTTCCCCTAGCAGAGCAAACAAGTCCATTCTGTATTCCAGTTTCTCACAGGAGAATGGGATAGTTAGACGGATAGGAAAGGTTTGCGTACCAGATTCCCGGGATTTGAGAAGAAAAATCATGCATACATTGATCCACAGGGATCACTGCATGTGATCCATAGGGATTATTGATCCATAGGGATCAGTCTATTTGATCTACAGGGATCAATCCATGTGCGTGAGGGACAAGGGCCAACTAGCCAAGGTCCCAAGCTCAGGGGATACCCTAAGGTACTTCGGTAGTAATGGGAACTGCTTTGGTAGTAATGGGAATAAGTGTTGCATGATGGCCACATGTTCACACTAGACTATTCCAGATCACAACAGGGACAGTGTATCCATGGACTTCATAGTCGAGTACCGCGGACCCAAAGGAAGTGGGATACTATTCTAGTTGTGGTAGACAAATTGATGATCCATAGGGATCATGACTTTGGTCCATAGGGATGATCCACAGGGATCAGTGCATGTGATCCATAGGGATCATTGATCCATAGGGATCAGTCTATACCCAGGTAGGAGATGATAGGAACTCCACACAGGGATCAGAGTGTCAGACATTGATCCACAAGGGTCAGTCCATTTGATCCAAAGGTAGCGGAGTTGTTTATCCAGCATGTCTTCAGATTGCATGGGTTGTCGACATTGATCCACAGGGATCAGTGCATATGATCCATAGGGACCATTGATCCACAGGGATCAGTCCATTTGATCCACAGGTAGCGGAGTTGTTTATCCAGCATGTCTTCAGATTGCATGGGTTGTCGACATCCATAGTTTCAGATAGGGATGTCAAATTTACAGGACCAAGCTGGTCAACCAGTTTTTAGAGGACATATTGAGGGCATAAGATAGATTGGGATAGTATTTGGTACTAGTTGCATTTCCTTTTGAGATGAACTATGGCATGAACCCCAATGCTCTCAGTACCATAGGTATGTCACAGAAATGTCCTAGTGCTTTGGAGTTCTTAGCAAACCTCCAAGTAAATTTAGAAATAGCTAAAGCCAAGATGCAACAAGAAGCTGATAGGGCTCAAGAGTACACTGATAGGAAGAGATCTCCTAGATCATTAGAGGCAGGAGACAGAGTCTTTCTTCAGGTACCACCTAGGTCTACTTCACTGTCCATAGGGAAGTATAATAAACTATCACCAAGGTTTTTGTGGATCTTGGAAGATCATTCAAAAGCTAGGTGAAGTTGCATACCGATTATATCTTCCTCTAGATTGCAGATTTCATCCAGTGTTTCACGTTTCTATGGAGGATAGTCTAATAGAAGGTATTGTTTCTTTGCAAGAAAGTAACAACATGGATCATTCTCCAGATAGGATATTAAATCAAAGACAGAAGCGATTTAGGAATCGTGTCGTCTAGGAGTATTTAGTAGCGTGGAGAGGATTACCACTTACTGACTCTACTTGAGAATCAAAAGCTCTGGTTCGCAAGTACTTTCCCTCATTGATCATTGAGCACAATGATCTTTAGAAGGGGGAGAGAGTGTCAGAAATTGATCCACAGGGATCAGTGCATGTGATCCATAGGGATCATTGATCCATAGGGATCATTCTATTTGATCTATAGGGATCAATCCATGTGTGTGAGGGACAAGGGCCAGCTAGCCAAGGTCCCAAGCTCGGGGGATACCCTAAGGTACTTTGGTAGTAATGGGAACTGCTTTGGTAGTAATGGGAATAAGTGTTGCATGATGGCCACATGTTCACACTAGACTATTCTAGATCATTACTATTTTTAGAGTATACCGTTGCTATTTTTAGAGTACAATAGGATATATATGGATGGGAGGAGAGTCACACACACATCATTCAAGCAATTTCTTACAACCACATGGTACACCACATACTTCTTGGGGTGCTCATGACCATGATAATTCCAATGTGTATAGTATCCATGATGGAGCTTCGATGATGGATGTGACCGAAAAGGCCATGTGTGAGTGTATACAACAACTTTGCTCCATACAGTTTGGACACTCTATCATGTTAAAATGGAGTGAGCAAGATAAAGATCGGAAAAATTATATCACAGAGACAATTTATCAAGAGTTCAAACTAGTACATGGGAAGCCTCTTGTCAGTTCAGAGTAGATTCTGCACACCGCACGTGAAGTTATGTCCCATCAAAGATCTGAGGCTCGTGATGCTTTCAGATTAGGCTTACCAAAGCCTGTATGGTTAGATGCTGAGGAGTGGGATATGATTCGTGACAATCAGTAGCAGACTCCTGACCGATATCGCCAATAGAGAGATGTCACAGCCACATGTTTAGATACGATTGGACCGTCATATTTAGTTAGTCGTAGATATGACACGATGCATCACAAATTTGTAAGTACCATTTGGTTTATTAAATTTGTTTGTGTTAAGCTTGTCATGTATGTTCCTCTAATGTTTGTATATTTGTTGCAAGTGCTGGCAATGGGTTGCCCTCCAACACGAATGGAGGAGGCTTATGGATATTGTCATCAATTGAGTGCACTATTGAAGGACTTG
>CM035441.1:92589994-92687494 GCA_020310875.1 Ceratopteris richardii | reverse complement strand
GTGACACACGTAGTATAGATATCTTTGCTCCATTGTAAAGTGGTAAACGAGCTAGTCTTCACATGTTCTCATATTCCTCATCCACTTCTGATCGTGGAAATTCAGTTGTGTCCATTAAACTCTCGACATCTTCTCCACCATCATGATCTTCATCCATCTCATAAAATGCTTCGAGCATCTCTTCCATATGTTCATTCCGTGTAATGCTAATACTACTTGCTTGTACATCTAAGTCCTTCTTTATTCTCTTTTGTCCACAAGAGGTTATCGGTGCAATGTCGTTTGGGTCCATCTGCTCACCTGGCGGACCATGCGAATGATAGCGTAGGTTTTCTAGTCGACTTTTATCAAAGGATCCATACTCTCTAACATGTGCAGTACAAATCCGTCATTTTTGATAAATTTGATACTTGCACTGAGTGCAAGGGCATGCCATTCTCTCCTCCGGATCCAAACTAGCCATCTGATACAGTATGGACATGTTAGAACATTTGATTTTTTTATTAAACCTAAAAATCATACTCCTAAAGACTTAAGCCTGAAATACTAAAACCTAAATATTAAACACCTAAAAAACCTAAAATCCTAATCTATATAATTATCCTATTTTATATATTTATTTATTTATTTATTCACATTTTTTTCTTAATTAATCCTATTTTTATATATTTAATTATATGTATTTTATTTAAAACACTAGTTCTTTTTATATTTATTTATCTATATAATTATCCTATTTTATATATATATTTATTTATATATTCAGATTTTTTTCTTAGTTTTTTTCTATATTTTCTCTTTATATAAATTTAATTGAGTTATATGTTTGCCTAAACCCTAAAACCCTAAAACCCTAATCTGAAAGACCTATATGTATGCATGTGTATATACATGTATATATTTACAATATGTGTATGTGTATGTGTGTATATATGTTATGCAGGTGTTGAAACCCTAAAAGCTTAATCTAAAAGACCTAAACCTAAAACATGTATATATGTGTATGCATGTGTATATATATGTGTATATGGATATGTGTATAAGTACATGTGTGTATGTGTATGTGTATATATATTTACTTTGATTAAAATCCTTAAAATTAAAAATATTTTTATATATTTAATCATATATATTTAATTTATTTATTTAAAAACTAGTTCTTTTCATATTTATTTATCTATATAATTATCCTATTATATATAAATATTTATTTATATATTCAGATTTTTTCTTAATTTATCCTATTTTTATATATTTCAGATTTTTTCTTAATTTATCCTATTTTTATATATTTAATTAAATTATTTAAAACACTAGTTCTTTTTATATTTATTTATCTATATAGTTATCCTATATATATATATATATATATATATATATATATATATATATATATATATATATATATATATATATATAGTTATATTTATATATTCAGATTTTTTCCTTAATTTTTTTCTATATTTTCTCTTTATATAAATTTAATTGAGTTATATGTATGCTTAAACCCTAAACCCCTAATCTTAAAGATCTAGACCTAAAATATGTATATTTCTGTATGCATGTGTATATACATGTATATATGTATTATATGTGTATGTGTATGTGTATATATATTATGTAGGTGTTAAAACCCTAAAACCTTAATAAAAAAAACCTAGACCTAAAACATGTATATATATGTATGCATGTGTATATTTATATGTATGTGTATATATATGTCTATATAGATAGGTGTATACGTATATGTGTATATATATCTACTCTGATTAAAATGATTAAAATTAAACCTATTTTTATATATTTAATTTGTTTGTTTAAAACACTAGTTCTTATCATATTTATTTATCTATATAATTATCCTATTTTATATATAAATTTATTTATATATTCAGTTTTTCTTAATTAATCCTATTTTTATATATTTAAATATATAAATTTAATTAAGTTATTTAAAACACTAGTTCTTTTTACATTTATTTATCTATATAATTATCCTATTTTATATATATATTTATTTATATATTCAGATTTTTCCTTAATTTTTTTTCTATATTTTCTCTTTATATAAATTTAATTGAGTTATATGTATGCCTAAACCCTCAAACCCTAATCTTAAAGTTCTAAACCTAAAATATGTATATTTCTGTATGCATGTGTATCTATATGTATATATGTATTATATGTGTATGTGTATGTGTATGTGTGTATATATATTATGTAGGTGTTAAACCCTAAAACCCTAATCTGAAAGACCTAGACCTAAACCTGAAATACTAAAATCTAAAGACTTAAACCTGAAATACTAAAACCTAAATACTTAAACACCTAACGAAACCTAAACCCCTAATCCTTAGACCCTAATCCTTAGACCCTAATCCTATTTTATATATATGTTTATTTATATATTTAGATTTTTTTCTTATTTTTTTCCTATATTTTTTCTTAATATAAATGTAATTGAATTATATGTATGCCTAAACCCTAAAACCCTAATCTTAAATATCTAAACCTAAAATATGCATATTTTTGTATGCATGTGTACATACATGTATATATGTATTATATGTGTATGTGTATGTGTGCATATATGTTATGCATGTGTAAAAACCCTAAAACCGTACTTGGAAAGACCTAGACCTAAAACATGTGTGTATGTGTATGCATATGTATATATATGTGTATGTATATATATATGTGTATAAGTATATGTGTATGTATGTGTAAATAGCCTAAAAACCCTAATCCTATTTTTATATATTTGATGTGAAAAAAACTTCAAAATTGAAATTTTATATATTTAATTAAAACACTAGCTTATATGTGTGTATATGTGTGCATGTGTGTATGTATGTGTGTGTGTGTGAATGTATGCATGTGTGTGTATATGTGTATGTGTGTCTATGTATGCATGTGTGAGTATATGTGTATGTGTGTGTATGTATGCATGTGTGTGTATGCATTCATGTGTGTGTGTGTGCATGCATGTGTATGTATGTGTGCGTGTGTGCGTGTGAGTATATGCATTCATGTGTGTATATGTTTGCATGTATGCATGTGTGTATATATGTGCGTTTATGTATGCATGTGTTTACATGTGTGTGTGTATGTATGCATGTGTGTATATGTGTATGTGTGTGTATGTATGCATGCATGTGTGTATATGTGTATGTGTGTATGTATGCATGCATGTGTGTATGAATGTGTGTATGCATATGTGTATATATGTGTGTGTGTATGTATGTATGTATGTATGTATGTATGCATGTGTGTGTATGTATGCATGTGTGTATATGTGTATATGTGGGTATGCATGCATGTGTGTATACGTGTGTGTATGTATGCATGCATGTGTGTATATGTGTGTATGTATGTGTGTATATGTGTGTGTGTATGTATGTGTGTATGCATGTGTGTGTGTATGTGTATGTATGCATATGTGTATATATATGTGTGTATGTATGTATGTGTGTATGCATGTGTCCTGTGTATGTATGCATGTGTGTATATTTGTATGTGTGTGTATGCATGCATGTGTGTATATGTGTGTGTATGTAAGCATGCATGTGTGTATATGTGTGTGTATGTAACCATGCATGTGTGTACATGTATGTGTGTATGTATGCATGTGTAGATGTGTAGATGTATGTGTGCGTATGTGTATCTATGCTCTATCTTCCTATCTCTATCTTCCTCTGTTTCATCTCTCTTTATCTCTCACTCTCTCTCTCTCTTTATCTCTCTATCTCTCTATCTCTCCCTCTATCTCTCTCTCTCTCTCTCTCTCTCTCTCTCTCTCTCTCTCTCTCTCTCTCTCTCTCTCTCTCTCTCTCTCTCTCTCTCTCTCTCTCTCTCTCTCTCTCTCTCTCTCTCTCTCTCTCTCTCTCTCTCTCTCTCTCTCTCTCTCTCTCTCTCTCTCTCTCTCTCTCTCTCTCTCTCTCTCTCTCTCTCTCTCTCTCTCTCTCTCTCTCTCTCTCTCTCTCTCTCTCTCTCTCTCTGTTTCTCTCTCTCTCCTCTCTCTCTGTTTCTCTCTCTCTCTCTCTCTCTTTTCTCTCTCTCTCTCTCTCTCTCTCTCTCTCTCTCTCTCTCTCTCTCTCTCTCTCTCTCTCTCTCTCTCTCTCTCTCTCTCTCTCTCTCTCTCTCTCTCTCTCTCTCTCTCTCTCTCTCTCTCTCTCTCTCTCTCTCTCTCTCTCTCTCTCTCTCTCTCTCTATCAATAGAGAATAAAACAATCAATTACAAGTATGTCCCTCTTTTGGATCATTGTCATCAAAGCGTAATGTATGTCGTCTATCGTCGAATTCCAAAGAATCAAGGCCAAAGAACTTCTACAAAATCAAAGAGAAGAGAAAATATAAGATCTAAAGCATAGAGAAAGACAAAGGCTAAGAGTACGCGCATCACTTACCAAGATGTGAGATCTAAACAGAGAGAGAGTTTGTGTGTGTGTGTGTGTGTAGAGAGAGAGAGATCTCTCTGTATGTGTGTGCACAAGACAATGCAGATTACGATTCGGTTCGTACGCGCAAGTTTGATAGAAGACAACTAGTACTCAAACACGTGCTAAAATGTTTAGTTTTGCTCTCGGGTTCTCGATATGTTTAAAATATGGCCTTGGTATGGGCCTCGGTATGAGCACCGGTATGCGCGTCGGTAACCTCCAGTAAATTACCGAGGCCTATACTGATATTCATACTGACGCTCATACCGATGCTTATACCCGCGGTCGGGGGACACCCCGACGATCCGTTTTAAATGGTCATACCGACGGTCACTTGACCGTTGGTATCTTTAAGTGGACTTTTCCAATGTTTATGCTGATACCGAGAGTGACCGTTGGTATAAGCAGCATCGGTATGCCCCTCATATGTTGTAGTGTTTCTGATAGTATTTTGCTTTATGAAATCATATTTTGGTTGCCATTACAGTACACATCACATGTACTCGATTTTTTTGGGCAGAGTGTATTGTCTTTTGCTAAACAACATCATGGTAATGTTTGCTTTAGCAAAAGACAACACACTCTACCCAAAATTTTTTTTGTAGATATGGTCGTCAGTATAAATGACAATACTCCTAGTATGGTCGTTGGTATAAGCGACGATACACCGAGTGGGCACTGGTATGCATGACGATACACCCGGAGGGTGGGGGTATAGGTGCCGATATGTCGTTGGTATGAGCATCGAAAATAACGATGTTCATACCGATGTTTATATCGATGACCATACCGATGCCTATACCAATGCTTTAGTTCTGACGTGTCTACCGACACTTAAACCGATGTCAGGGCAAAAATGCGCCCGTTCAATTTCCTCAGTAAAAACCTCGGTATACGACCGACATGTTGTAATGTCATTAGTATGAAGCTTGTTTGTTTCTTCTTCCTATATCATTATCACCATCTAAATTTCTTGTTTTAATTTTTTAAAAGAATCACTCCTTTAGAATAAAATACATCATAACTTTCTAGTGTGTTCATCGACCAATAACAAAAAGCTGTGAGACCCTACAATTCAACACATCTTGTTTTTCAAACCCTTCAGAGAAATATACATACATCTCTCTCTACACACACATAAGCTTCACGCCCCGACATCCCTTTTAATACAGAAGGATGCACTGAGAGAGAGAGAGAGAGAGGTGTACGCTTTCGGAAGAAAGTGGTCAGCTGCGAGCATCAACTAGCGGAGAGAGGGTGAGGGAGATGACATAGCAGAACAAAACGAGAAGGAGTCGAAGATGGATAGCAAATTCACATACCATGCTTTCTGGTTGCTCCGAAATAGAAACGTTTTCTGCTCACGGAGAGTGTCGACGAAGGTTTCCGTGCTCATCTAAAGAGGAATCCTCCAACCTTTCCCATGGCGCAGCACTATCAATAGCTTCGGTCACTCTTGAAGGCTTGGATCGCATCTCAATCAGAGATCTTGTGGTGATCCTCTCAATATCTCTGTATCTCTTGCGGTGATTCTTCTCTCGTAAAGGTTAATTAGCAGTGAATCAGTAAAAATTTTCATTGCTTGTGTGACAAATGTGTTTCAAGGCGTTGCTTTGCCATGGCTTTGTTGTTCATACAACATTTTAATGCCTGCTCCTCATACCCTTCGACTTTCGCAGGTTGGCCATCGTCATAGGGGCCAAGTGTTGTATGGGAGCCTCTGCGTGCAGCCTCTCATAATCTTGGCCGTGCATACAATTGTGGAGGACGATAAAGGTGACGTTATCAGACTTTGTGTTTAGCACAGGCGTGAAGGTAGCTATCAAGGAACCTTATTTTGCAATTGATGCGGATGGCACACTTGCGATCAGAGTGGACAATCCTTCAGATGTTGTTCGCAATCCTCCAGAGACGGACGCAGACCTGCTAGGGCTTATACTATCTTCTCCTGCATGTGGGCTTCTTCTAAGTGATGCTCAAAATTTTCGGAAACAAGGAAACCAAGCCCTCGGAATTCAGGATTGGGATCAAGCTGTCCGACTATACACTGAGGCAGCAAAAGTTTTGTTGCCTCATGGATACAAGTCTGTCCTCCAGCCTTCATATTTGCGTGACGGAATTGGAGAGGAGCTTCTGATTTTCTTTAGTAATAGAGCTGAAGCCAGGCTGCTTCTGAGGCATTACGAAGCAGCTGAAATAGATGCCAGAGTTGCATTACAGTTGCACAGCGACCATCTTAAGAGCCTTTCAAGAAGAGGGAGGGCTCTGCATGGACTACACCGATATAAAGAAGCTAATCTCTGTTTTAAAAAAGCTCTATCTGTCATTGCACATAATGGAAATCTGGAGACGGAGAAGGGATTACTAAGGAATCTCTTAAAAGAAAGTAGTCTTTGTGAGAAGCAGGGAACGACTGGAGTGTACAATCTAGTGGAATTATTTAGGGATGCGAAGAGTGGTGGAAATCCTATATGTGGGGAGTGCGTCGGACCTATAAGTATTGGAGCTGCAAAAGATGCGAATATGGGCCGGGCCATTGATGTCAATAGAGACGTAGAGCCAGGTGAGTTACTTATTGTTAGCAAGGCTATCGCTCATGCCAAAATAAATCTGTCCGACTTGTCAAGCCCTCTTGTCAAGAGTGCTGTGCCTAAGAGGAAAAGTACTTTGAAGCCACTCTATGATGTCATTGTTTCACAAGTTCTTCGGCGGGCTAGATCGTCAGAGCTATTTCAAAACCAGGTACTCCGTATCCTGATTATAGAGAACTTTGCAGATTATACGCATTGTCGCTTCTTTTTGTCTGTCGTGATAGAGCATGACATAGCATCGAATGCTGATGGTAATAATGCATGTTATGATGTAGTTCTAATGCGAAGATTATGAAACATAGCGCCGTCATTTCCGTTTTTAGCTGGAATTACCGTGTAATATGCCCATGCAGTTCTGTAATGGGAACATGATTTTTTATATTTGGCGATAGCTGCCGCCATACTGTTCCCTGATGATATATCGTTTTATTTAAGGTCTCTGGCTTGAGGTTCTCCACTCATGGCACGGAGGATATAAGCATACCTTCAATAGAACTGTATTCGAGTGCTAATAAGGAGACAGATACGTGTGTGACTGCAATAAAAGAGGAGGGGATTTCGACTCTCCTGTTTGCAGATGTAAATTTGGAATTGGACGCAGACTAGATTTATCAGAGGGTACAGAGTTCTTCATTTATAGGCTTCGAAGGGTGGGGTGGACTCTGGTTCCTTCCCTCTTTCATTAACCATTCTTGTCTTCCCAACGCTTGCTAGATAAAAATCGGGGGAGATGCACTTTTCGTGCGTGCTGCTCGCCACTTACGGAAAGGAGACGAGATAACCGTATCATACCTGAAATGTGCTACTACGCCTTTCCCTCGGAGGGCTTTTCATCTACACGGACGTGGTTTCAGATGGAGGTTTGTCGTGTTACTGAGCTTTCCATCTTTCGCCAATGAGTTGACATTTGCATAAATGTTTGCGTATCGGAAATATTTTCACAGCTGTCCCAGATGTCTGTTCGAGCAATCGGAGAAGTTCCTGGAGATGCTGGATTATAAAAAATGGGCAACTATGCTGCAAATGTACGTGGAATCTAATAAGGAAGAATTTCACCAGGCTCAGCTGTTTGGAAGTTGTGATGAGCTTATCCAAAAACTAGAATGGGGACTCAAGAACGTCGCCTCCTTATGCGATGATGAGGGGAAGCAGCAATGGCTGCGCTGCTCCTTTGCTAATGCCTACAAAGTTCGCCTATTGTTCCACGTTGTTCAAGAGCAGGTGCCCGTGCGAGACGTGGAAGTAATCATAAGGGTTGTGCATGCGACAATCGGAGCATCAGAACAGTTTCTGGCTTCCATGTTTTCCGTGTGGCCAATCATATTAGAGCGCCCACAGCTGGAAGCTGTCATCGCCTCCATGTGCGCTATCTTTACGGGAAGCAATCGTTGTCAGCATTGAGGGAGATAATTGGGTCGTCCCATTTTATATCTGATTTGTTCTGATGGATCCCATCAAACATGATGAAGGGGGATTACAAGACTCAGAATCAGTGTTGTATTTTGACGGTCTACCATGCCCTTCAATTTTGAAGGTGTGTATTGAGGATACCTGTATTTTTCATTTTCAATGTAATTTTTGAAGGTCTGATAATATTTACGACCTTATTTTATGGTCTAAAATGGCCATAACAGGCAAGAATAGTAGAAGAAGAGACGGAAATAAAACTTGCACAAGATAAAAGAATTTGATGTGAAAGAGGGACAACGTATGACACAAAAAAAGAAGTTTTGATATTATAGAATTGAATCAATCGGTACAATAGCTTTGGAAATAGCTTTTTGACGAAGTTTCAATATCCCAACCATCTTCGATCTATCACAATCTCATTCACACTCGCACTCTCAATCACACTCTCACTCTCACTCTCACTTTCATTCTGACTCTCAATCACAACGTAATTCTTTGATTTTTGATTTCCATTTGCATGATGTAACAAATCTTCTTTTAGATACAGTCAACCACTCTTCCAAACAAGTTTGTGAATCCTCGAATTCAACAAAAGTCGACTCTTTTTAAAATGTATGTAAAACTTTTGCACAAGCATGTGTTTGTAGTAATCAAGTGCTTTCTTTATCAATGTTATCCAAATATAGAAGAAAAGCAAAGAAAAGTTATATCATAAGATATCTTGAAAGTGTGCATGGTAACACATGCATCAAAATCATTGATTCAAATAGAAATAAAGCGCCTCACTTTGTTTTTAAGAAATATAAAAAAATGACACTTTTCTAAGCCTTCTAACTAAAAAACAATGAAGAATTAACGTAATCTTATGAAGAAAAAATGTCATCTCCGTGATTCTACACAATAGTTTGAAAGATGCCTTTGGCTTAAATTTTCCTCTAAATATAACTTTTGAGCTTTGCAAGTTTATAAATTTGAGAGACTTTTTTTATCATGTATGTTGCAGTTAAACGTCTACGGAAGCACGAGAACAGCACAAGGAAGAAGAAGAAGCTTGGAGCACAACACACAAGACTGAATGTATTACTAGAGAATGTACAAAGATAAGTAGCCGTTTAGGGCAATAGGCGTATATACAAGCCGCGGGGAAAAAACCTTCGAAAGAGGGAAAAAAGTGCCCCAACGGTCCGAAAGTGTTCACACACATCACTACCTAAATATATCAACAAATCCCCCCTGGGAGTGATGTGGTGAACAAGGAGCTGGCACTCATGTATAAGGAAGTGCCAAGCTATGTGGAAATCACTCCACAAAAGGAAGTAAGCCCAAAGCTTTGCGGAAAGCTTCAAACTTCTCCCTAGGCAAAGCCTTCGTGAAAAGGTCTGCAATGTTCTCCTGCGTGGGCACATATGCCAAGCTGATCTCCCCAGCAGAGAACCTCTCCCTAACATAGTGATAATGCACCTCAATGTGCTTAGTGCGAGCATGGAACACAGGGTTCCTCACAACTGCCAATGCGCTCTGACTGTCAGTGAAGATGGTGGTGGCAGAAGACTGGCCAACACCCAAATCAGCATAAGGCGTCTGAGCCACACACACTCAACAGTCGCTGTGAAAGCTTCCCTATACTCAGCCTCACAACTAGAAGTGACCACAGTAGGCTGCTTCTTGCTCAACCAAGATATACATGAGCTACCAAGCATGAAGCAAAAACCGCTGGTGGACACACGAGTGTCATAGCAACCAACCCAATCTGAGTCAGAAAAAGCATGCAAATCTGGCGGTAGTGATCCCCCCTTGGGATAAAACAACCCAAGTAGCCGAGTACCACTCAAGTAGCGAAAGATGCGCTTAACCACCTTCCAATGCATGACTTCTCGGCAATGCATAAACCTGCTCATCTGTGAGACAGCAAACTGAATATCTTGTTGAGTAATGCATAAGTAAATCAAGCATCCAACAGCCTGTTGATAGAGAACAACATCAATTGCATCTCCACCATCATGAAGACTCAATCATAAACATGTCTCCATAGGAGTGGCAATACGCTTACAGTCTTCAAGGACAAAACGTTGCAATAATGTGTCAATATATTTTGTTTGACACAAAGCCATTCCACCATCAACTTGCATAAACTGAATGCCCAAATAGTGATGCAAATGCCCCAAATCAGACATCTCAAATGAGGCATGCAAATCAACCTTGAAATCAGCAATATGCTTCTCAATAGGACCACTGAGCAGCATGTCATCAACATATACAACAATGATCAGAAGCACATCATTAGCACGCTTAACATATAAGGTGCTTTCAGTTGGACTGTTCTCAAAACCATGTGCAACCAAATAGGCATGTATCTTCTCATACCAAGCACGTGGTGCTTGCTTTAAACCATATAATGCCTTCTTTAACCTGCACACATGGTTTTCATGCCCTTTCTGCACAAAGCCACGGGGCTGAAAAACATACACTTCTTCATGCAAGTCACCATTCAGAAATGCTGTTTTAATGTCCAACTGATGTACATTCCAACCATGATGGGCTGCAAGTGCACAAATGCTGCAAACAGTAGTCATACGGCATGTAGGTGCAAAGGTCTCATCAAAATCAATGCCTCTTTCCTGCACATAACCCTTTGCAACAAGCCTAGCCTTATACTTGTCAACTGTACCATCAGGTTTACGCTTCAGCTTGTATACCTAGTTAGTGCCAATGGCCTTCTTGCCAGGAGGCAAGTCACATAAAGACCATGTACCATTCTTCATTATAGCATCATATTCAGATTGCATAACAGCCATCCAATTTTCTGAATTCTGTGCTTCATCAAAAGAAATAGGCTCATTCTCATCACAGAGACTAGATGCAGTCATAGCATAGCAATCTGATGCAAAGGAGGCACTATGAGAGCCTGAACGAGTACGATATGACAAAGGTGCATCTAATTTGCTGTCACGCAAAGTTTGCACCAGCCATTTTGGCATAGTTTTTGCCTGCTCAATATCAGCTCTCTCATCAATAAGTGTATCATGTAAATCTGCATCAGAAATGGAATTATCTACATCATCATATGAAACCTGCAAAGGCTGAGAAGTTGCCTCATTAGGACCAGCACTAGACTGTCCACCTGTAAAAAGAGGCATCAAAGTATCATACATGTCTTTGGAGCTAACAGATGTCTCCTTAGTACATGAAAGCAATGGCTGAATAGCATCTTCCACAAAGACAACATCACGACTAACCAGAATGCGTTTAGTCTGTGGATGATATAGACGATAGCCTTTACTTTCAGAATTGTACCCAACAAAAATACATTTTACTGCCTTATCATGCAATTTTCTGCGATGTTGTTCAGGCACTAGTGCATATGCCAGACAACCAAAAACACGCAGATGAGCAAAAGATGGCTTGCGGTCATGCGAAGCCTCATATGGAGTGATAGACTGCAGCGCTTTAGTGGGACACCTGTTCAGTACATATGCTGCACACATGACAGCCTCAAGCCAGAAACTATGTGGTAAAGCCTGACTCTTGACCATGCACCTCGCCATCTCCATGAGTGACCTGTTCTTTCGTTCAGCAACTCCATTATGTTGAGGTGTATACGGCACTGTACACTGGTGTTTTATCCCACGTTCAGCCAGAAATGCATTAAAATCAGAAGACATATATTCCCCCCCTCGATCAGAACGGAGGGTGCCCATTTTACATGCTGACAGATTTTCAGCTAAAACCAAAAACTGTTTGAAGCACATGAACACTTCGGACTTTGCTTTGAGTGGATATACCCATGCATGCCTGGAAAAATCATCAATGAAAGTCACGAAGTAAAGGTAATTTCCAAAAGAGGGTGTCTGCATAGGACCACAAACATCACTACGTACAAGCTGCAATTTCTGCGTAGCCCGAACTGAACCACCTTTTGGAAAGGATGAACGCTGCATTTTGCCCAAAATACAGCCCTCACAAACATGTTTTCGAGGTGCCTCAAGTTTGGGCAAAGAGGACACCATTTCTGATTTCTGCAAGCGTAGCAAACTAGCAAAATTTAGATGACCAAAGCGTGCATGCCAAAGCTTTGCATCTGACATAACCTGAGAATCATGAACTGCACATGCAGAATCATTCACTGATCTTTCATGGTCTATGAGTTTATACAGCCCACGACATAAAATACCAGAAGCAATAATCACATCGCCATTTGAGAGATCATGAATTGTACACCTGTCATCAACAAATTTCACAACCAAGCCAATCTTGGCTAATGTAGAAACTGATAACAGGTTCTTTTTTATCCCTAGCACAAATAAAGCATCTGACAAAGTGAAAAAACTACCATCTGCAGTAGTCAGAATGATCTTACCAACTCCCATAACAGGATAAGAGGATTTGTTGGCGCATGTGACAATATTCTTTGTAGGGGCAGGCTCGAGTGAAGAGAAGAAACTGTGCTGCGAGGTAATATGTTTGGTCGCCCCACTGTCAAAGTACCAAACATCTGAGTCTACTGCAGACATGCACTGCTCATGAGAAGATGGGTCAAAACTGCAAACAGTAGTAAACGCCCATTCTTCTTCCTGCACAAGATTAGCAGACTCTATTTTTGGTGTAGAGGCTTCTGCAACAACCATTCCAGCCTCTTTCTTCTTTGCCTCTTTTGCAGCCAGTTTTGGATAGTTCTTTATGATATGATCATTTCCTTTACATTACTTGCAAAACAATTTCTGCTTTTCTGATTTCTTCTCATCTTTATCCTGATTCTTCGATTGTGCAGCATTTGCAGATTTATGCTTACTAGTAGAAGAGCTCCATTTTCCTTTGCCCTTCTGACTAGCCAGGAAAGCTTGATCTACAACACACATAATGGACCTGCTCTACCTGGATTGATCTTCCTGCAACAGAACAGAGACTAACTCCTCAAATGACAAGGCATTTGGATTGCCTTTCATCATCAACCGAAGAGTAGAGGCGAAGCTCTGATATGAATCAGGAAGACCATTCAGAACGGTCTGCACAAGTGAGCTATCTAGTATAACCTCATCAGCAGAAATCAATTGTTCCTTCACGTCTTTGATCTTTCTGAGAAAACTGTCCATAGAATCACCTTCATTCATGTGCTCACTCTCCAACTGTTTTCGGAGGTAAGCAACATGAGCCTCATTCCTAGCTTGGTACAAAGTGGTAAGTGTATCCCAAGCATCCTTTGCTGTTCTGCAAGAGTGAATGTGAGGAATAATAGCATGTTTGATAGACAAAGCTATCAATGCATGTGCTTGTGCATCTCTGCCATCCCAACGAATTTGCTCTGCAATAGGTGCAACAGAAACAGCAGCACGAACAAGAATCTGCGGAATATCATCTTCGACACCATCTTCATCAGCTCCAGCACCTGTATTTGCAGTACTTGTCATTACAGGTGTAACAGGACGTCTTTCAACACCCTGCACAATGTTCCACAGTCCTTTTGCAACCAATACATGTCGCATCATATAGGCCCATAATGGGTAGTTGGTACCATCCAACTTATCCTCAATAGCCAACATACGGAATACATCACTGCTTTCAGCCATGGCCGGTGACTAAAATACCTTGATGCAGAAAATTGACTGTATCTCAAAAAGTTGAACAGAACTGCCAAGACGAGTTCTGCTAGACCTGTAGTAGAATTCGAGATGCTTAAACTGGCGAACAAAAACTGGTATATACCTTTGGCACAAAAAGACAAAATAGCATGCACAAGCGCTGCGATAGTGCGTTCGGAGGCCGAAACGAGCTCAGATTGCGATTTCGGCACCACATAGCGAAGCTGTTTTGATCTCGGAAACACGCTGAGTATGCTCACGAAAATTCATGCGATTCTGAGACTACAAACGGAGGATTGTCGATGGTGCCCTAGATGAAGCGATGACCTGCTCTGATACCAATTGTTGGAGTTAGACGTCTGCGGAAGCACGAGAACAGCACAAGGAAGAAGAAGAAGCTTGGAGCACAACACACAAGACTGAATGTATTACTAGAGAATGTACAAAGATAAGTAGCCCTTTAGGGCAATAGGCATATATACAAGCCGGGGAAAAAAACCTCCTAAAGAGGGAAAAAAGTGCCCCGGTGGTCCTATAGTGTTCACACACATCACTACCTAAATATATCAACAATGTACATGCTCTACCTTTCTCTCATACAATATTTCTCTTAATTTTTTCATCTTCATATTTAATTTTCCACTTGGAAACATGATGCAAATAAGGTTTAGAGAATAGGGTATATACAAAATGGAAAAAGAAAACCTCCTAAAGAGGGAAAAAAGTATCCCATATTGAGATATCAAGCTCAACATGTAATGATCTATGATGATATGTATTACTTTTTCGTTTCTTTGATATGTATAGTGCTCATGTCAGTACATGTTAGGGATACTTTATTGAGCTTTCGTAGTTTTATTTACTGAGAGTGATGGCACATTTGTTTCTTGCTAGCTCACTCATTCACTAATATTAGGATTTTCCTTATAAACTATTATTTATATATTGCACTAGTTGTATTATTTTTTTAGGTAATTTTTGTATATTCCTTTTATTTAATAGAAAAATGAAAAGAAGATTAATCCTTCTTGCCTCAATCTTTGTGTGCATGACCCTCTTTGATTGTGAGAGTATGTATGTGAGCTCTCTTCCTTATCTCCTTCTTTTTGACATGGTATCAGAGCCATTGTGGTTGTAGAGAGCCATTGGAGAAGGCTGACGGTAAAGAGTATGCAAGATGTCATGGAGATAGCACAATTCATAAGCTTGACTCGAGAATTATTTCTATAGAACCACACATTTTTGTCATATTTCTATTTTGGAGCTATCTCTACCTCCATTTCAAGCCTATGAGATGGGGCCCATAAAAAGACGAGATCACTATGCAAAATTATAACTTGCATTCTATTTGGAAACACTAAAATATTCCTTATCCAAAATTTTGAGCTATTCCATGTACTAATACATGAAAAGTGCATTTTTTGAGATTGAATTGTCACCTCAAAGTGTGATAGTGTTCAAGAAGAAGTACTACTTGTAGTGTTTTTGTACTGTTGTGAATTGCTATAGAAATGTAAAACACAAATGGAATGAATTAGCTTATGAGCGACAAGTAGGATAAGAACAACTTCCATGCTTAGAGATTTAGAATGAAGAATTTCCTGATAGGAAAAGACTACTATAAGTACATCAAAGGAGAGAACAAAGACACTCTACAATTACCAGAGAAGAATCGGACTGAAGATCGCCAGTTAAGAGCATATGAGGAATGAAATCAAGAAGTACAAAAGATAATTTATTCGCTCTTTGTTAGCATTTAGGATAGCATGATTGGGCACATATAGGATGCCAAGACTTCAAAAGAGTCTTAGAACAGTTTGATCACATTGTATGAGATCAATACAAAGGCACAAAATGCAAGAGAACTACAAATTACAACCACCACATGCTAGAGAGATGACTCTCCTCCCAACCTTATGCCTGTATATATAGTTACTCGAATCAACGAGGACCAAAAATGTAACTAGATTCCACAAGTGCATGTGCAATCTCCTCCATTCCTTTAATATCTTCCACTAGAGTCTACTAGTGGTTGAAGTGATCTCATTCATTGCTTTAGTACCTTCCACTAGAGTCCACTAGTGGTTGGTGTACTCGGCACTCAAGTTAAGTCTCCCTGCAAATTATGACCACCAAATGCTAGAGAGATGACTCTTCTGCCAACCTTATGCTTGTATATATATAGTTGCTCGAATCAACAAGGATTACAAATGTAGTTAGAGTCCATAAGTGCATGTGCAATCTCCTCCACCCTTTAATATCTTCCACTAGAGTCTACTAGTGGTTGGAGTGATCTCATCTACTGCTTTAGTACTTCCACTAGAGTCCACTAGTGGTTAGTGTACTTGCCACTCGAGTTAAGTCTCCCTGGACTCAAGTTAACTCATGTTAACTTGAGTTAGAAGGCTCTGGAGTTTTTGGGCAAAACACTCTCCCCATGCTCCCCATGGGGGTTGAATCCAAGACCTCCTCCTTCACAACCTTGAGACTTAACCACTAGGCTAAGTGGATCACGTGTTTAATAGAGCACATGGACTTATGCTTAAGTCTAGTCTCGAGATCTTTGGTCATACACATGAGTGATCAAATGATACACATGAGTGACCAAATGGTACACATGAGTGACCAAACAGTATACATGAGTGACGAAACGGTACACATGAGTAACCAAAAGGTGTCCGATTTTAGATCTCTTTGAAATAGCCAGACCCTTAGATCATAGACTTAATTTATTACAAAAAAACTACAACTCATGAACGAGCTACATACATTAGAGAAAAAAGGCATGTCGATAAGTGACTACATCTTGAAAAACAAAAGCATATGTGAGTCACTTGCATCTATTGGCATGAATGTAGATGATGATGATAAGGTGGAAGTGTGCCTTCATGGTTTAGGAGCTGCATATAAGCACTTCAGAACATCTATTTAGATCAGGGAAAATATTGTGAATTTTTCTGATGTGGTGTCCACGTTGACTATTAGAGAAATGAATCTTCATGAGGACTCCAACTCCCAAGGAAAACCTAGTTTTGAGTAGGTATTCTACTCTGGCAGAGAAAGAGGCAAAGGTAGAGGCTTCAAAGCAGAAGATGACACAATAACGAAGAATAAGCTCAACAACAAAATCGTGCAAGAGGAAGAGGACAGTTTCGATGTAGAGGGAGCTAAAGAGGCCGCATAAATTTCCAAAGAAATAATTCAAGTAATGATAATAAAGGATGGTGGAATTGTGGTTAACCTAGGAACCCCAACATCATATGATTAGTATGATGTCTACAAATATTTCAAAATTGAATGGTAATGTCTGGTATGTTGATTCAGGTGCTTCAAATCACATGACTAGTCATGTAGAATGCTTTAGTAGTTTGTAAAAATTATGAGTTCCTGGATATGTTGAAACAAGTGATGACATATCACATCCTATCGAGCATACATGAAACATAGCAATGTCTATGGAGGATGGAAAGGTAAAACATCTTGCTGATGTGCTCCATGTTCTATATATAACAAGGAACCAAGTTTCTATCGGACAAATGGTTGACCAAGAATTAAGAGTCAGGGTCAATGCCAATGGGTTGCATGTAGAAGAATACAAACAAGAAGGAAGATTGATTGCTAAAGGAAATAAAGTAGTTAGGACGTTCACCTTAAATGTGAAAATTCCTAAAATGAATGTACTCATGTTTGCAAAAGATGAAAAAGTTATTGTTGATATAGAGATCTTCATAAACAAATTGGACATGCAAACTTGCACAGATTGAAATCGATGGAGTCAAAGGAGATTGTCAATGAACTACCTAGTTTCAAGGTTGCACCTTAAATGTGAAAATTCCTAAAATGAATGTAGTCATGTTTGCAAAAGATGAAAGAGTTATTGTTGATATAGAGATCTTACATAAACAAATTGGACATGCAAACTTGCACATATTGAAATTGATGGAGTCAAAGGAGATTGTCAATGAACTATCTAGTTTCAAGGTTGCAGAGATGCAAAAGGTATGTGCAGCCTGTCAATTTGGTAAACATCCAAGAGCATCATTTCTACATGACAAGCATGTTAGTGAGAATCTCTTAGAAATAATATATACAAATGTTTGGGGTCTTGCAAAGATCACATCTATGGGTGGTTACAGGTTTTATGTTACTTTCATTGATGACCATACACAAAAATTATAGGTATATTTAGGTATACACCACAACATAATGGTGTTGCTAAACACAAAAATAGATATATTGTAGAAATAGCAAGAGCCTTGGTGATTGAGAAGAATATGCCTCATTGTTATTGGGTAGACGTTATGCACACTACTGTATAGATCATGAACAAAACTTTTACTCCTACTGTATATCAAGGTACACTTGAAGAGAAGTCCATAGCTAAAAAGCCAAACTTATCACATATGAAAGTTTTTGGTTGTATTGCATATGTACATATTCCAAATGAGTTCAACACGAAGCTTGACCCAAAAGCAAAAAAAATGTATCTTTATTGGGTACTCCCTTGATCAAGAGGGATATAAATGTTATAACCCAATCACATGACAGGGGAAGGGAAGCATAGATGTGATGTTTGATGAAATTTCAAGCTTATATGAAATAGTTCCCACTCAAATCTGTGGAGTGAAAGATTGTATGGAAATTTCAATCCCACAAATTACATCCAAGAAATGTAAAGAAAAGATTTTTGCTATTAGTAAAACATCTCTAGGTTCTAAAGAATTGATGGATATTCAAGTAGTTCAAAAAGAGCCTTGATGAAGAACTTGGATTGCCCTCTATGAAGACTCCAAGAGTAAGAAAGGCACATGCAAATGATACAAGGAGAAGAGAACCGGGACCAAGAGTATCTGGGAGTATGAAAAATTTAGTGCAACAATTGACATATGATAGTTACATGGCTTTTCATTGTGCCTACATGACCAAGATAACATAAGATGTTGAACCTTATTATTTAGAAGATGCAATTAGAAATGCAAATTGGAAAAAAACTGGATGAGGAGATGGATGCACCTTATGGTAATGATACATGGAAGTTGGTTCTATTGCCACAAGGAAAGAAACCCATATGCTCCAAGTGAGTTTACAAGGTGAAGCACAATGGTGATGGTAGCATAAGTAGGTACAAAGCACAATTGGTAGAAAAAGGATATGCATAGACATATCGCATTAATTATGAGGAAACCTTCAGCCTTATAGCAAGAATGCCTACTCTCAGAACACTTGTTGCATTAGCTATAGTAAAAGGATGGACTTTGCATCTAATTGATGTGAAGAATGCTTTCCTACATGGTGAGTTACAAGAAGAAGTATACATGGACCAGCCATAAGGATATGAAGATTCAAAGCACCCATGCTATGTTTCTAGGTTGCCAAAGGCTTTGTATAGACTTAAACAAGACCCTCGTGCTTAGCATGCGAGTATTGTTGACTACTTAATCACCATTGGATTTTCTATGTGTGATGCAAATCATTCATTATATGCAAGGAAGGGTGATGATGGCATCACACATGTGGCTATTTATATTGATGACTTGATTATAGGAGGTGACAATGAAGCAATGAATAAAGAGGTAAAGCAACTCCTTATGAATGAATTCGACATGAAAGATCTCGGTATGCTACACTATTTCTCGGACATTGAGTTTATACATAAAGAAATAGGTATATCGATGTCACAAAGACAATATGCCTTGAGTATGCTGCAAAAGTATGGTATGGCTGATTGTAAGCCAATTTCTATGCCATTAGATCAAAATTTCAAGTTGGATTCTACATCAGGTGAAGCATTGGAAAATGCTTCTATGTACAAGAAAATTATGGGAAGTTAGATATATCTCATAATTACAAGGCCTCATCTAAGCTACACAATTGGTCTTGAAAGTCAATTTATGCAAGTTCCTAAGGAGCCACATTTAGATGCTCTGAGGTTCACTCTAAGTTATGTGAGTGCTACTTTGGATTATGCAATTTTTTATGAAGTTGGTGTAATTTAGCAACTGGGCATCACAATTGGAAGAACTTGCAATAGTTGCCTTATAAATTATGGACTCACTCTGTTCTACCAAAAAGGATTCTTGTAAGTAAAAATCATTTTTTAAGGCGGCTCAGCACCAGATTCTAGTATCTTCCACCTCTACTTCAATCTTTTTCAACTTCTCATTCTGATTACTTAGCAGGTTTTCCATCCAATCTAGTTGCTAGGCTTGAAATTTGGTATTCTTAAAGTATGATTGCCTTTCTTTTTGCATTGTCTATAATTCCTTCTTCAATTGAATGGTGACTTTGATTTCTATAGTCAATTCTTGAGCTTTTGAAATAATTCCTCATTTGTACCATCTAGTGCATATTCCCACTTGACAGCTTTGGCAATGATTTCAGTGCAAGCTTGCTTCAACATAGTAGCTTTCTCCATTGTTGCATCCAAAACTAATCCAATTTTATCCAAAGCTACACTTTTTTCAGTTAGTGCATTGTGCAACGCTTCTAATTCCCGATCTTTGTCTTGCACTTGCTGCTTCAACTGTGATTCTTGTGCTCTCTGGTTGAGGAGAGTTCTTTGACATCAACAACCAAATCAACTTCTGTGGCTATCACTAGAGCTTGCTTGTCTTCTAAGCGATTAATGATTTCATCTATCAATGAACAACTTACCTTCTTCATAGTGTTGGTACATTTAGCAAGCCTAAATTATTGGCTAAATATTCAAGGCTACTTATCAATTCATGTACCTCACATGGGGGACCACATAAAGCAGGAGTGGAGGTGACATCGACACGGTGGTGCTTCTGGGGGAAACACATTAATAGCGATTCTTCTTCTTCCTCATCATCCTGATCCATGTGGGAAGATCCTAACGAAGTAGGAAGGAGAGGAGGAGCGATAGATCTGGGAACTATTGGAGTTAGACATCTATGAAAGCACGCAAATAGCACAAGGAATAAGAAGAAGCTTGGAGTACAACACACAATACTAATTGTATTACCACTAGAATGTACAAAGATAAGTAACACATTAGGGCAATAGGCGTATATACAAGCCAGGGGAAAAATACTCCTAAAGAGGGGAAAAAATGCCCCGATGGTCCTAGTGTGTTCACACACATCACTACCTAAATATATCAACAAATCCCCCCTGGGAGTGATGTAGTGAACAAGGAGCTGACACTCATGTATAAGGAAATGCCAAGCTATGTGGAATCAATCCTTAAAAGGAAGCAAGCCCAAAGCTTTGCGAAAAGCTTCAAACTTCTCCCTAGGCAGAGCCTTCATGAAAAGGTCTTCAATGTTCTCCTACGTGGGCACATATGCCAAACGGATCTCTCCATCAGAGAACCTCTCCCTGAAATAATGATAATGCACCTCAATGTGCTTAGTGTGAGCATGGAACATAGGGTTCCTCACAACTACCAATGGGCTCTGATTGTTAGTGAAGATGGTGGTGGCAGAAGACTGACCAATACCCAAATCAACCATAAGGCGTTTGAGCCAAACACACTCAATAGTTGTTGTGAAAGCTGCCCTATACGCAGCCCCATAACTAGAGGTGGCCACAGTAGGATGCTTCTTGCTCAACCAAGATATGCATGAGCTACCAAGCATGAAGCAAAAACCACTAGTGGACACACAAGTGTCATAGCAACCAGCCCAATCAGAGTCACAAAAAGCATGCAAATCTGGCGGTAGTGATCCCCTCTTGGGATAAAACAACCCAAGTAGTTGGGTACCACTTGAGTAGCAAAAGATGCACTTAACCGCCTGCCAATGTTTAACACCTAGACAATGCATATACCTGCTCATCTGTGAGACAACAAACTAAATATATGGCTGAGTAATGCGTAAGTAAATCAAGCATCCAATAGCCTACTGATAGAGAACAACATCAAATGCATCTCCAACATCATGAAGACTCAATCATAAACCTATCTCCATAGGTGTGGCGATAGGTTTACAGTCTTCAAGGCCAAAATGTTGCAATAATTGTCAATATATTTCATTTGACACAAAGCCATCCCACCATCAACATGCATAAATTGAATGCACAAATAATTATGCAAATTCCCCAAATCACACATCTCAAATGAGGCATGCAATGAGCCTTAAAATCAACGATATGCTTCTCATGAGGACCAGTGAGCAGCATGTCATCAACATACACAAGAATGATCAGAAGTACATCATTAGCACGCTTTACATATGAGGTGCTTTCAGTTGGACTGCTCTCAAAACCATGTGCAATCCAATAGGCATGTATCTTTTCATAACAAGCATGTGGTGCTTGCTTTAAACCATATACTGCCTTCTTTAACCTACACACCTTGTTTTCATGCCCTTTTTGCACAAATCCATAGGGTTGAAAAACATACATTTCTTCATGCAAGTCACCACTTAGAAATGTTGTTTTAATGTTCAGTTGATGTACATTCCAACCATGATGAGCTGCAAGTGCAGAGATGCTACTAACAGTAGTCATGCGGCAAGTAGGTGCTAAGGTTTAATCAAAATCAATGCCTCTTTCCTGCACAGAACCCTTACCTATCAAGTGTTCCATCAATTTTACGCTTCAACTTGTATAGCCACTTAGTGCCAATGGCCTTCTTGCCACTAGGCAAGTCACATAAAGATCAGGTACCTTTTTTCATGATATCATCATATTGAGATTGCATTGCAACCATCCAAGGTTTATAATTTTATGCTTCATCAAATGAAACAGGCTCAGTCTCATCACAGAGACTCAGCAATAGTATAGCAATCTAATGCAAAAGGGGCACTATGAGATCCTGAATGAGTACGATATGATAGAGATGCATTTAATTTGCTATCACACAAAATCTGCACCAACAATTTTGGCATAGTTTTTGCCTTCTGAATATCAGCTCTATCATCAACAAGTGCATCATGTAAATCTGCATCAGAAATAGAATGATCTGCATCATCACATGAAACATGTAAAGGCTGAGATGTTGCCTCATTAGGACCAATAGTATATTGCCCGCCTATAAAAAGAGGCAACAAAGTACCATGCATGTCTTTGTAGCTAAGAGATGTCTGCTTTATACATGAAAGTAGAGGCTGAATAGCATCTTCCACAAAATCATCACGGCTAACCAAAATGGGTTTACTCTGTGGATGATACAGACAATAGCCTTTGCTTTTAGAACTATACCCAACAAAAATACATTTTACTACTTTATCATCCAATTTCTTGCGATGTTGTTCATGCACTAATGCATATTCTAGGCAACCAAAAACACACAGATGAGCAACATATGGCTTGCAACCATGCCAAGATTCATATGGAGTGATAGACTACAATGCTTTAGTGGGACACCTGTTAAGTACATATATTGCGCAGATGATAGCCGCAAGCCAGAAACTATGTGGTAAAGCTTGACTCTTGACCATTAACCCCCAATAAAAGGATCACATGTAGAATACATCATAGTGGCTATAGACTATTTGACAAGATAGGTAGAAGCAAAAGACACTAGGAAAAATGATGCTCATACTAAAACAAAATTCTTGTTCAAAAGCATATTCACTCGATTTAGACTCCTTGTTGAGATTGTAAGTGATAGAGGTACGTACTTCATTAACAAATTCATTGAGTCACTCATAAAGGGTTTTAGTTTCACTCTTTCCTTGTGAAATTATGAGGGAGAGAAGAAACATACATGCTTAGGAAAGTGAAAGAATGGGTTTTCATATTTAAAGGAGGTTTAGCATGGGTAGCAAGTGATGGAGTGTGGATCTTAAATTTTCCAACATAGCTCTAAATATAATAAAACTTTAACGGGTTTTGCATCCACTTTACATAGAGTTCTTTTAAACTGAGAAATAATCATAATTACATATGATTTCATAAAGGAACAAAGAAATAAGCTTGAGTATTCACTTGCATTAGATGATTTCCAATGAACTAATCCTAATGAATTCCTTAGGGTTAGAACCATGAATGTAATGACTTTCATATCAGCCATTATTGGGATTCCTGAAGTTTAAAGTTCAACAAGTGTTCTTACTATGAAAAATGAATGAACTTAAGTTATTATATTGCAAGGAAGAGTCTATGATTTCTCCCTTATTTCAATGATATAGATGGCATAGCTTGTGAACCCAACATGAAAGGAGGTGAGAAATAGGGCTCTTGAGCTTAGATATTGACTAGAGAAGAAAAGCTAGTAAGAAACATAACCTAATAAATTATCCCATCCACTTGGTTATGGGAGATACCACAAATGGATGTGATAACTCAGTTCTTATGTTTCTAGCAAGATGAGAAGAGGCGAAGTGCCATTCAAACATTTCACGAGCCTATTATGAAGCGAAGTGTTTATTTCAATGGTAAAAGTATCACACGATTTTGCAAGGAGTATGAGCTAGAAGTGCGGTACCTCGGGGCTATGCTTACACCTATGAGCGACTTAGATCTTATAGAGAATGTTTTATATGTGTCCAAATTGCACTTAGGTGACTGACTGACAATCGGGGGTCAAACAAAATCGGCACTCGCAAAGATGTTTGCAATTGAAGACCTTGACAAGGTAACTCGAAAGACATTCTTAAAGTGGATTCATAAGGAAAAAGATCAATCCATCTTAGACATTAAGAGGGAATTCAATCATCACATCAAATTTGATGACTTAGAATATGATAAGAAAAGTTATAAAGCATGAAAAGGTTTCTTTATTCCTATGAGCAATAGATATGAAATATTGATGACTTATAGAAGAATGGGAGGACATTGAAGGAGTAGTAAAGAGGTATGAAGAGAAGCAAAGAACCATGGAAAAATTTATGCAAGATTGGCATGAGGATTTGCAAGATGAACAAATATAGGCAGCACATCAGCCTTTTCTAAATCCCTAGTTAACCCGCTGTTTATGAAAGATGTTGTGCCTCCTAATACTATGGAGTAAATTTTTAAGAAATCTAGCAATCTCACGATTCAAAGCATTAAAAAAATAATAGATTTTTAGTCTTCACAAGCAACAATAAATAAAGCTCCAAAGACTCCAGAGACCAAAAGATGTATCTAGTGTGACTCATTGGAGAACAATAGGTACTCATGTGAAAGTTTTAAAGATGTGTTGGCTAAGAACTTGGTATTTATCAAAGAGAAGATGATCTATGATGCAAAAACTAGGGAGATGGTGATTATAAATTTGGTCGAGGAGCCATGAGAGTGTTCTTCCTTGGCACTTTGAATAACTTTGCTTCAACTTCTCATATGTCTACATATGCATGTTTAATAATCGATGACAATGATGATCCACAAGCATGGTTTAGGGTAATGAAATCCCTAGATTGAGAAAAAATGCACCAAGAGATTTTAAAAACGACAAGCAATGAAATTGGAGGTGTAACAGGATGGAAAGATCCAATAGATATGCTCTTAGTGGTCACATATTTATGCTCTTCAATGGAGCATGAAGTAGTAGTTGAAGAGAAAAGAAGAAGGGTTAATGAAGGTGAGGAAGAGAAGAGGAGGACTAGGTGACAAGTGGAAGCAATGCAAGACCAACCCCACATGTCAAAGTTGCATGTCGAACAAGCTATTGATTTAAGGCAAGTTCTCAAGAAGCAAGTACTAGACAATGTGATTGAGTTTACACTAGGTGATTTGTTAGGGATAGCCAAGCGAGAGCCTCTAAAAGTGATTATTGAACTCTTAAGAAGGAAACAACAACCGATAGCTGATGCTCAGGAAATTTAGAGGATGGATGAGGACTCACATGTTAAAGTCTCCCAAGCTCAAGGACAAGAAGACAAAAATGTGTTCAAACAAATTGAAACTAATGTGCACCCATGTACACATGAGGAAATGTATTTGTAAAGAAGCTCTCAAGATGCAATTCCTTCAATGCACTATACCAAAGATCATTGCGCTCAAGCCATGATGAAGACATTAGTTAGGTTTGACAAGAGCAGCACTCGTGTGGTTGCTCTTATTGACCATGGATCTAAAATTAATCTAATGTCTAAAGACCGCTATATGAAGGGAAAACGATTGATTGACATGCAATCAGGATGGAGATTCCAAGCTGCTCACATAATGCGAGGAGAGCTCTTTTGGTGCATGCCCATAAGTACTCGTCACAATTGGCAATGTACGTGACTATCAAAACTTCTTTGTTCAAGATCATTCTAGTTATTCACTGATATTAGGGCAACTATATATTGCCACTCTTATAATGGAAACAAGAGTTTTGGAAGATGGATATGCACAAATCCAAAGCAAAGATGACAAGAAGGCAGTTCAATTTATGATAGTTTGTGTAGATCACACTAGTTATATGACTTCTCTCAGAATAAGACTATTCCTAAAGAACTTGATGAGCAAAGTTTTTTACGGAAGCTTTCATAATTTGGGACTATAAAAGCTTAGAAAATGAAAGGTTCTGATATTTAAATATGTTCAAAACACACTTTATAGTACTTTCTTTGACTAATTCATTCCAGTTTTGTGTTTTTTTAGAATGAAAGAAATGGGAAAAACAATATATAACATACCTTCAAAGGAATTTATATGATCGTAGAGTACCTGATTTTGATGAAGAAATTTGAGGGGTCTTTGAAGATATCTCCTTTGCTTATACACTATTCGACTTATAAGAGTTGATTGATGGAAGGAGAAGTGACTATATGATTCATGTTCACTATATTTCCATGCACAGGAAAATGGAAAAATTTCAAGAGAATAAAGAGAAAAAAGAAGTCTATTTTGAAATGAATTATAAGATCATTGATAAAAAGATTAAACCAATTGTGATTCGGCTTCCCTATAATAGCAATAAACTTATGGATGGAGCAAAGAATCAGCCACCACTCAGGGACAAGAGAAGGATAGGTCACGATTTTACTAAACTAACCCTTCAAAAAATTCAATTAGGGGAAGATGACTTCCTCAATGAAAAAGGGAGGGACGTATTCTCCTAGATGATATTTAGACATGGTAAAGCTTTTTCCTTTGATTCCCAAGAAATTTGGTGTGTAGATCCATCTCTTGTATAACCAATGATAATTTTTACGATGCCAAATGTACCATGGAATCTTTGACCATTATCAATGTTGTTGAATTCCAATGAGAACATTCCAAATAACAAACTTTTTAGGGTCGTGAAGGTTGATCATTGCACTTTGTGTAATGGAAAAGCATGTAAGAAAACTAATCCATATACTTAATTATTTGTATTGGCTACCTATCAGAAGCAACAATGACAAAGCCCACTTTTATAAGAAACCAAGGATTTGATAAAAAAATTCTTGAAAGAGGGGACAATTGTATCCTCATACAAGAAGGATGTTTATAGGAAGAGAATTGGGAGAAACAAGTTTGTGCAACTATTAGTGCATCTCTTGGAATAACCTTAGGTAATCTATTTCTAGTTGATGCACATGTGACTACTTGATCCACCCAAGAGAAATGGAACATAATGCCTTACCTATGAAGAGAGATGGTGGATGCAATCCAAATATGAGTTGGTGCTGCTACAACCGGCTTCACACCAGCCAATTGAGACTTCATAGTTGATTAGAAGACCCTTTGAGCTTCCTAAATCCAAAAAAATATTGGCCAAGTACTATCGAACATGTATCCCAAAAGTTTAAGTCAAGACAGACTAGTTGCGAAATGACTAGCTCCCAAAACTTGCTATTTTTGGACATACACCTGCTGTAAAAACTAAACAGTGCTCTCAACCTAGTAGGAATCAGATACATTCCTTTTGGACATAGCAATTAGACTTAGCAAGCTTCCCAATACAAGTTAAAACACTTCAAATGATGGACTGATCATTGAGAACAAGATTCATCAATTTTTGGAACATGCCCACCATTCTCGGGGCTCTCCAGAGATAGATTAGTGAGCAGTAAAATGCAGATATCTCCCAAAGTACATAATCCAATGACATTGAAAATTTGTATGCAAAAATGAGACCGGAAGCGCTATCCTACGCATGTTAAAACACTGAAAAATATTGAGGAGAATTCGAGATATGACCTTCTGAAGTTACTGCTCTGAGTGAGTATAGGAGAGAACAAAACAGAGAAGTAGATAATGACAAATGTATAGATTCACATATGATTACAACCACATTGGCAATGAATATTTGCATAATGGGAGTAGAATGATAGAGCTATGGAGCAAGCTCTTCAATCTCTACAAAATGACGTGAAATGGTCACGTACAAGGCTTGCTAATCGCCTCTTCCTTCTTGCTCTTTTTATAGCTATTCTTGGAGGGAGTTTTGAATTCGAATTCAAATGGCTCCACCTAAAAGAGATCCCCAAAGTTAGGAGATATTCCCTCAGCTGAAAAATTCATGGTTTTAGGTAGTTAGAGCCACGAATTTGCTTTTACATCATGGATGAGGTAAGCCATCTTTTTTCTTTTTCTTTTTTCAATTACAAGAGATAAAATGTACTCTTTTACAAGAGGTGTTCACATGACTACACATGTGACTTACAAATGATCATAATATCAAGCATGTAGGCTTGGGTAAAATGCACCAAGAGCTCCCGCTCAAGCCTAACATGCTTGGCCTCCAAATAAGTCTTCAATTATCCTTGATTTCCTGCAAGCCAATCATCAACTTGAATCTACTTAACTTTGTACCATCAAGAGCTTTAATCAACATGTCTGCACATTGCATATCTATAGAGACATAGGATAGTTGAATATCCTCATATATCCACCCTTGTGAGTGTTGCATAGTTCAAACTTCCAACCAAGCTTTGATAGCTTGTGATGTCTTCAATTGGATCTCCTTCATAAGCACTAAGCTTATGATTTTGCTCGGTAGGTGTACCTGCACACTTGGTATTTTCCATCTTGAACTTGACGAGCATGTCATGCACATACTTCTTTTGTGTGATGTATATACCTGAGCCTGTGTAGATTAACTCCAATCCAAGAAAATAAGTGAGTGGTCCGAGGTCACTTATTTTGAACTCCTCCTTCATTTGAGTCTTTACCTGTTTGATTCCTTCAAGATCATTGCCTGTGATAATAATATCATCAACATACACACATAAATACATCACTTCATATCCATTCCTCTTTATGAACAAAGACGTATCCACCTTGCTAGCTTTGAATCCTTGGTCCTGCAAATAAGTCACCAGTCTGAAATTCCAAGCTCTTGGAGCTTGCTTCAATCCATACAAAGATTTTTTTAGTTTGCATACATAGTTTGGATGATGTGCATCCTCATATCCAGGAGGTTGTGCCATATACACCTCCTTAGAAATCCATCCATTCAAGAAAGCATTCTTTACATCTTGATAGAGTTTCCAATTTCTAGATGCAGCAAGACTAATGAGAACCCTAATTGTAGGCACTTTTGCAACAGGAGAGAAAGTCCCCTCATAATCAATACCATGGGTTTGAGCAAACCCTTTAGCAACTGTCTATTTATACTTCCATCTAGATTCCTCTTGATTTTGTATATCCATCGAGATACAATTATCTTCATAGATGGCTTGTTAGGTACAAGCTCCCAAGTGTCATTCTCCTTCAAGGCTTCCATTTCTTCATCCATTGCATCTCTCCAAGCTTTCTTGCTTTGTGCTTCTTCGAATGTGGTAGGTTCTTTATTGGTTGAATCCTTTGCAATGTAGATCGAGTGCTTGGTGACCAAAGAAGTATCATAACCAAAACCTCTTTGGTTTCTTCTTCTCCCTTGAAGACCTTCTAAGTGGTTGATGTGAGCTCTTGGGTCCATATGTAGCATCCTGCATCTTTGCTTTACCTTTGTTCTTCCATAGCTTTAGTCTTTCCAAGTCTTCTAGGTCAATCTCCGAATCACTTTCTTCAATCTGCTTTGGCTCCTTTGTTTGAAGTGATGGAAATTCTTCATCCAAGTCATATGGCACCTTCACTTTCCTGTCATCATCAAACCATGATTTGTTTTCATCAAAAATTACATCTCTACTCACAGAAAATCCTTTATTGGTTGGATTGTACAATCTATATCGTTTTTGGTTTTGGTCATAACCAATGGATATGCACTTCTCTGCCTTGGGATCCAATTTCCCTCTTACTTGATAAGGAATGTGAGCATAGGCTAACCATCCAAAGATTTTGCAATGCTCTAGACTAGGTCTTCTTCCATTCCACACTTCATATGGAGTTGTTCCATCTAGTGACTTAGATGGAAGTCTATTTATGAGATATGTGGCTGTAGACACAGCCTTTGCCCATAGGTAGTTTGGCAATCCCTTTTCGTTGAGCATGGACCTTGCAACCATGACAATATATATATATATATATATATATATATATATATATATATATATATATATATATATATATATATATATATATATATATATATATATATATATATATATATATATATATATATATTATATATATATATATATATATATATATATATATACTCCTCTCTGCTACACCATTGAGTTCGGGTGTATACCTTGTAGTGACTTCCGTTTTAATGTCTGTTTCATGCAAAAAGGCATCAAATTCAGAAGAGAAGTATTCTCCTCCACCATATGATCTGAGTCTTTTCAAAGTCCTACCTGTTTGGTTTTCAACAAGAGCAATATACTTCTTAAAGCAATTAAACACTTCATCCTTGTGCCTCGTGAAATACAGAATGGTCCACTTGCTACAATCATCTATGAAAGACACATAATATCTTGAGCTTGATATAGATGGCTCCTTACTTGGACCCCACACATCCATGTGCACTTGATCCAAAGGATTTTGATACATATATCCTTTCTTATTGAAAGGTTGTCTATGAGCCTTGCCGAGTTGACAAGCTTCACACTAATAAATCATGTGTTGCCTTGTGATATTAGGCAAACCAAGTACACTTTGGTCCCTGCAAATTTGTTTGAGTGTCCTCTCACCAATGTGAGAAAGCCTTTTGTGCCATATCTCCAACTCTGTAAGAGTTTGAGTTCCATAGCTAAACAAAGCTATGTTCTTTGTATCTTCCACTTCAAAAGTGAAGAGCCTTCCTGTCTTTTCTCCTTTGTCAATCCTTCGAAAGCCTTGCCTTGGGTCTTCAACATATGCTCCAAATTGGTTGAATCTCACTTGCAATCCTTTTTCAGCAATCTGTCCAACACTTATTAAATTTTTGGCAATTGTAGGGACATACAAGACTTTTCGTAAGAGGTTCATATTCCCATCTGATGTCTTCACATTACGTATCTTCTCCACTAAGTGCTTTGTGTCATTTCTTATCTGCACTTCATGCTTTTTATGAGGATCTTCCAAATTAGAAAGTAAAGCCACATTTCCTTCTACATGGTTTGAGCATCCCGAATCAATGTAAAATATGTGATCATCATCCTTACCCTTCTTCACTGATAGATTCATAACCAATAATGAATCTTCTTGACTTTGGTCCTCTGCATAGTTATTGTAGTCTCTTCTTCCTCTATGGCCACTTTGATAGTTGTTGTTGTTGTTGTTGTTGTTGTTGTAGTAGTTGTTGTTGTTGTAGCCTCCATTGTATCTGCCTCTATTTGATCCATAGCCACCTCTATTGAATCCTCTTCCTCTTGAGTTCCTCCAGTTCCTGAGACATTCTTTAGTATTATGATTAGATAAGCCACATATATTGCAAGGTTGAGACGATTAGAATCTCCCCCTGCCTTGCTTTCCACCTGCCTCTTCCTCTAGCTCTTCCTCTACCTGCAAAATTTGCTTGGAAAGAGCTACCTTCATCTTCATTCTTCCTATTCTTTGACTTTTCCTTGACCTTAGCTTTATTAGAATATAAGGTAGAAGTTTGATTACCTCTTGAGGACTCACCACCTTTGCTAATCTTTGCTTCATGAGTGAAGAGTTGGCCCACGAGTGTGTTGAGGTTGGGTACATGCATATCCATGTATAAATCCATGGCTATTGTGAATGACTCCCACTTGTCGTCTTCTTTGATTCCATTTATGATTTGTCTAATGATTTGCTCCTCTTCAATTACCTCTCTAATGCTTCCAATTTGGTCGGAAATCTCTATCTTTGTGACATAATCACTCACACTTTGCTTCGGGCTTTTCTTCATTGTTGTGAACTCCATCCACAATTGGTTCTTCCTTGCTCGAGTGTTGGAAGAGAAGAAAGAAGCAAGTGAATTCCAGGTCTCTCTTGATGTCTTGCATCCCTTGACATGAGCTAAAAGAAAATCAGAGATTGAGTTTAGAATATAGGACCTTGAAAATGCATCCTTCGAACACCAATTCGAAAGTCCTTCCACTTCTTCATGTGATGGTTGCCCTTTGTTCCTCATGGATGGCATTGCTTCATCTCCAGATATGAATCCATATAGATTCCTCCCTTGAGGGTAAGCCTCCATCCTTAGAGACCATGCTGGGTAGTTGTTTCGATCCAATTTGTCAATTGTTGATGGAAATCCATCTCCCATGTTGCTTGACTATGCTCTGATACCATTGTGAAGAGAGATGGTGGATGCAATCCAAATATGAGTTGGTGCTGCTACAATCAGCTTCACACCAGCCAACAGAGACTTCAGATTTGATTAGTAGACCCTTGAGCTTCTTAAATCCACCAAAATATCAGCCAAGTACTTTGGAACATGTATCCCAAAAGTTTAAGTCAAGACAGACAAGTTGCGAAATGACTAGCTCCCAAAACTTGCTATTTTTGGACATACACCTGTTGGAAAAACTAAACAGTGCTCTCAACTTAGTAGGAATTAGATAAATTCCGTTTGGACATAGCAAATAGACTTAGCAAGCTTCCCAATCCAAGTTAAAACACTTCAAATGATGGACTGAGCACTGAGAACAAGATTCATCAATTTCTCAAACATGCCCACCATTCTCGGGGCTTTGCAGAGATAGACCAGTGAGCAGTAAAATGCAGATATCGCCCAAAATATAAATCCAAGGACATTGAAAATTTGTATGCTGAACTTAGACATAAGAGAGCGATCCAACACACATTAAAACACAGAAAAATATTGAGTAGAACTCGAGATATGACCTTCTGAAGTTACTTCTCTGAGTGAGTATAGCAGAGAACAAAACAGAGAAGTAGATAATGGCAAATGTATAAATTCACATATGATTACAACCACATTGGCAATGAATATTTGCACAATGGGAGTAGAATGATAGAGCTATGGAGTAAGCTCTTCAATCTCTACAAAATGATATGAAATGGTCACATACAAGGCTGTTGGAGATAGACGTCTGCGGAAGCACGCGAACAACACAAGGAAGAAGAAGAAGCTTGGAGCACAACACACAAGACTGAATATATTACTAGAGAATGTACAAAGATAAGTAGCCCATTAGGGCAATAGGCGTATATACACGTCGGGGGAAAAAAACCTCCTAAAGAGGGAAAAAAGTGCCCCGGCGGTCCTAGAGTGTTCACACACATCACTACCTAAATATATCAACAAATCCCCCCTGGGAGTGATGCGGTGAACAAGGAGCTGGCACTCATGTATAAGGAAGTGCCAAGCTATGTGGAAATCACTCACAAAAGGAAGTAAGCCCAAAGCTTTGTGGAAAGCTTCAAACTTCTCCCTAGGCAGAGCCTTCGTGAAAAGGTCTGCAATGTTCTCCTGCGTGGGCACATATGCCAAGCTGATCTCCCCAGCAGAGAACCTCTCCCTGACATAGTGATAATGCACCTCAATGTGCTTAGTGCGAGCATGGAACACAGGGTTCCTCGCAACTGCCAATGCGCTCTGACTGTCAGTGAAGATGGTGGTGGCAGAAGACTGGCCAACACCCAAATCAGCCATAAGGCGTCTGAGCCACACACACTCAACAGTCGCCGTGAAAGCTGCCCTATACTCAGCCTCACAACTGGAAGTGGCCACAGTAGGCTGCTTCTTGCTCAACCAAGATATACATGAGGTACCAAGCATGAAGCAAAAATCACTGGTGGACACACGAGTGTCATAGCAACCAGCCCAATCTGAGTCAAAAAAAGCATGCAAATCTGGCGGTAGTGATCCCCCCTTGGGATAAAACAACCCAAGTAGCCGAGTACCACTCAAGTAGCGAAAGATGCGCTTAACCGCTTTCCAATGCATGACTCCTGGGCAATGCATAAACCTGCTCATCTGTGAGACAGCAAACTGAATATCTGGCCGAGTAATGCATAAGTAAATCAAGCATCCAACAGCCTGCTGATAGAGAACAGCATCAAATGCATCTCCAGCATCATGAAGACTCAATCGTAAACCTGTCTCCATAGGAGTGGCAATAGGCTTACAGTCTTCAAGGCCAAAACGCTGCAATAATGTGTCAATATATTTCGTTTGACACAAAGCCATTCCACCATCAACATGCATAAACTGAATGCCCAAATAGTGATGCAAATGCCCAAATCAGACATCTCAAATGAGGCATGCAAATCAGCCTTAAAATCAGCAATATGTGTTACAATAGGACCAGTGAGCAGCATGTCATCAACATAGACAACAATGATCAGAAGCACATCATTAGCACGCTTAACATATAAGGTGCTTTCAGTTGGACTATTCTCAAAACCATGTGCAATCAGATAGGCATGTATCTTCTCATACCAAGCACGTGGTGCTTGCTTAAACCATATAATGCCTTCTTTAACCTGCAAACCTGGTTTTCATGCCCTTTCTACACAAAGCCACGGGACTGAAAACATACACTTCTTCATGCAAATCACCATTCAGAAATGCTGTTTTAATGTCCAATTGATGTACATTCCAACCATGATGGGCTGCAAGTGCACAAATGCTGCGAACAGTAGTCATACGGCATGTAGGTGCAAAGGGTCTCATCAAAATCAATGCCTCTTTCCTGTGCATAACCCTTTGCAACAAGCCTAGCCTTATACCTGTCAACTGTACCATCAGGTTTACGCTTCAGCTTGTATACCCACTTAGTGCCAATGGCCTTCTTGCCACGAGGCAAGTCACATAAAGACCATGTACCATTCTTCATTATAGCATCATATTCAGATTGCATAACAGCCATCCAATATTCTGAATTTTGTGCTTCATCAAAAGAACAGGCTCATTCTCATCACAGAGACTAGATGCAGCCATAGCATAGCAATCTGATGCAAAGGAGGCACTATGAGAGCCTGAACGAGTACGATATGACAAAGGTGCATCTAATTTGCTGTCACGCAAAGTCTGCACCAGCCATTTTGGCATAGTTTTTGCCTGCTCAATATCAACTCTCTCATCAACAAGTGCATCATGTAAATCTGCATCAGAAATGGAATGATCTGCATCATCATATGAAACCTGCAAAGGCTGAGAAGTTGCTCATTAGGACCAGCACTAGCCTGTCCACCTGTAAAAAGAGGCATTAAAGTATCATACATGTCTTTGGAGCTAACAGATGTCTCCTTAGTACATGAAAGCAATGGCTGAATAGCATCTTCCACAAAGACAACATCACGGCTAACCAGAATGCGTTTAGTCTGTGGATGATACAGACGATAGCCTTTACTTTCAGAACTGTACCCAACAAAAATACATTTTACTGCCTTATCATCCAATTTTCTGCGATGTTGTTCAGGCACTAATGCATATGCCAAACAACCAAAAACACGCAGATGAGCAACACATGGCTTGCGGTCATGCCAAGCCTCATATGGAGTGATAGACTGCAACGCTTTAGTGGGACACCTGTTCAGTACATATGCTGCACACATGACAGCCTCAAGCCAGAAACTATGTGGTAAAGCTTGACTTTTGACCATGCACCTCGCCATCTCCATGAGGGACCTATTCTTTCGTTCAGCAACTCCATTCTGTTGAGGTGTATACGGCACTGTACACTGGTGTTTTATCCCACGTTCAGCCAGAAATGCATTAAATCTGAAGACATATATTCCCCCCCTCGATCAGAACGGAGGGTGCCCATTTTACATGCTGACAGATTTTCAGCCAAAACCAAAAACTGTTTGAAGCACATGAACACTTCGGACTTTGCTTTGAGTGGATATACCCATGCATGCCTGGAAAAATCATCAATGAAAGTCACGAAGTAAAGGTAATTTCCAAAAGAGGGTGTCTGCATAGGACCACAGACATCACTATGTACAAGCTGCAATTTCTGTGTAGCCCGAATTGAACCATCTTTGGGAAAGGAAGAACGCTGCATTTTGCCCAAAATACAGCCTTCGCAAACATGTTTTCCAGGTGCCTCAAGTTTGGGCAAAGAGGACACCATTTCAGATTTCTGCAGGCGTAACAAACTAGCAAAATTCAGATGACCAAAGCGTGCATGCCAAAGCTTTGCATCTGACATAGCCTGAGAATCATGAACTGCACATGCCGAATCATTCACAGATCTTTCATAGTCTATGAGCTTATACAACCCACGACATAAATGCCAGAAGCAATAATCACATCGCCATTTGAGAGATCATGGACTGTACACGTGTCATCAACAAATTTCACAACCAAGCCAATCTTGGCTAATGCAGAAACTGATAATAGATTCTTTTTGATCCCTGGCACAAATAAAGCATCTGACAAAGTGAAAGAACTACCATCAGTAGTAGTCAGAATGATCTTACCAACTCCCATAACAGGATAAGAGGAGTTATTGGCGCATGTGACAGTATTCCCTGTAGGGGCAGGCTCGAGTGAAGAGAAGAAACTGCGCTGCGAGGTAATATTTGGTCGCCCCACTGTCAAAGTACCAAACATCTGAGTCTACTGCAGACATGCACTGATCATGAGAAGATGGGTCAAAACTGCAGACAGTAGTAAACGCCCATTCTTCTTCTTGCACAAGATTTGCAGACTCTGTTTTTGGTGTAGAGGCCTCTGCAACAACCATTCCAGCCTCTTTCTTCTTTGCCTCTTTAGCAGCCAGTTTTGGACAGTTCTTTATAATATGATCATTTCCTTTACAGTACTTGCAGAACAATTTCTGCTTTTCTGATTTCTTCTCATCTTTATCTTGGTTCTTCGATTGTGCAGCATTTGCAGATTTCTGCTTACTAGTAGAAGAGCTCCATTGTCCTTTGCCCTTCTGACTAGCCAGGAAAACTTGATCTGCAACACGCATAATGGACCTGTTCTGCCTGGACTGATCTTCCTGCAACAGTACAGAGACTAATTCCTCAAATGACAAGGCATTCGGATTGCCTTTCATCATCAACCGAAGAGTAGAGGCAAAACTCTGATATGAATCAGGAAGACCATTCAGAACGGTCTGCACAAGTGAGCTATCTAGTATAACCTCTCTCTTGTTCTTTGTTAAGGGGACAAAGTGCATTTAATAGAGCACTTTTTAATAGGCTGAAGTAGGCTTTTCTTTTTAGGTTGAGTTAGGATCATCTCTCTCTTCTGCACAAAGAGAGACAGGAAAGCCACTTTCCACCTCACCAAATCCGTCCATCTATATGAATTAAAAAATGACATTTCTGAAAAAGTCTCATTTTCAGCTATTCATTATTCAAAATGGCCCATACTTTTATGCATATGTCAAAAGTTACTTTTTTTAGTTTACTTTTCATAAAAAATACTTAAAAGAAACATACTTTTCAAAATCCCTCCAAAACTTAAGTGCCACATCATCAAACTCGTAACTTTGGTTGCCCCAAAACATGAATTTTTGAAAAAAAAACCTTTTTTTCACTTTTAAACACTCGAAAAAGTCATATTGACCTATCCATACACCAAAACACGCTTTTCTCTTGCAATACAACTAGTGTACATGCCATTCGAGCCATCTCTATGATTCTTTCTATTCTGTGCTTGAGTTTTGGAACATTATGGTGCTCACATGTATTATGAACATGACACCAACACCAACGCATGATCCTCATTCAATGAGTGTACATGTTGTGTTCCTACAGAATTTGCACCGACAACTAGAGGTAGCAATGATAAAGATTCTCAAATGAACAACGTGTAGCTAGAGATAAGAATATTGATCTTTGGGTCAATGGTGCATCCGTAGATCCAATTTCTACTTTTCATCCTAGATTCCATAGTATCTCCACGTTTCTACAATTCCTTGGTAGCAGTGAAGCTGGACTGCTAGGTTATTGCAAGCGATTGTCTAACCATTCAACAACTACTGCAAATTATTGGATGCAACAATGTCATCACAACCATTTGAAGATACACAGTTTAGAAAGCGTTGTCGAATCTCTTGAAGCGCGCAATCATATACTCCAACAAGATGTGGAAGAAAAGGGGAGTACAATTACAAAGTTAAAAGCCAATCTAACACAACTAAAAGAGACTCCACTTGGTATGAGATATAGGAAACCACCCTTATCATCCTTTCAAGCTCTTTCAACTGGCGATGGAGCAAGGAAGCAACGTGTTTATGCACTTAGGTTCGTGTTTCACTTGTTTATTTTTGTCAAAAGACTTTTAGATTGAGTTTCTTATTGAGCAGGTCATTTGTTGAAGATGCTAGTGCTTCATCAACAATAAAGAATCAATTGAGTTTTCTAAATTCTTGTTTAAGAAAAAAACATGTGCTTATGATTTTGGAGTCACCAATAGGAAATCACATCAAGACCCAATAGGAAATCAAATCAAGCAATTAAAGATTTTGCAGGCAACTTAGAAGATATAATTACTCCTAGGGAGGTACGGATGGTATGTGATGAAGTAGGTGTTAGTACTAGAGCATACATTGCATTGTATAATCTTTTGAAGTAGGCACTACAAAACAAAGGTATTTTGTAAAGTATATTTCCATGCCCTTACAAGGTATCTCTAAGGAAGAAGATGACCAATGAGGATGTTGCTAATACTCTTGGCAATTACTTGCATATAGATGTTATGTCTGCATCCATTTATCATTCTGCTAAATCAAAGAGAGAGTTGAAAAATTCATCGAGGAAGGGATTCATGTACACAAAGTACAACAACATATTTGTCAATTTGGAGAGGCTTCAAAAGGAAATGGTTAAATATTACAAATCTACAATTCGAGGTATATCTATTTCTGTGATAATTACATTCATAGTATTTTTATTAACATAACGTTTGTTATCTAATGTATATTGTGGTTACAGACTCAAATTTATATTGAAGCTAGACAAATGTCATATCATAAAGGGACGATGTATGGAGAAACTTAGTGTGACACTCATGAATGAAGCTATGGCTCATGCCATTATTGATGAAAGTGAAAACTCTATCCATCACTTTACTTACAGTGTTCAATCCGAGAAAGGTATATGGTGGTTAGGTGCTATTGAGGTACCTAAACAATCCAATGATTTTCTTGCATGGATTTTTAGTAGGACCCCATGGATCACAGAGGTGATAACTTCTCAAGTTCATGGTGCAAAAATCAATGTTGAAGGCCTAGGTGATTTTGAGGTAGAGTGGCACTTGGGTGGAGACTTAAAGACTATCAAATGCATGTTGGGGTGCAAACAAGGTGCATCTGCTCTCTATCCTTGTTCATATTGCACAGGAGGTTATAAACAAACAAAGATAAAACAAAATAGCATAGAGGATTTAACTGATGACACAGATGGATCTCAATCTAGTGAATGGGATATACCTTAATTAGGTGTCCCATGTTAGGTACACCTAATCGTGACATATCGAATAAGGATTGGAATCCCCATTATTCCATTTCCTTTAGTTAATGTTCAATTTTGCACATTGCAGGCCTTCATAAGAATGTTTGATCGACTATTGAAGCTCCATATAGAATATGCATTTTCCATGAGGCCAGTTGATAAATCTGTACAAGCTATAAAAAAGTTTGAGGAACTCCTTAACTCAATTGGTTGTCATGGTGGAAATGTAACCCTAGTTGTTAAAAAAATTGGGGAATCTCAAGAAAGTTTACAACAAGTGTCAATGAGAGGGAATAAAGCAAGAAATTGTTTTTAGAAGAGGTACTAGCACTCAAAATTATGAACATCATGAGCTGTGGAAAGAGCTATGCATTATCACAACAGACAATGATTCTCGAGTTGATCTTTGTAATAAGAGAAAGAAGGTTTGGTCATGCTTAGATAAGTTGGTGGGCTTAATGGGTCTTACTAGCTCTAGTCATATTCAACATCAATGGTTTCAAGAGACATTAGTGGATTTCACGAAGTGTTTCATTCAATCTTGGAGAGAGAGCAATATAGCACACTACATTGTAAATCTATATGATCTCAAAATTGTTCATTGCACTTACTTTTTTCCAATGTACTTAATAATTTTTTAGCATATTTTATTCGCACATGGAGCATTTTTCATGCATCGATATGGTCATTGGAGATTTTTAGTATCCAAGAAATGGAGAAGTCAAACTAGAAAGTGAGAGGTGTGTACTTCAAAAACACGTGACATGGTGGTGGTCCAATGCAATCAACTATATGGAGGAGATGTTTAATTGATTTTATCGCACTACATTCTCAAGACAATTTTTTTGTGAAATGTGTTAGGGAGTCACATTTGGAAAAACTTGCAAGACGGATGTAACACAACATTGCAGTGAGAAATGGAAGTCATCATCAGGACCTCTCCATCATGCTCAGTGGGGGTGCTAAAAGACAACGAGAAGGCTTGGCTTGGAAGTAAAATGAAATCAATATATCCCATTATGTGATAGATCATACGATTAATATAATCTTGATATCAATGTGTTATTATTTGTATTATTATATTATGTTTCTAAACTGGTTTTGTCCATTCTAGTGTGAACAGACAATTTTAAAGGAAACTCTATAGATAGAGAGAACTTAGTCCATTTCACACTTTTGCAACTCAAGAGAATGGCGTGCACCAAGCAAACTACAAGGAAAGATCGCATGGTATATCCTAGCCATGTTCAAGGAACTCAATGCCCACCATGGCGGCAACCCCCTCAGAGACCCTCAAGTGGTTCCCAAACCACTTCTAGGCCTAACTCACATGATGGCACACCATCTGGGAGCACTCCATCACGAGAATATGAAGTTTCTAATAAACAAAAGGATTGGTCTCAAGGACGATCAGATTCAAATTCTAATGATGAGCTATCAGAGAGGACAGCCATCAAGGCAAGACCCAAACAAGTAGCAACTAGGCCGGTTATATCGGAGAGTGCCTTCGATGGAGAACCATCAACTAATGAGGAAAGCAGCACTTATCCACCATGGAATGAAGTGCGCATTCCAACGAGCCCATAGGATAACGCATGGAAGAAAAACACTTCCACAAGGACAAGGACAAATACCAACAGAGGAGGAAAGGGAGAAAAGTCAACATGCATGTCAACAAGATAATGTGGGAGATGAAGCTTGACCCTCACATTGGGCAAATAGGAGGAAAAAGAATTATCAACCATGACGTAGACCTCAACGATAAGGCACTACAAATACAGTGGAGACACTACAGAGCATTTGCAGAGATAAGGCACTATAAAAAATTAGTTGAGCTTCTAATACCATGAAGAGCATTTGCAAGTGGTAAAGGAAGAACTACAAACCTATTGTGCAGGTTTATGAATACAAGGGATAACACTAGAGGCACTTCAAGAGGCAGCAGAGGCCTAGCTCATCTCCGTGCTTGAAGATTCTAACCTATGTGCTATTGTTGCAGAGCAAAGGAGCACTAGAGAAGGGCCCCAAAATTTTCAAATTAATGGGCTTATTTTTTCTTCTTCGAGGTCTTAGAGTATTCCCTCAAAGCCATGTAAATGCACTAGAGGAGTCCTCTAGATGCATAATCTCAACTTGTTGTAAAATATCCCTTGTAAATTAGTAGGAACTTCACTTTTTTAGTAATAAAGTGCCGGTCTCTTGTGTGAAAGGATCAAACTTAAGGCACATGTATATAAGTCACTTTGTGACTCTTTGTAAAGACTTTTTGCCATTTTGAAGAAGGAGCTCTGCTGAATTTTCGAATTTGCCTCTTTCTTGAAGAATTCTATCTTCTCTTTGATCCTGTATGTGTGTGTAATGCTTGGAATGTGTGTGTAGGACTATTGTCTACCCCTCCCCACTGTTTTTGAGCTACTGTAGTGTGTGTGTGAGCTTGTAGGAGTTGTGGCATGGATGTGGGTGTTTCCCGCCATTTACTATTTTGGTCATAACTTGAAGCAGAGTTGTCAGAATTGAGTGAAAGCACTTGCAATAGCTGAGTCTCGTCAAGAGCTTCGAAACGAGTACCCTATTGACTATATTTGGAGTTGGAAACTGGGAGAAATCCTTGATTAACTGAAAATTGTTGTAAGAGGTATCGCGGCAGACACTTTCAGTCTTACAGTGTGTTTGAGAGGTGGATTAGCTTTTTCTCACACATTTCAGTCAAACCACTTCATTTCCCATCATGTGTGCACATGTCTTCATACACTTGGTTAGGTAGTTCGATCGGATTGACATTTAAATGTGTGTTAATTTCCCACTATACGCACTTGTGTTGCAAATGAGGTATAGTCTCTTTGGCACAAGTCCTTGAGTCTTCTTGACTTAGGTACACACGTTTTTGGCGCCGTTGCCGGGGAACACACAGCCAAGGTGCCTTCGTGATGGTTATAGATCGAGTGTGATAGAATCGTACTTGTAGAAGTGAACTCGTTCCGTGGCAAGTAGTCAATCAATTCAGCACTTGTTACTTCACATCACGGAGGTGTGTGTAATAAGTTTTAGGTTTAGGGTTAGTAGGAAGGGAGAGAAGGAGGAGTTAGGGTTAGGTCAGAAGGAGAGGAGAAGTGAAGAAAGGTGAAGTAGGAGTAGACCAAGACCACTAAAAAAGCCCAAAAAACTGCCCAAAATTGGTAGTGTTCAGTTTCTGTCACAAAAACTATAAAAACTAAAAAATCTGACTCATTTGACACTTCATTGTGTTTTGGTATCGCCCGAGAGCAGCGACCGGTATCGTGTGCTTAGGATCGTGCAAATCAGGCCTTCAAAGCTAGGTTTTAAGCTCAAGGTGCAAGCAAGACAATACAAAGGTAAGGTTCCACAAAGATTATCTGATAAAAACACACTAAAAGTGCATAAATGAGTGATTAAATGCATGCGCGGTATCGCGGGGGGGGGGGGGGAAACTAGTTGTTAATTGAATTTCTTTGTGAGGGACAGGGACCTAGGAGTGAAGAGGTGTGTGAGGTGCAAGGGGGTGCAAAACTTCTTGATTTTTTTAGACTTTTTGGCTTGAGTATCGCGATCGGTTGAGTTTTGGTATCGCGATACCAAAATTCCCTTGTATTGCGATACTCACCGTGGTATCGTATCGTCGGGTACCAGTCCAGGTATCACGATACCATTGTGGTATCGTGTCGCCAGATTGGTATCGCGATCACACTTTACCATAGAGGTATCGTATCGTTACCTACTGCGGTATCGTATCGCCCACTTGCCAGTTCCGTATCGCAATACCATTTCAATATCGTATCGCCTGTGAACTTGGTATCGTATCGTCCCTAATCGTAGTATCGTATCGTTAATCCCAGCAAGTATCGTATCGCCCACTTCCTAGTGTGGTATCGCGATACCACAACTGTTATCGTATCGTACAAGTTGGTGGTATCGTATCGTTGCTTGTTCTGGTATCGTATCGTCTCATTGTCGGGGATCGTATCGCTATACCAAGTAGTGTCGTATCGCGGTGTCTCTGGTATCGTATCACAGCAAAGTCCCGTATCGTATCGTTTGCTACCCAAGTATCGTATCGTGTAAAAGAGGTGGTATCGTATCGTGACTAAAATCAGTATCGTATTGTCGCATGTGCTCAGGTATCGTATCGTGAGAATTGTTGGTATCGTATCGTAGCAATAGTCCAGTATCGTATCGCCTGCTGCAGAAAGTACCGTATCGTATAAACTCCAACTATCGTATCGTGGCCATTGTGGTATCGCCCAGTGCAATATCGCCTGGAAGTGGTATCGGCCAGAGTGTTTGAAGCATATTGTCAGGTGACTAGAGGCTTTGGAAGAGATACTCAAGGAGAGTCTCTGAGACTTAGAGAGACTTAGGAGGGTGAATGAACTTGAGGTCAGGGAGAGTGCTAAGTAGCCGAAGAAGTGTCATATCCTCAGTGGGAAGTGCTGCCCAGGTTAGTCACCACTCCGCCTATTCAGAGACCTCTAGTGATTCCGAGGAGGAAATACCCATGGCTTTGAAAGACATGCAGGGTCCAACACCAAATAGAAATTTCATGACTACTGTTGAGGGAGACTACCGTACTTCCTTACAGTATGTGTCTACCAATGCCTAGGAGATCCCCATCTACCTGGATGGCTTAAATAGATCTGTGGCAAGGATGGTAACTTCCATGAATGCCACGATCGTACCTCGACATGTTGTCAAGTACGAGGGAGGAGCATACATAGACAAAATTGGTCACATCTACATTGTGACTGAATTTCCTGAGATGATCAATGAAAGGGGAGATTTTGTAGAACCAGAAAACTCCGGAAGAACACACCGTGAAGAGCTAGTGACCACCCCTAGGGGCAGGTCCCAAGTATCACGAGTCTTGAGAGGAGATTTAATACCTCAAGACGATTACTTATTGGAAGTTTATATGATCCATGGATCTGACCTATTGCTTCAAACAGACTTACCTGCTCTAGGGAGAGAAGAAAGTCCCATGACCTTTTATGAGCTGAAGGATCCAGAAGATGAAGCTAGACTAACATACTTGGACAAAAATCAGCGAAGATATTGGACCGTGAGTGCTTTAGACAGGGCTCGGCTGAGATACATGGGTGTGCCTGTATTTCCTCAGAGAGATCAGGCCACTACTTCGCAAAACCCTTTTGGAAACCAACAAGAGATGGAACATACCACGTCAGGACAGACCAGCCAACGAAGTGTGCCCAACCGTACTCATGTACAATTTGCAACTCCAAGAGTGCAAACACACAATCAGGCCCATGCAGGGGTAGGAAATCAGTACCGACCACCGGTAGGAGGACAACCTGGAATACCTCCAATAAGACCAGCTGTCCCAGTCGCCCAGACCGCCTGAACCAATGAGAAGACTGAGACCTATCCAAGTGGCCAAGTGTGTAAGAAATCACTACGATGGATTGGGGGAACCTTACGATCACATTGCCGAATTTAAACAAGTTCTACGGGCAGAACAAGTAGACTTCTTTGTGCAGTATGAGTCTTTTGGACTCAGCCTCACAAGAACGGATCTAACTTGGTTCCAATTTAGAAACATGGAACAATTCTTTCAAGAATTCATTGGGAAATTCACAAAGAGGGGGATTAAACACAATTTTGCGTCGTTAATCCACAGTTTTAAACAAAACCCTAATGAAACAGTGAAAACAGTTGCACGAAGATTCAATCAGTATGTGGATAGATGTCCAGTCGCTGAGAGACCCACACAACAAAAAATGATTTCATTATTTTTGGATGGACTCACAAACGGAACTCTAAGAACGCTAGTGTACGTGAAGAGGTTACAAACCTTGAGTGAGTGCCTTCAAGAGTGCATTGATTTGGAAGATAACCTAGCCGAGGACCTCAAAAGTACAGCCAGCCTCACTAAGACAGAGGATTCAAGGAGTACCATTACATCCAACTCCAGTAACATGGAAGAATTAGCGAAGCTATTAGCAAAGAAACTAGGAGTCCATGGACAAAGAACGTACCAACATCCAGCCCAAAGAGTGCCTATGCTACATAGATGTAGCTTATGTGGAGGAGATCACCCCACACACTTGTGTGTGCGAGTAGGAACTAGTGCACAACCTATGTATCCATACAACAGACAACACCAACAAGAGACTTCCTTGTACTGCCACATAGAACAAAAATACACCAACCACACTACAGAAAACTATCCATTCAATAGGCAAGCACGCCCTTTCCAACCACCACAGTATCGACCATATGGATACCCACCTAGAGAGCCAGGCAGAGAGATACCAAGATACAATCCCTATCCAACACTAGCAGGAGCACCAAAGCCTTATGAACCGGCACCATATCCACCACCATAACCAATGCTAGGACCCCAACTGTCGCAACCTCAACAATTAGTACCTGTGAAGTATGCTCAACCAGAAGAAAAACTTGGAAAGAGCCATTGTCCCAGCATCGACAATGACCAACATAGAATCAATAAACCCTGGATATGAACCGCCACTAGGAGATTACTACCCATACGAAGCCAACATGTTAGAATATGAATCAGCATATGATGCAACTTATTATGGATATGAAGGCTATGATCAGACTTATGGAGCAGAGACAGCCACTTTAATGTATACGGCTCCTAAAGCACAACCAACCATGAGACCAACCATTAGACCACCTATACCAAGAGGACCATGTTATAGATGCGGAGGAGACCATTTTATTAGGGAGTGCCCTCGACCTTACAATCCTCCACCACCTAGGACTTGGGAAGGATATTGTAGTGATTGCGGAAAGGAACATCTTTTCAGAGACTGCCCTAAGAATCCAACAAAAATCCAAGATACTACACCAATCAACGTAATTGAGGTCATAGAAGGATCTGGAAGTGATAAGGAGTACACAGTGCCATTAAAGGCCATTACAAGAGCTCAAACGATGCAACAGAAGGGCAAACAACCAGAACAGAAACAAGAGAGTAATAACACAGTAAGCCCTAAGACTCTAATAGTTGAGGATTCTGAGGACCCACGTGAGAAATCCCAGAACACAAAAACACAAAAATGGAAGGAAAGACGAGAAAAACTCAAAGATAAATGGGCAAGAAATAAGAGTCTAGACAATAAAAAACAAACCAAAAACAAGAATGAGCATAAAGAACAAAGGACTCGGAAGGAGATTCCTGAGCCACCACGTACCCAAGAGGTAGAGAATCCAGGATCAATTCTAGCTGACCCAAGACCAGATGATTTAGACATGTGGTTGAAATCTTATCAAGCTAGAATTAAAATGGGCCCAAATATAGAGCAGCATGAAAAACTCTACCCTCAAGGGGAATTAGAAAAAGAAAGATTGGCGATATGCAGAAAGCTTATAGAGGTAGCACAAGCAACCCTAGAAAAGACTATCCCAATTCTACCAGAGACAAGTATTGCACATAGTCAATACGAAGAATGCATCAAATCCAAGGATAAAGAACCTAGAAAGAAGGATGACCAAGGTGAACCAATAAAAACACAAGATGAACCTGTGTCGATAATACCAGACCTAGAGGCAGATTGGCCAAAGGACTTATGGAATAGAACTGAGAAGAGCAATGGAAGAAAAATGGAGTAAGTCAGCCTCCTTTTGATGAAATAGATGTGGAAGATTGTCAACCCCATCCCAATCTGGAGGAAGTTTATGAGGAAGTATCGAGACTCGATAGAAGTAGAGAGGAAACCCTAAGCATTTTAACATTGCCTAATTACATGGGAGAATACGAAAATAAGTCTATAATAATACGAGCACCCACAGTACATGGGAAAGAAAAAGGAAGCTCAGAAGAGAGCACACAATCTAACAGAACTAAAGAAAACAAAAGTACAATGCAAATTGACGGTGGAAGAGTTACTTCAACTTAAGCCACAATTATGGAGGAAGTTAGCAAACCAATTAGAACCAAAGCCAGAAAAGGAAGAAATGAAAGGAAAGGGAAAAGAAAACACCTCTACTATACAAATCCCAGTAGACAAAGTGGGAGAGTTTAGTGAAGGAGACGAAGGTAATACGTGTCTACCGGTCACCCACAATGGGTACATGACCAAGGCTATCCTAGATACGGGAGCTGGGGTAGGAATTGCCACCAAGGAGATTTGGGAAAAATGGGGAAAACCAACCTTACGACCCACACGCATGAAGCTCCAATTAGCAGACGGTCATGTGGAGAAACCCCTAGGGATATTGGAAAGAATCAAATTAACCACCTGTGGAGTAGAATTTGAACACACGTTAGCCATTTGTAAGTTTGAGAAAGCTAACAATTATGAGATGACACTAGGACGACCCTTCATGAGACAAATGCGGGTAGTGCAGGATTGGGGAAGAGATTCGTTGTACGTGCAACATCAAGGAAACACCACCAAGATAAACTTGCACACATTTGCCTATCGAGATGTCCTTCCACTACAATGGAATCCGATACACAAGGAAGAAGATGACCTATCAATCCATAGTGCTAGATCGAGCGATCAATCCTGGATGCACGAAGATGCCCAGTTATGGATGTGCAAAGAAGCCAAGAAAGAGGAGAGTAAAAGACAACAATGGCCGATAGGACATCCCAACTACCGATCAGTATAGGACCCAGATTACATGCCTCAAATCTTTCCGAAAGAGATCTTTGAACCACAGGGATGGATGGAAATCTTAGCCACCTTAGATGTGTGCGTAATGAGGAAGTCTTGACAATGAACGAGTGTATAGATGAGGACGGTTATGAGGTGAATCTTTATATGGTTGTCCTTCAAGAGGTAGAAGAAGGTGAAGTTTTGGAAAAGGAGTGGAAAGAGGAATATGAGAGTATAGAAATGGAACCGGAATTCGATTCCGAAGAAAGCTACCTGGACACCATTCAAAACAGAGAGAAACAGAAACCTACCAAGATCTTAGCAATCGAAGCTACTCCCACGGTACAAAAGCAAGCTGAAGACAAGAGTAAAATAGGACCTGATCCTGATTCGTTTGAAGTCCCTGAACATTTTAAAAAATACGAAGTAGAAGAGAGGAGGGTAGCCATTCAAATGCCTAGACGAGAGACACGAGACGGAGAAGCATACGACAACAAAGAACAAACCAAAAAAATTATTGTAATAGTAGAAGACGGAGAAGAGCGATGCACATATATTGGTAAAGATGTATCGGAGGAGGAGGAAGAGGAACTCATACAACTTATCCGAGAATACCGAGACGTATTCGCATGGACCTAAAAGGATCTCAAAGGCGTAGAACCCAGTATTTGTTCTCATCGTATACCAATGACGGCAGACGCAAAACCATCCAAACAACACCCTTATACGTACAATGAGGTTTATGCAGCAAAAATTAAGGAAGAAATAGACAAACTACTAGCGGCAAGATTCATATATGAGATAGAACATACCGAGTGGGTATCGCCATTAGTAGTTGTGCCTAAGAAAAATGGAAAACTGAGAGTGTGCATCAACTTGAAAAAGGTGAATGCAGCCACCATACGTGATAGCTACCCATTACCCATCACGGACCATCTATTGGAGAGGGTAGCAGGAAAGGAGGTCTATAGCTTCTTGGATGGATTCTCCGGATACAACCAAGTAGCTATTGCGACTGAGGATCAACATAAGACCGCATTCGCAAACGAATGGGGAGTTTATGCTTTCAGAGTGATGCCTTTTGGACTCACTAATGCACCTGCTACTTTCCAACGATTGATGTGTCATGTTTTCAAGGAATTTTTGAAAAAAAGCATGGAAGTATATGTAGATGACCTATGCACGTACTCCAATCAAAGACACGATCACATTCCCGAGTTGAGGAAGATATTCAATAAATGTAGACAGTACAGAGTCTGTTTAAACCCAGAGAAATGTGTCTTCATGGTGAGGCAAGGAAAAATCTTAGGACACATACTCTCAAGAAATGGAATATCCACGGATGAGGACAAGATCAAGGTCATCTTAGAGCTGCCGAGACCTAAAAATGTGAAGGAGGTGCAAGCCTTTATGGGACATTGTGGATATTACCGTCGGTTTATTCACATGTATGCCATAATAGCAAAGCCCTTGTATGGTCTCTTAACTCAATTTACTTGGACAGAAGAGTGCGAAAAGGCATTCAATGAGTTGAAAAAGAGGCTTAGCACAGCCCCAATTCTGAAAACACCAAACTGGAACAAGCCTTTTCATATTCATGTTGATGCTTCTAATTATGCCATTGGATGTATCTTAGCCCAACCAGCTGATGAAGGGAAGCTTGATCATCAAATTGCCTATGCGAGTAGACAACTGAATCAAGCGGAAAGGAATTATACCACTACTGAACGAGAAGGGTTAGGAATGGTCTACGCAGTGAAGAAATTCAGACACAACCTCTTAGCCAACAAGTTCAAGTTCTTCATAGACCATCAGGCTTTACTATACTTAGTCAATAAACCTTGTAACACGGGAAGGTTAGTAAGATGGTTCTTACTACTAATGGAGTTCGACTTTGAAGTGGTAGTAAAAAAGGGAAACACTCATGTAAGAGCAGACCACCTTTGTAGGTTAACACACGGAGAACCACCAAGTGGAGTACCCGATGATCTGCCCGACACTTATTTATTTAATCTAGAAGTTTGTCCAAAGTGGGCAGAGAAATTGATCCCTATACTCACCCATGGCCCTCAACACTCAATCAACAAGGATAGCAAAAAGGAAATTCTTCAATCAAGGAATTTACACATTATTGTTGGAAGTGTGTACTATAAGGAACCCAATGGAGTATTACTAAGATGTGTCGAGGAAGATGAACAAAAACAACTAATCACGCAAGCACATGTAAACAATTGGAGAACACACCAAGGGACTCATGGAACCATTCGAGAACTAAAAAGGTTAGGAGTGTACTGGCCTGACATGCCCAAGGATGTTCATGAATACGTGAGTAATTGTGCAGAATGTCAGGAGACAATCCCAGAGGATCATATGTCTTTACCTTTCTCAACCATAGCGCCCAATTGGAGTAAGACATTGGTTAAATTCTTAAAGACAAAAGAGCATGAGGAAGGAACTAGCTTGGCAAGAAAGCGATCCCTAGAAGAAATGAGTAAGGATTATACACTTATAGGAAAACAACTATTTAAGAGAGGAAAGGATAACCAATTGCGATTGTGCGTACATGAAGGAGAATATCTACCCATATTGGAGATGGCACATGCAGGTGCTGCTGGAGGTCATTTTTCAGCTGAGAGAACTGTAAAAATGATTCTCTTTGCGGGTTTGTGGTGGCCAACTCTAAATATGGATGCGGAAACCTATGTAAGAACCTGTGAGACATGTCAGAGGGCTAAATACCCAATTAGGAGAGATGACATGCCATTAAGACCTATGGTGTCTGCTAGAGCATTCTCGAAATGGGGTATTGACTTCATATGACCTATCAATCCACCGACCAAAGGATCACTACGGAGTACATCATAGTAGCCACTGATTACTTGACCAAGTGGGTAGAAGCAAAAGCCACTAGAAAGAATGATGCTCAAACTACTACCAAGTTCCTCTTTGAACATGTTTTCACCCGTTTCGGACTACTAATCGAGATCGTGAGTGACCAGGGAACACACTTCCTTAACGAAGTAATCGAGTCGCTAATGAATGAGTTTTTAATGATTCATAAAAAATCAGCCCCATACCATCCCCAAGCCAATGGACAAGCTGAGAGTTCCAACAAGGTACTGTCTACAGTATTGACAAAGATTGTCAATAATGGAAGGTCTGATTGGGACAAGCAATTGCATCATGCAATTTGGGCCTTCCGAGTAGCATATAAAACGGCTATTGGAACTACCCCTTTCAATTTAGTGTATGGACAGAACACAATTTTGCCAATTGATTTTTTAATCCCAACCTTGCGAGTGGCACAACACTACGAATGGAACGAACATGAATTATCCCAACAACTAGACCAAATCGAGAAACTACATGAAACTAGATTACAAGCAGTAGCAGGAATCTATGCAGCTAAAATGAGATAAAAGGCATATTACGATGCGCACATAAAGGACAAAGGACTTAAAGAAGGAGATTTAGTCCTAGTTTATACATTAAAGCAACATGCCAAGAAGTTGCAAAAACGGGGATACGGACCTTTAATCATTAATCGAATCTCGACAGGTGGTGCAGTTAATCTAGCCACCCTAGATGGGGACATTCTCCCAAACTACATCAATGGATGTAGACTGAAACGGTTCATGGAACCTTTAACGGATCAAATGTTAGCACGATTATTAGGTGCACAAAATAGGAAGAGGGAAGAAGAACGGATTAGAGAGGAATCTCGGCAAGAAGCACTAGAATGCATTAGGAAACGGAAAGAATGGATTAGGCAAAGAGATGAACGATATCTCCAAGGAGAAGAGCCTATCCCTTTGGCTAATTACCAAGTCCGTAATTCAGACACAACGGAGGCTTATAGATCATAACCTTATCTAAACCTAGGGATTGGGAAGACAAAATACAAATTGATAAATGCATTGATAGACTCAGGAGCAAGACTTAGTTGCATACGTGACACAATCATATCTGCGAATGATTACGAGTCCAATAAAAGCCCAATTGAAAGGAATTGGAGGTCAAACCCTAAAATGCATTGGAACAACAGTAGTATCCCTCCACCTAGGAAATTCCTCCATGGAACAAAGAGTCTTAGTGTGCAAAGATGAGGATTTAATAGAAGACTTAATCCTAGGACAGGACTGGATCATTGAGAATGAGGTGTGTATCTGTAACATAATCCTGGTAGGAGATGGTTGAACCACACCCTAAGAGAGAGGATTAGGAAGTAATCCTCAACCATGGCTTTTGGGGCAAGTGGTTAGCCCATCACATTCCTAACCAAGAGGTTGTGAGTTCAATTCCTTACATTGGTATCAGAGCCTAGGAAGTAGGCTTGGGAAGGGTGGAATGACCCAATGACCTCTAAAAAAGGCGCTTGGGCACTCTACCATGTGAAAGGGTAGGAATTGTGGAAGGCGCGCGCGTCGGTTTCAAGGATGGACCTTACAATGATTGGGGTGTATCTCTCAATCCGTAGGTCGGATTGAGGCGTGTAATATACCGTTGGAAAGCTCTCGGAACAAACTTTCCAATGAGCTAGCTTGGAAGTGTGAATTCCTTGGAAATCCTTGGGTGGCACTTGATTGAGTGTTCAAGATACCAAGCATGGGTGAGAACAAGGTTCAAGACTGAGGTTGAGAACAAGGGCTCGAGACACCAAGGTTGCGAACAAGAAGGTTCAAGACACCAAGGTTGAGAGCAAGGGTTCAAGAGACCAAGGTTGCGAACAAGGTTCAAGAAACTGTGCGAGGTTGAGGAACATCAATTCAAGGGCACCTAGGGAGTTCAAGGGACTGATCACCGAGGCTAGAGGGATACAAGAGTAGATCATTGAGGACAATGATCGACCAAGGGGGGAAGAATGTAACATAATCCTGGTAGGAGATGGTTGAACCACACCCTAAGAGAGAGGATTAGGAAGTAATCCTCAACCATGGCTTTTGGGGCAAGTGGTTAGCCCATCACATTCCTAACCAAGAGGTTGTGAGTTCAATTCCTTACAGTATCCATCTAGCTCAAGGCTATATTTCGGCGAAGATAGGGCATAAGGAGATTTTCAGTTTATTAGGAGAGAAGCCTTTACTTCAACCAAAGGTAGTCAAGAGTTCTGAGAGCTGCCAAGAAAAGACACTGGAGAGTGATCCCAATACTCACATCTCAGAAACCAATCTAGGAGACGCAGTTCAGATTCTACAATGTCTACAGAAGAGTCGAAATCACCACATTCAGGAGAGGAACAGCAAGCCACTAAGGAAACCGACTCTCGGGAAGCTACTCAACAAGCCAAAAGACCACTATGGAGAATGACTAGCAGATATTGGTATCAAGGAACTAACAAATACAAGTGGGTACGCAAGGATCAGGTGCAAAACGAGGAGACGGCAGCACCCACTCATAAGAAGAAAACTGAAATCAAAACATCAGCTTCACCAAATTCCAAACAAACAGGCCTCTTGCAAATATGGCTCCCCAAGCCTTTGATCGAAGCTCAAAAAGCACGACATCAGATATGGATTCCCAAGAAGGTTACACAGGCAGCCAAGCAGGCGATAAGCATTCAAGAGGATGCAATACATCAGATAAGGCGAACAATGAAGCCAAAAGAGACTTGTCCCAGAAACAAGAAAAGAATCGTCTATACCAATAGAATGCTAGTGGAAACAAAGAAAACACATGCAGTCCGAGAAATCAAAGAAAGAAAACGTACCATTCAAGTGCTCACGAAATGGATTTGGAAACCCAAGCAACTGCAAGGAGCGGACCAGCGAAAGGACAAAGATCCCAATTGCACTCATGAAGTGTCTAATGCACCTAAAGTATGCATAATAGGACCACATTACAAGGCCACGCATTCGGCACATGATGCACTTGATAAAACTAGTGGTGCACATTCTCCAGGAGAAATTAGGTCATAGCTTCAACTCTCCTAGGAATGGACTTACTATGTACATAAATAAAAGCTTCGACTATACTAACGCATGTCTTCTTTCAGGATAAGTAATAAAAAGAAAAAAAAATGTGGTAAGAGATCTCACTCATAGAACCATGGGGAGACAGAGTAATGGACGACAATAATCACTACGATGCACTACACTGTTGCTTACTTTCCTTTGAAGCTAATGCACTTTTCCTTACAAGTGCAGATGGCTTCTGAAGATTCCGAAGCAACAGTACCAGAGGAAGTGATGGAATTCCCACTCCAGAGTATCACAAAGGCAAGGACACTGGTTTCGCGAAGATCAACTAGCTGGGGAGTACCTCTTCCTGGCAACGATCAAAATTATGGATACAGATCATCAATTTCCAATCATGTCACAGGATTTTTGAATACTACATGCACTCCCGTCTATCGAAGACATTATGAAGAAAGCGGGCATTCATAAGTATTTTGAATTGCCCATATATAAGCCCGACTTCCAAAGATGCACACAAATCATGAATACTTTACAACCAGCGCTGCATGATCCCTTGGTGCCTGAGGCTCGAGTGATGGATAAAGTAGGCGAATGGGTTGTCATTCAATTCACACATGACTTGATTAAGGAAGCCTTTGGCTGGGAAAAGGATGGGACTACAGTAGTAAAAGAAGAAAGCCAAGGTGCAAAGACCAAAACATTTACAGACATTAACCGAGTAGACATAGAAGAGGGGGTCAGACTAATCCACCAACATTTCTGCTTCCCGAATATGCATCGGTACACGGCCCCACAAAAGATTATTGTTCAATTACTCTCACATGCCATCAAGCAGATTGGAAATCAAATTAATCTGACTCTGTACATCCAAGAAAGGTTATTCGAAGCAAAGAAACAATGGAATAATAAGAAGTTCCTCAATGGTAGTGTGGCCCTGACCATCTTGATCTACCATGCTTTGGGCATAAGAGAACATTTGCAAGAAATGCCATCTATGACTGCTCTTGCTCAGTATGTCAAAGTCGCCACAGTTCCTAAAAAGAAAAAAGGAGTAAAGATTGTAGAAGGGGCAGGAACTAGTTCTCAACCCAAAATGAGAGGCACGAAGAGACTCAGGGAAGTCAAGCAAGTTGAAGAGGAAGCCCCGAAAACAAAAAGAATCCATGTGCTCCCTAAAACAACCCTTGAAGAGCAAGGACCAATTACGAAGGAAGAGCTAGCGAAAGCCCTAGAACAAACACATCAATATACAGAAGGGCAAGTCAATCTACCTGTGCAAGGTCATCACTATCAGCAGACACAACAAGAATTGGAAGCAAAAAGGAAACTCACCAAAGTCCATCGATACCGGGAATTGGGATTGGATAATTCAAGTTCATCATCGAATGCCCAAGAAGAACCCGACACTTCATTGTTGAATGTAGATATACAAAGTGAATCGAAGGATGATGGACAATGGGTGGAATTGAATGAAGTTGATTACAATGAAGAACCAGAAGGCCTCAACACGGATGACCATGCCACACATACTGATCACAATATCACAAGTAAGGAAGCAGAACAGGAAGGTACGCATACGATAAAACTTAATGAAACTTCCACCATTCATATCAAGGAGCCCACACCACCTCGTGAGAAATCCATAAAGATACAAAAGAAGGAGCATCAGGAAGCGAACATAGAGGACGAGGAACCCTTCACACCAATAAGAGTGGTGGCAGAACCCTCCCCCATGGATGTCACATTTCAAGGGAGTGCCACCAAAGCTATTGAGGTGGATAAAGAAGAAAATGAACCACAAGTACATCTGCAGATCAGACAACCAAACAACGAAACCATCCATGTGGAGCAGGGAAGAGATGTGCTCATAGGCGCAGCTCCAAGCATACCACGAACTTGGTTGAATGTAGACATTGCTCAACTCAAGCCTGTGGTACAAGATATGATTAGAACCGCTCTAGATACGCAACAACTCATGCTTGAGGCAGATGAAGACTATGACCAAGCAATGAACGACAAACATGAGCTTCAAGAAAAGAGTAAGAATCTTTTGGCCGAATTGACCTTAGAAAGAGAGCACATCCGAAACAAAGAAAAAGAAGTCCAAGAAGCTAAAAAGTAGTGCAGTGAGTTGATGACCGAAAACGAAAGTTTAAAAACACAAATGCAAGAAGTAAAGAGAAAATACGAAGCTACCGAAACTGAAAAAACAAGAATGAATGCTAGGAGCAAAATCTCAGAATCTCAGCTCAAAGTATCTATGGAGGAAGCAGAAAACCTAAGGAACCGAAACAAGGAGCTCATGACAGCTCTTCTCAGTGACCAGCCAATAGAAGCTAACGACAACTCAGCAAAGGATATCAAAGAATTGAAGGAAAAGGTAACTAAAATGGAAGCTCAGCTCAGACAGGAGCAAGAAGTCATTGCCGATTGGGAAAAAAGATACATGGAGGACACAGCAGCCCTAAGAACTAAATGGAAGAAAGCTAAGAATCGGTACCTGTGGCAATGTAAGGAAGACACTGATCATTTGGATATCGTGGCATAAGAACTGCTCAAACACAAGGACACCATTGCAAAGGCTACGGAAGAAATTAAGCAGAAAGATGAATTCATTAAACAACTTCAAGAGCAGTTAGAGCAAAAAACAAAGCAGGGGACACCAATAGTTCCACAATCTACAGAGGCTACTGTAGAGACTGAGGTACGTCCTCTCTCTCCCCCCTCATATCATTCACCGCTAAGGGAGGCACAAGAGGTCCACTTTGATCATAATAATCGGGACATTGCAAAATTGAGCCGACCAGAAAGGGCACTACTGGTGTCCCAGCTCACTGCTGATTTCGAAGACCAAATAATACAGATCATGAAGGAAGCTCACATAGAAAACAAACAATTAGAGCAAATTCTAAAGCCCTTCAATATACCATATGGTCTTCTAAAGGAACAAACATGGCATTATATAAGGACAACCACTAATAAAGAACCTGATAGCAACCTCCAGTTTGACAAGAATACTTTCAATTACACTCAAGAGGAGTTCGAGAAGGCGGATCCCATCTGGAGGAGGAAAATTTTGGAAAAGAACCCTACACTGCGGGTACAGTGGGAAGCATCACCATATGTGCTTCAAGTCAATCCATCCTTTTGTCCTGTACCCCGCAGACGCTCCTGGACGCAATTTTGGGAAGGACAGCGCCAGGGCAATATCAATAATCAGTGGCTAAACTACCCGTTGTTACCTAGCCCTCCACACACTTACCTACTGATAGAGGAGTATATGGTAAAAACAATGGAATTTTGGATTGCAAGAATGCTACAGTTCCAGATTTAGCAGTTAAAATGACTAATAAAATATTCAGTATGCTGCTAACAGTAATCAAAGTTTTCCAGCATGCCAAATATACTTTTTTGAATTTCATCGGCATTACGCAAGGATCCGAAGCTCTAATTCTTTATCTATCTACTATTCCCAGTCGCTTAACTCTCATGGCATATTATTCTCGACTTATGTTTTTGCCGTCAACATATATGCAAACTTTCGAAGAAGCATTTTTCACCTGCTTCTTTGAAATCGATTCAGAAATTTTTGTAAAAATGACTTCAAATCTGAATGCACGTCTGGTTGCTTATGAAACGAGTTTTTTTGTGGATCATCGACAAGCACCAGAAGATGGAGTCAAGTCCCAACAATGGAAAAAATTTATGCTATGTCACGCTAATCTGCTGAATCAACGAGAGCAAGCAGCCATACAGACATATACACGTCGCCACAAAAGCCTGTCGAGGACGACAGAGTTCAGGAGGAGGGACGTGTGGAAGGGGATTCGAGCAGGAAGAGAAGAAGAAGAAGATCAAAGTCAAAAACTGCCCAATAAAGAATAAATATTATAATACAGAAGAACCACCCTCTGCCCAAAGCCCCGTAGGGGCACGCATCAGGCAACAACGCTAAACATCCAGGTCCTGAGGATTGGAATTAAAGATCAATCAAAACCAGGAAAAATCAGAAGACCACTCAAAACAATACAACAGGGTCAGATGTGTGCAACTAGGACAAATCAGAAGACCAAAAGCTAGAAAGAGGCAGAGGCTGAAAAGTCGAAGAGAGTGACTAAGAACAACACATTCCTAGTCACTAGTGGCGTGTGTGGCAACCCAACTCATCAAGCAAGACAAATGCATCAAGCCCAGAGTATGTAAAAGAAAAATCAAGAACAGGACCACTAAAACGTAATGCAAGACTGATGAAGAGGCAAGACTGACCAAAAGATGCATGCGGACAACAAGTGAAAGACAAGAAGTAAAGCCTGTCAAGGGACGACAGAGACAAAGAGGAGGAGAGTGTTGCAGAGCAAAGGAGCACTAGACAAGGGCCCCAAAATTTTCAAATTAATGGGCTTAATTTTTCTTCTTCGAGGTCTTAGAGTATTCCCTCAAAGCCATGTAAATGCACTAGAGGAGTCCTCTAGATGCATAATCCCAACTTGTTGTAAAACATCCCTTGTAAATTAGTAGGAAATTCACTTTTTTAGTAATAAAGTGCCGGTCTCTTGTGTGAAAGGACCAAACTTAGGGCACATGTATATAAGTCACTTTGTGACTCTTTGTAGAGACTTTTTGCCATTGTGAAGGAGCTCTGCTGAACTTTTGAACTTGCCTCTTTCTTGCAGAATTCTATCTTCTCTTTGATCCTGTATGTGTGTGTCATGCTTGGAATGTATGTGTAGGACTATTGTCTACCCCTCGCCACTGTTTTTGAGCTACTGTAGTGTGTGTGTGAGCTTGTAGGAGTTGTGGCGTGAGTGTGGGTGTGTCCCGTCATTCACTATTTTGGTCATAACTTGAAGTAGAGTTGTCAGAATTGAGTGAAACCACTTGTAATAGATGCATCTCGTTGAGAGCTTCGAAACGAGTAACCTATTGACTATATTTGGAGTTCGGAATTGGAAGAAATCCTTGATTAACTGAAAATTGTTGTAAGAGGTATCATGGCAAACACTTTCAGTCTTCCTGTGTGTTTGAGAGGTGGATTAGCTTTTTCTCACACATTTTCAGTCAAACCACTTCATTTCCCATCATGTGTGCACATGTCTTCATACACTTGGTTAGGTCGTTCGATCGGATTGACATTTAAATGTGTGTTAATTTCCCACTATACGCACTTGTGTTGCAAATGAGGTATAGTCTCTTTGGCACAAGTCCTTGAGTCTTCTTGACTTAGGTACACAGCTATCCATGCCAAGAGGGTAACCATACAACCCAAAGATATTCAACTAACAAGAAGAATTAGGAGGAAATAACCCATAACCTCTGTATCTTGTAGATTCTACAAAGCATATTTTGCAATCTACTTCAATGATTAATGGAATGTTTTGTCTTCAGTTAATATTGTCTATTTTTTAATTTCTTTGTCTCCCCAGCTCTCTACCATAAGTGTTTGAGTATTATTATTTTTGCTTGACTAGTTTATTATGGATTGTCAAGGTTTTCATTAGATAGTTCTTGGCCTCATTAGCTCTTGTTCTTGACTCCATATGGATGTATTCACATAGGAAAGTCATCAAATAGGCTAAAAATGGCAAAGAAAAACCCCAACCACAGAAAGGCGGGATTCAAACCTGCAAAAATTTTGCAGGCCTGAATCTCGTGTTTCTGTGGCTGGGTTTTTTTTTGCATAATTTAGCCTTGACAAGCACATTCACCACTTTTCATGACTTAGGTAAGGTAAGTTCATGACTTGTTCATGGTAAACTAGGCATATATAGCATGTAGATACCATAAATAGCATAGATTGTCTTTTCCTAATGAATGAAGATAACATAAATAGCATTCAATTGTCTTAAACATGGCAAAAAAGCCCCAGCCATAGAAACGTGAGATTTGGGCCTGCAAAATTTTTGCAAGCGTGAATCCCGCATTTCTGTGGCTGGGGCTTTTTTGCCATTTTTAAAACACTTTGAGCACACATAAGCCATCAGATGCACATAAAGAAGATAAAAAACGTCTTGATTAAATACAAAATGTGGAGAACATTTCATAAATTACAATGGAAAGTTAATGACATGGCCATGGTAAAGTGGGCACATATGTAAGCAAACTCATCATATGGACTACCTAGGTTCTGAGTCTATACTTGTTGTCTTCATTACCCCCTATAGTTTGTCTCCAAATGAGTGAGCTACCATCAATAGACTCTAATTAGTGCTAAAAATGGAAAAAAAAACCCAGCCATAGAAACGCCGAATTCAAGCCTGCAAAATTTTTGCAGGCCTGAATCCCGCGTTTCTATGGCTAGGGCTTTTTTGCCATTTATAAGAGTATTTGAGCAAAACATATGCCATTACATGCACATAAAGAAGATAAAATCTCTTGATTAAATAGAAAGAGTGTATAACATTTCATAACTTACAATGGAAAATACAAATTTTATTTATCCATGTTACATTAGTTCATAATTGCTTTCAGTTTCTCAACAATTTTCTTTCTCCATTGGAGATATTGTGGCAACTAGTAGGTTAATACGGATCGAGAAATTACATTCTGGTCTTGCATTCCAAGACCCATGGAAATACCTATTTGTCCTAGTACCTTTCCTCTAAAGTTAACTCCTAGAGTAGTTACAACTAAAGATTTTCTGACCAAAATGACACAATTAGTGCCTTGGGTAATTGTACTCAAACACAAAACTTTGCTCAGGGCCTTCAAGCATCATGTCATGAAGTGCCCATAAGGACTATAGTCTTTATGAATAATTACAAAATCATAATTTGGAAACTTTCCAATGCTGTTTGCCAAGGATGAGCCACTTCTACAAGAAGATTAATCCCCACCAGACCTTGCTACCAACTTGTCCACCTCCATGGCTTCCTATTAAGAAAGAAAATGATAATTCAACCTCCAATCTTATTAAATTAAATTATTCAATTCTTTACTAAGCACTTACATCATGAAGCTTGTCTTCTTCCTCCCCTCTTCGATGGGCATCAAGATCTATGCTAGAATGTTCCATCCCACTTTGCTCTGCTATTGGGGATGTAGGTACTTTGTTCTTCATAATTCTCCCTCGTGTTGCACTGAACTCTTCTTCCGTTGTATAATTGTTCATTGTCAAAATATCTTCGCACACCATTGCTATGGTGTCTACCACAGAATCACCGAGTGGGATAGCTTTCTTTTCAAGTATATCAGATGTATTATCAAGTGGAACATCTAACATAGTGGAGAAAAGACTTAGGCACTCATCTAGACAGAGTTTGAATGCCATCTCAATGTCATGAAGAAAAATAAACTCCTCTCCATCGACAATGTTGATGGAGAGATATTCAATTTCCACCTCTGGTACTGTGGGCTCAAAGGGGTTGAGATTTGATGGTGGGGGCTCTTCCATGGTTGATTTCTCACACAATTTGTCATCCATACCACTAGGGAACTCTCTGTGGATTATGCCACTCTCTGTGGATTATGCCACTCTCTGTGGATTATGCCACTCTCTGTGGATTATGCCACTCTCTGTGGCTAAGTCTATGACCTCTGGTTGGGGCTCATTTTTTTCATGACCAAATCCCCCCCCCCCCCGTGACAAAGTTGGGGAGATCTATGGTTGCAAGCTCTGGTTCCTCATTGATGATAAATATTGTTGTCGAGATGTAAGAAAGGTACGTAGTACCCATCCTCTTCTTTTTGTTAAGCTTTTTTATCAAAGGCACTGTTTCATCCAACAAATGCCCTGCATGGCCAGCAATTTCCATGAAGCGCTTAAGGTGCTTGATGAAAGCTTCATCACCTTTATGAATGTAGAGCAAAAGGCCACACGAGACCCACTTTCCCTCATAAGGTGGAATATCTATGGAATAGCACATGATGCAGTACTCAAGGAACTCTATGATTTCCTTGAGCACATTAGAGTTGAGTTTAATAGTCTTGTCCAGATTAAGGACTCTAGAGACAAGGTCATACAAGTGTGTTTGACCCTTGTACTGAGTTGATTCCAAGAACTCATTGAAGAGTTCTCAAGGACGTTTGGACAAGGGGGTAGTAGAGGTTGAGGAAGCCATTCTGCATAAGGGTAGCGTGATTGCTATGGGGTGCGTGCTCTTGGAGTGATTCTAGCTCTTCTTGGTTACAAAAGTGAGAAATGAGAGAATGAGACTTGCTTTTATAGTAGTTTCAATATTTTCAAGTGAATGGGGCCCATTTAAAGCTAAAACTAATACCTAAAAGTAAAAGATTCATGCACAGAACTCTCAAAAAAAAAGGCTCATAAAAAAGATTGAACAGATAATCATTTAAAATAATAAGATGTACCACATCTACACAATAGATAAAGTAAAATTCTTGGAATTCTAAAATTGGAATATATACCGCCATGGCAAAAATCAAAGATTTGACAATTTGTGAGATAAAAAAGTTTTGCATCTTTCATTTTTGGCATGTGCATTAGATTGTAGCAGAGAAGGAATATGAATGGAAAATGGGTGATGTGTAAACTACGGTATCAAATAGTTCTTGAGCTATGACAATAAAAGTTGAGTGCCATCTACACTCCATTCAAGAAGGACTTTAATTTTATCCTCCAACCTCTTGCCAATCTATAGACAAATAAAAAACGTTATAATATCATATTTTAATAAAGTAATTTATATAAATAAAAGAAAAAGTTTCATAAATTGTTTACCTTATGTCCTTGTATTCTGAACTTTGATTGATCCACATCCTCAAATCCCATTATTACTATATGTTCTCTCACGTTGCCAAGCGTCCAATGATGATTTACTGAAATAACTTCCATTTCGTTGTTGGGCATATTTATCTTAATTTCAAATGAAATTAAATGACCCTAAGAACTTTGTAATGGTATCCATTCTCCAATGTTACACATCCATCGATCATAATAGAATCTTATGTACAATGAAGTATGGTGTTTCAAATATCAAAATCATATGCCTATTGCACCAATTTTACAAAGGTAAAAGTACTTGTAGGACTACGAAGTGGTCGCTCCTCCAATAAGGTAGAAGGAAATATATCTACAACAAAAAAATACACATTTGAATAAGGTATATTAAGAAATTAGAATAGGAGTCAATGCGTAATACTTATAATTGATAGGATATCTCATTTTGTTTGAGTTTTCCAATTTCATGCTTGAGATTGTAAAAACATGTTGTACAATGGCAATTGCTTCACCATTTTCGAGCTTTCTGAAGCCCAATAGCTTCCCTTTCCAATGAAGATCCAAGTTTCCATGATCTCTTACACGATGAGGGCCAACACCAGAGGGTTGCATGTACACCCATGCACCTTTGTGAAACTCATGTCCTAACCAATTTCCTTCTACAACCTTGATATTGTGACATTTTAACGTGATAACCTCATCTTTTGGACGGCTATAAGATTTAGGTCTCTCCATTGGAGTTCAAGTTATGGAAGTGATAGTAGGAATTCAAAGAGGAAGATGCATAGAGAAAACATGCAAACACAGGAGCTTCAATGGTGTGCTAGGGAGAGAAAGTAGTGGAAAGAGATGACTTTTTGGGACGTGGGTATGAAAGTGTGAGGTTTTGGAGGGAGAAAGTTGTATTTTGAGTTATTTTTGAAAAAGTCACTTTTTTCAGGTTAGTTCATGCACAGATTTTGATTTAGACGTCAAAAATAGCACTTTTGATCCTAAAAAGTGGTTGGGGGGCCATTGAATAGTGTTATGATGAGTTTTAGAACTTTTTAAAAAATTTGAATTTTTGGACCCAGGCAAGTTACACGATTCCTTTCTCTGCCTAGAGGCAAAAGCTAAACATAGGGGAATCTTGTCCTCTCCTCCCCCCTCAGCTTAGTAATTTATAAGCTATAGACTGTGTCCACCACCCTCTTCTTATTGGTCCATCACTAATCACTCCTTAATCTAAAAGGTCCATGCAGGATTGATTTTTTTCCTTAATGTAGTTTCTCCAAATTCTCAACCAATCATGAGATATAGAAACTCACATAAAATTTGAGGCTTAGGATGGTTTTTTTTTGTGTCCATGACACATTGTCACATGTGAAACAATCAAGTTCCAATGAAGAGCTATTGTTTTGACACTCAAAATTGTCACTCATATTGAATTCCAATAAGAACATACCAATTACTAGAACTTTTAGGTTCGTGAAGGTTGGTCATCGCACTTTGTGTAAAGGAAAGACATAGTTCAAACTAATTCACATACTAAATCATTCTCATTGGCTGTCTATCACATGCAGCAATGAGAAAGCCCACTTATAGAAGGAACCAAGGAGCTGATCTACAAATTCTTGAAAGAGAGGACATGTGTATCCTCCAATAGACAAGATATTTGTAGGAAGAGAACTGGGAGAAACAATTCTGTACAACAATTAGTGCATTTCTTGGAAGATCCTTAGGTAATCTCTTACATGCTATTTGAGCCACATGTAACTGCCTAACCCATCCAAGAGAAATGGAGCATAATGCCTTACCATGGTTGATTATGCTTACTCACATGTGCAGTTTTCTTACAAAGTAGAAAAGTTTTATATTAGAGAGATAAAATGCTATTGGTATGACCACATGAGGGTCTAGAGAATTTTTGTTTGGAGAATGTGTCTATTGGGATGTCATATTGGATCTTAGTCAAGATCCAATTCCTTTGGCATGCATGAATTCAAATAAATGTTGACTTTTATCGAATTCACAAAAATCCTTGTTTTAAAGAACTTCCCTATAAAATTAGAAAAGTATTTCTATCTATCAAAGAAAAGTTTAGAGAAGAATCCAATGATATTGTTTTAGATATTCAAATGCTCTTTGCTCTCTTGATCTAGGTATCAATTTCTATTCCTCTTGTAGATATTTCTCTCTAGATCTAGAAAGGACTATATCTAAACACGCTTGGAAAGTGTTAAGACCACCCCTAAATATGGTTGAAATTGTATAGATATATCATTTCATATGTGGTAAACTCTCTTAAATCTCTCTCTCTCTCTCTCTCTCTCTCTCTCTCTCTCTCTCTCTCTCTCTCTATTGAGAACCAATATTAAACTGCACATAACACTACCTTTTTCTCAATGGCGAGTTAGGATTCAATGAATAACGAGAACAATACACTTCATAAACCAATATGCTAAAATTCCAAAGTAGGTCAAGAGTAAAAAATCAGAGCAAAAGAATTGATTCTACACTTCTTTGAGGATCTATATAAGCCTATTACTTCAATAAAAAAGACGTTTCTCACCCCTTTAAATAACATATATAAAAATTTTTGCAATGTCTCAACTCAACATCAATCTCCATTCCCAAGGATTAACACAAACAATCAATTATGCTAGCAAATGAACCTTCATTGTCACTTTAGGGAATGTCTTGTGGGGATCAAACAACAAATTTACAGCCTTTGAACTTTAAAGCACAAAAACTAGACTACATATACATATCTAGGAAAATTATTCTCTATAATTCAAATTATATAAAACTTTTTTGAAGACCTTGGATTGATCTAATAAATGAAAATATACACATACTTTGATGAACTTTTTATGCTATCATGAAGGTGATCTTTATGACTTGGCATACAATAGCACTTTATGATTTGAGATACAAATTGTAATGAAATGCAAAGGTGATTTAAAGAAAAAGATTTGTTTGGTTTAAATAGATTGACTCATAAGATAGCTCGGACAAAGAGCAAGCGTGAAATGCTATTGTGTACACTACTTCACATAACGTAAGGCTCACATAGTTGATCCTAGCCTCTGTGTATAGCAAGTGGCATCAATGAAACCATGGCAATGGAGCATTTCCAGAGAAATCACTCAAGCCCAATTTCGTTATACCTACACAAGGAAAACAAAGACCTAGTCAAGAAGCCCTAAAACTGACGAGCTAATGGCAACCCTAGGCTCTCCTTAATGAAGCATTTTAGTCAATGGAAGATAAATGCATACATAAAAAAGTTCATATATACATGCATGTAAAATCTCTTCTCTATAAAATCAAAATATAAAGAAATAATTCAAAAACCTTCGATCAATGTATAAAATCAAATGATAAAGAATTCATTCAATGACATCCTTCTACAATCATGAAGGTAATCCATATGACTTGTGATGCAATAGATACTTATGATTTGAGATACAAATTGTAAATAACTGCAAAATTAATCTAATGAAGAAAAATTGCTTGGTTCATACTCAAAAGATGGCTCAAGCAGAGACTCGATTTGAAATGCATGTGTATAGTGTGGCATAGATGGTAATGCTCATATTGCTGATCATAGCCTCCTTGTAGTAGGCTGCAAAATAGACCTACACATAGGTTCATTTGTGCTCTCTAAATTAGGTATTCCACTTAGACTAGTGGTTAAGTCTCAAGGTTGGGAAGGAAGAGGTCTTGGTTTCAACCTCTGACTTCTAATTTGAAATAAGTCTCTCTAGACTCAAGTTTAGATTCAAGGAGGATAAGAGTATGATCTAAGAAAACACCAAGGAAAAGTGTTTTTTTTATCCTAAGGCCGCACAGGGTACTCCACACAGAGTCTACAAAATACACACAAAAAACAGAGTACACAAGGAGCACTAAGACAGACTTCTTAGGTCTTACAAAATGCGGTCGAACTTATAGTCTGTGATTGACCAGGCCACTATATGTTTTATTAAAGAACATATAGAAGGACGTGTCTAGTGGCCATTTGGCCTTTCACATGGACGCTAACAGTAACAATGTCCCACTAAAGGCCAATATGGCCGGAGTACCTATGGGAGAAAAATAAAGAATGATAAAGAATACCTAAGTGTAAGTATACAAACTATACCTCCCACCTAATGGGCATGTTACACAGTATACAAGTGACGGTGTAAGATCAAGAATCAAGTAACCCCCATCAAGTGACAACAGTGTCAAAAGATATCTTGTGGTAGAGCTTTAGTCAAAGCATCTGCAGCATTATCTCCAGTGTGAACCTTCTCAAGAATAATGTGCTCAGTGGCTAAGCAATCTCTAATGAAGTGATACCTCACCTCAATGTGCTTGGTCTTTGCATGATACACCGGATTCTTAGCCAAAGCAATGGCACTCTGACTATCACTGAGCAAGCGAGGTACATGCTGAGGTAAACCCATATCGCAAGCAAGACGAGAAAGCCACGATGCTTCCTTACATGCCTCACTCGCTGCAACAGACTTTGCTTCTGTGGTGGAAATAGTTGTACATTCTTGAAGACGAGATCTCCAAGAGATAGCACCTCCAACAAAATGAAAAATGTACCCTGATGTAGACTTACGATTCTCTACACAACCAACATAGTCAACATCTGTGTAACCAACAATGGATGCTTTCCCTCTACCTAAGCATAGACACTTGTCCTTAGTGCCACTCAAATATCTCAAAATCATCTTGACCGCTTCCCAATGATTCTTGCTAGGATTAGACATATATCTGCTCACATCTCCCACTACAAATGCAATGTCTAGTCTCGTAGCTACCATAGCGTACATGAGACTACCAATAGCAGACTGATAGGGAATTTTGGTCATGAATTCCTTTTCCTCATCTAATTTGGGGCAATCATCCTTGCTCAATTTCACATATGTGGGTAAAGGTGTACTCAATGCCTTTCCACCCTGCATATTGAACAGGTGAAGTACTTTAGATATGTACTCACTTTGAGACAAGTATATGCAACTTTTACTCCTATCACGAGTAATGCACATGCCAAGAATATGGTTGGCATCCCCCAAATCCTTCATCTCAAATGTCTCACTCAACTTCTTTTTGAGAATTGACAAATCATAAGAGGACTTCCCACAACATACCATTGACATAAAGTATCAAGCATATCAAGCTGCCATCTGACCATCTCTTTGTAAAGAGACAATGATCCTCATTGCTTTGAGAATAGCCTTGAGATTTCATAAATGCATCAAAATTTTGGTACCATTGTTTAGGGGACTATTTGAGTCCATACAAGCTCTTCTTAAGCTTCCAAACTAGTTGCCAGAAACTACATAACCCTCTAGTTGTTCCATGTAGATCTCATGTGAAAGATCTCCATGCAAGAAAGTAGTTTTCACATCCATTTGGACTAGCTCTAAGTCTTCCATTGCAACGAATCCAAGCAACATGCACAGGGTAGCCATCTTGACCACTAGAGAGAAGATTTCCTCAAAATCAACACCATGTTGTTGCTTAAAACCCTTTGCAACGAGTCATGCTTTATACTTTGGAGAAGCACTATCTAATGTGAATTTCAGCTTATATACCCATTTACATGGTAGAGCTTTCCTACCCTTTGGCAAATGTACTACATCCCAAGTACCATTCTTGTGAATAGAGTCCAACTCACTCTTCATGGCATGCTCCCACTTGACATGATCCTCTGTTTGCATAGCCTCTTTGTAGCAAGAAGGGTCACCGGCTTCTATTAGCATAACAAAATCTAAACTTGGAACATATCTATCAGGTGGATGTGAGACACATGCAAAACGTCTCAATGGTTGTTGAGAAGGAACATGCACAGAGTGATCTGAATGGACATTCTCTTGAACATCCCTATATGCAGCATTTTTATGCATGCTAACTGGAGGACTAGTATCCTCAAACACCACTCTTCTCACTTCAACCTCCTTAATGGGCTCTTTATGCATCTTAGACTCATTGAAAATGACATCACTACTTCTGATCACTGTCCGTGTTTTAGGATCCCATAAGCGATATCCAAATTGTCCTTCTCGACCATATCTAAGAAAAATGCATTTCTTTGACTTATGGTCTAACTTTTGTCTAAGATTCTTGGGTATATGAACATAAGCTTCACACCCAAAAACTCGAAGATGATCATAATATGGTGGCTTCCCTGTCCAAAGCTCTTGTGCCACTTTCAAACCTTTGGCAGTACTAGGTGAAAGGTTAATCACATGAACAACAGTTAATACTGCTTCTGCCCAAAAGCCTTGTGAGAGGTTTGCATGATGCAACATAGAGACTACTCTATCTTGAATAGTTCTATTCATCCTCTGAGCTACACCATTTTGTACTAGGGTATAAGGAGCTCTAAACTCTCCACGAATCCCTCTAGACTAACAAAAAAAGGCTGAATTCATGTGAGGTATACTCACCCCTGTTATGTGAACGTAAAGCCTTAATCTTAGTTCCTTTTTCAGTCTCAACTAAAGCAAGCCATTTTTTGAAAGTAGGGAATACCTAATCCTTCTATTTGATAGGATATACCCAAACTTTTCTAGTAGCATCATCTATGAAAGTGACAAAGTAAAGAGAACCACCTAAGGACCTAGTGGGCATAGGACCACACACATCTCTATGAACAAGATCTAAAGGCTGAATTCAAGAGTCAATGCACATTCTATGCACATTTCTAGTTTGCTTTTCATATTGACAATGCTCACAAAATGAAAAATCGGAGAAAAATAACACAGGTAAGTAGCCAGAATGAGAAAGATTTTCCATTCCACTATGAGATATATGGCCCAAATGACCATGCCAAATACAAGCCATAGGCTGTTCAGTAACAGCTAACAAGTGTTCTTTCTGTGATTCAAATAAAGGATAAAGTGATCCAACTTTGCTTCCTTTTGCAATAACCATATTGCCCTTTGATATGCGAAAGCACTGAGCATAGAAGACCACCTTGTAACCAAGGTCATCAAATTGACCAACTGACATCAAACTCCGTGATAACTGAGGTACATGGTGTACATTACGCATAGTAAATTTTGAACCATCAATGAACTACACAACCACATCTCCAATCCCGACAACATCACACTGGTAAGAGTCACTAAGTCTCATGGTACCAAGAGACTTTGCTGCATAATTAGAGAACCATTCTCTGTGTGGCATCACATGCAAAGAAGCACGAGAATCTAGCAGCCATGTGTGGGAAGGAGAATCAGCCATAAGCGCCTCAGATGGCATAGTACTATCAAGTTTCAACACATCATCATCATCAGAAATAGCATTAATTCTTCAATCTTCACAGTCGAAGTAGATGGTGCAGGTAACTGTTTAACATGCCCATCAACGTTCTATCCTTTACCTTTAGCACTCTTTAATGCATAACAAACTTTCTTCATATGTCCTTTCTTATGACAATAATGGCATTCGATATCCCTCTTCCTTGATTTACTTCTACTCTTATTTCATTGATCATTCTTTTCCTTGTTCTTGCCCCTACTACGTTGCTGATTCTTTCCTTGGTAAGAATCACGAACATTATATGCATCTCCACTCTGAGTTCCAACCATAGATTTTCTACAAATCTCCTCACTCAAGAGTGCTCCACATATGTCATCAGAGATGAGTTTACCACTAGGTGCACTATTGCTAATAGATGTGCAAAATGTATCCCATGATGACCGCAGGGTGCATAATAGCAATACTGCTTTCATTTCATTATCCATATCCGTTTTCTCAGACCATAACTGGGAGATTATAGCATCAAACTCATTTAGATGAGCAGCAACACTATTTGTGTCCTTCATACAATGGTCATATAATTTTCTCATCAGATACACTTTATTTGATGCCATCTCTTTTTCATATGTATTGCATAACTTCTTCCAAAGCTCCTCTGCACTTTCACAGTCTAATATTGTAAAGTAAACATTATCAGTCGAGTGCAAGCGAATGGTAGACCTGGCCATTTCATCTAACTCATTCCAATCATCTACATCCATGTCAGCAGGCTTCTTTGAAATTTCGTTTATTGGCTTCCATTGCCTCCCTTGAATCAGCACACCTTTAATCTACTTCTTCCATAGAGCAAAGTTTATGCCATCAAATTTTCGGATCTCAAAATGGTCTTTGCCCTTCAAGTTATAGCTCCTCCTCGGAACACTAGCACTAGACTGTGATCCACCGCATGTGCCTAAGACCTCTGATGCCATGATGGTAGAGAACTGAATAGAATGATAATGGAGCTAGAAGAGTCTAAACACCAACAAATAAGTGTATCAAGGAGTAAGTCGACCACTGTATAGTTGATAAAACCAAAAATCTCGAAAAAATTTTCCTGAGTATCCTATGCAAAATGAGCATATGACCAGCGTGAAAATATCATAAAACTACAAGTATTGACATGTCTACCTGCTGAGTGAATCATTGACTCCACTACATATAATCAGTTACCCAATAGAAGCCAACTAGGCTTATCGAGCACCTATGAACAACTATCATACATCTCCTATGGCGAGGTTGGGTAAGTCTTCCACCTACGTCACCAAAGAGACCCCCACATCTAGGTGTCTCCTAGTTAAGAAAACCTCACCATGACCCTCTTTATCAAACGTAAAAGGCTTTATGCAAAAAACGTAACCGCTATATCAATGACCACATGGACGTACATAAGAAGTATCCAGAGAAGCGTACATGGTGTGTATGTGCTCAATATATGTAGTAAAATGACAATAAAAGGTTGAATGCACATCCCAAAAACTAGCCAATAACACTTGCAAGTGTCTATCAACTCTGATTTTTTAGGCTCAAAAACCTTGCATAAATTTGCAACGGCTGCTCCCATCAAAACTTAAAACCTCTCGAGAAACCTTAAGTTTTACAAGTGTGGCTGAAATAACAACCTCAAAGGTTGATATTTATTGACGGAGAAGTACAAAGAACACTCTTCTTGATGTTCTTGGACCTGTGTGAAGAGAACTATGTGCAAAAGTACTCCAAAATGGATCCAAAAAAACACCCCAAAAATGCTTCAAAAATAGGCTTTGAAAGCAAAGAATGAAGCTTTGAGGGACCAAAAATTGTTCAAGGTAATGTCAACCTTAATCTTTCCCCTTCTTCAGACACCACAAGAGTGTAGCTTAGTGGCAAGAGATTGCCACAGTTAAGCGACCTCTGGGAGGAACAATACTGGGATGGGTGACCTCCTGGGAAGTACCGGGAACCTCTATATTCCTTGATCATCAAGGTTCTCCCTTGTGCGTAGCCAACGGTGCCAATGGTGACTTTGGTGACTCGGATGACAAGGTATGCCAAGGTCTATGCCTTGGTTGCCACCTTAGTCGAAAGCCTTGGGGGGGGGGGGGGATGGTCGCTTCGCTTGCACAAAAGGAACAAAGCTTTTGCATTGAACTGCTCTAATAACAGTGACGTAATTCGATGGCGATGCACCAAAATGGGCTCTCCTTCTCGTGAGCTCCACGACAATATCCTCGGAGTAGAAAACCGAGCTCCTAAGGCTGCACGCAATACTCCACACAGAGTCTAAAAAAATACGTAGAAAACATAGTACATAGTGTGTACCTAAGTCAAAGAGACTCAAGGACTTGTGCCAAAGAGACTAAACCTCATTTGCAACACAAGTGCGTATAGTGGGAAATTAACACACATTTAAATGTCAATCCGATCGAACGACCTAACCAAGTGTATGAAGACATGTGCACACATGATGGAAAATGAAGTGGTTCAGCTGATATGCATGAGAAAAGACTATTCCACCTCTCAAACTCACTAAAAGATTGAAAGTGTCTACCATGATACCTCTTACAGCAGTTTTCAGTAAACCAAGGATTTCTCCTAGTTTCGAACTCTGAATATAGTCAATAGGTACTCGTTTCGAAGCTCTCAACGAGATGCATCTACTGAAGTGGTTTCACTCGATTCTGACAACCCTAAAATAGTGAATGGCGGGAATCACCCACACTCACGCCACAACTCTTACAAGCTCACACACACTGAAGTAGCTCAAAAACAGTCGGGAGGGGTAGACAACAGTCTTACACACACATTCCAAGCATTACGCACACATAGAAGATCAAAGAGAAGATAGAAATCTGCAAGAAAGAGGCAAATTCGAAAGTCAGCCAAGCTTCCTCTTCACAATGGCAAAAAATCTCTACGAAGAGTCACAAAGTGACTTATATACATGTGCCCTAAGTTTCGTCCTTCCACACAAGAGACTAGCACTTTATTACTAAAAGGTGAATTTCCTACTAATTTACAAGGGATATTTTACAACCAGTTGGGATTATGCAACTAGAGGACTCCTCTAGTGCATTTACATGGCTGGAGGGAATTCTCTAAGGCTTTGAAGAAGAGAAATTATGCCCATTAATTTGAAAATTTTGGGGCTCTTCTATTGTGCTTCTTTGCTCTGCAACACTCTCCCCCTCTTTGTCTCTGTCGTCCCTTGACAGTCTTTAGCTTCTCGTCGGCTGCTTGTTTAAGTCTTCTAAATACACGCACCCAGTGGTCGAAGAAGCGATAAGGACTGTCAGAGAATTTGTTATTTTGTCGGAGGTATGTCCTTTGCTTCTGTTTTGCCCCTTGGTATTTCTTATATCGCATATCTGGGTTGCTGTATTTAGTCGGGCTGCCACGCACGCCACCAGTGACTAGGAATGTGCTGTCCTTAGTCACCTCTTTCTAGCTTTTGGTCTTCTAATTTGTCCTGGTTGCACACATCTGACCCTGTTGTATTGTTCTGACCCTGTTTACTTTGTTGACAACGCACGCAATCAGCGGAAGGATTATTACCTGCCAAATATTGTCCTGCACTTCTTCATGTATAGTTCCTGGCCTTGGTCCATCCTTCCCATGAAATGTCCTGGTTCTGATTGATCTTTAATTCCAATCCTCAGGACTTGGATGTTTAGCCTTGTTGCCTGATGCGTGCCCCTGCGGGGCTTTGGGTAGAGGGTGGTTTTCCTGTATTATGATCTTCATTCTTTATTGAGTCGTTTTCGACTTTGATCTTCTTCGTCTTCTTTTCTTGCTTGATTCCCCTCCCACACGTCCCTCCTCCTGAACTCTATCATCTCGGACAGGCTTTTTGTGGCGATGTGAATAGGTTTGTATGGCTGCTTGCTCTCGTTGGTTTAGCAAATTAGCGTGACATTTCATAAATTCCTTCCATTGTGTTGACTTCACTCCATCCTCTGGTGCTTGTCAATGATCCGCAAAAAAACTTGTTTCATAAGCCACCAGTCGTGCATTCAGGTTTGAAGTCATCTTGACAAAAATTTCATAATCGATCTCGAAGAAGCCGGTGAAATATGCTTCTTTGAAAGTCTGCATATATGTTGATGGCAAAAACATAATTCGAGAATAATACGCCATAAATGTTAAGCGGCTCGGAATAGTAGATAGATCAAAAATCAATGCTTCGAAGCCTTGTGTAATGCCGATGAAATTCAAAAAAGTATATTTTGCGTGTTGGAAGACTTTGATTATAGTAAGTGGCATACTGAATATCTTGTTGGTCATTTTAAGTGCTAAGTCCGGGACTGTAGCATATCTGGCAATCTAGAATTCCATTGTTTTTACCATATATTCTTCCGTTGGTAGGTAATTATGAGGCAGACTAGGTAACCATGGATAATTCAACCATTGATTATTGATATTTCCCTGGCGCTGACCTTCCCAAAGTTGCGTCCAGGAGCGTCTGCAGGGTACTGGGCAAAAAGATGGGTTTACCTGAAGCACATATGGTGATGCTTCCCACTGTACCCGCAGTGTAGGATTCTTTTCCAAAAGCTGCCTCCTCCAGATAGGATCAGCTCTCTCAAACTCCTCTTGAGTGTAATTGAAAGTATCTTTGTTGAACTGGAGGTTTCTATCAAGTTCTTTATTTGTCGTCGTCTTTATATATTGTTGTGTTTGTTCTTTAAGTAGGCCATATGGAATACTGAATGGCTTCAAAATTTGGTCCAAGTTTTTGCTTTCTATTTTAGCTTCCTTCATGATTTGTGTTATTTGATCTTCAAATTTAGCAGTAAGTTGGGACACCAGTAGTGCCCTTTCCGGTCGGCTCAGTTCTGCAATGTCCCGATTATGATGTTCAATGTGGACCTCTTGTGCCTCCCTTATCGGTGAATGATACGAGGGGGAAGAGAGAGGACATACCTCAGTCTCCTTAGTAGCCTCGGCGGATTTTGGAACTACTGGTGTCCCCTCAATTGTTTGTTGCGTTAATTGCGCTTGAAGTTGTTTAATCAATTCATCTTTCTGCTTTATTTCTTCAGTAGCCTGTGCGATAGTATCCTTGTGTTTGAGAAGTTCGTTAGCAATGATATGAAGATGATGTGTCTTCTTTACATTGCAGTAGATAACGATTCTCAGCTTTTTTCCATTTAGTTCCGAGAGCTGCAGTGTCATCCATGTACCTCTTTTCCCATTCGGCAATGGTTAGTTGCTCCTGTTTGAGCTGATCTTCATACTTAGCTATTTTTGCCTCCAATTCTTTGACATCTTTTTCTGGTTTTTCTTGAACTTCCATTGGCTGATCACTTAGAAGAGCTGTCATGAGCTCCTTGTTTTGGTTCCTTAGGTTTTCTGCTTCCTCCATGTATACCTTGACCTGTGATTCCAGTATTTTGCTCTTCGCGCTCATTCGTGTTTTCTCAGCCTCGTTAGCTTCATATTTCTTTGTGAATTCCTGAAGTTGTTCTTTCAATCTGGCATTCGTGTTCCTTAAGATCAGTTCCTTTGCTGTCTTTAGCTCAGTAGCAAGATTCTTACCAATTTTTTGAAGTTCATTCTTGTCTTGCATCACTTGATCATAATCTTCATCAGCCTCAAGCATTAATTGTTGTGTATCCAGTGCGGTTCAGATCATGTCTTGTACGACAGGCTTGAGCTTGGCAATGTCGACATTCAACCAAGTCCTTGGTATGTTTGGAGCTTCTCCGGTTTGCACCTCTTTTCCCTGCTCCACATGGATGGTTTCGTTGTGTGGTTGTCTAATTTGTAATTGTATGTTCTGTATTTTTTCTTGTTCATCCACGTCGGTAGCTTTTGTGGCACTCCCTTGAAATGTGACATCCATGGAGGAGGGTTCTGCCACTACCCTTATTAGTGTGAAGGGTTCTTCTTCTTAGACTGTCTCTTTTTGAGGTTCTTCCTTTTTCTTTATTGACACCTCGCGCAGGGGTGTTGCCTCCTTTATATGAATATCAGAAGTCTCATTAATTTTTATCACATGAGTACCTTCTTGGTTTGCTTCCTTACTTGCGGTGTCCTGATCAGGGTGCATAGTGTAATCATTAGTTTTTATGCCCTCTTCTTCTTCATTGTAGTTGACTGCATTCAATTCCACCCATAGTCCATCATCCTTTGATTCACTTTGAATATCCACATTTAATAATGAAGTGTCGGGTTCTTCTTGTGCATCCGAGGATGAGCTTGAATTGTCCAACCCTAATTCTCTATAGCGATGGACTTTGGTGAGTTTCCTTTTGGCCTCTATCTCTTGTTGAGTCTACTGATAGTGATGCCCTTGCACTGGTAAATTGACTTGCCCTCCTATATATTGATGTGTTTCTTCTAGGGCCTTATTTAAGTCTTCCTCTGTAATTGGCCTTTGCTCTTCAATCGTTGTCTTAGGAAGTACATGTGTCCTTTTTGTGGCTGGAACTTCCTCTTCTACTTGTTTTACCTCCCTGAGTCTCTTCGTGCCTCTCATTCTGGGTTGAGTGCTAGTTTCTGCTTTGTCAACAAGTTTGATTGCTCTTTTCTTTTTTGGTACTATCGTGACTTTGACATATTTGGCCATGGCCATTGCTGATGGCATTTCTTGTAGATGCTCTCTAATGCCTAAAGCATGGTAAATCAATATAGTCAGAGCCACGCTACCATTGAGGAACTTCTTATTATTCCATTGCTTTTTTGCCTCCAATAACCTTTCTTGGATGTAAGGAGTCAGATTAATCTGATTGCCAATCTGCTTGATGGCATGTGAGAGCAATTGAACAATAATCTTTTGAGGGGCAGTGTACTGATGCATATTCGAGAAGCAGAAGTGCGGGTGAATAAGTCTCACTTCCTCTTCTATGTCGATTCTATTGATATCCAGGAATGTTCATGTTTTTGCGCCTTGAGTCTCTTCTCTTACTACCGTAGTTCCATCTTTTTACCATCCAAAGGCTTTTTAAATCAAGTCATGTGTGAATTGAATAACAACCCATTCACCTACTTTATCCATCACTTTAGCCTCTGGCACTAAGGGATCATGCAGAGCTGGCTGTAATGTATTCATGACCTGTGTGCATCTTTGAAAGTCGGGCTTATAGATTGGTAATTCAAAATATTTGTGAATGCCCGCTTTCCGCATAATGCCAATGGTAGATGGAAGTTCATGCAAAATTCTGAAGTCCTGGGACATGATCGGAAATTGATGATCTGTATCCATTATTTTTATATTTGCCAGGAACAGATACTCCCCAGCTGGTTGATCTTCCTTGAACCAGTGTCCCTTTGCTTTGGTGATACTCTGGAGTGGAAATTCCAATACTTCCTCTTGTACTGTTGCTTCAGAATCTTTGGAAACCATCTGCACTTGTAAGGAAAAGTGCATTAGCTTCAATGGAAAGTATAGCAGCTTGTATAGTGCATTTCAGTGAGTTGTTTTCATTTCATCACTTCGTTTCCCATGTTTGCCTAGGTGATATCTCTTACCAGATCTTTTTATTTATTATCCTGAAAGAAAACAAGCGTTAGTATAGCCGAAGCATTTATTTATGTACATAGTATGTCCATTCCTAAGAGAGTTGAAGCTATGATCTGATCTCCATGGGAGAATGTACACCGCTAATTTTATCATGTACATCAGGTGCCGAATGCTTGGCCTTGTAATGTGGCCCTATTATGCATACTTTAGGTGCATTTGATACTTCATGAGTGCAATTGGCATATCCGTTGTTTTCATGGTTTGTACTTGGTTGTAACTTCCGCTTCCAAATCCAGTGTGTTGTCATGATATCCCCTGTCTTCTCTCTGGACCGTCGAACGCCTTGTGTTCTCTTTGTATGTTTGAGTAGCTGAGCAATAGAAGTTTTTCTCTTCATGTTTTTAGGATGAGTCTGACTTTGCTTTGTCATTAGTTTGTTTTGAAGTAATGTGTCCTCCTGAGTGCTTATCTCGTGCTTGGCTGCTTGTATAACCTTCTTGGGAACCCATATCTGCAGTCGTGCTGTCTGAGCTTGAACCAAAGGCTTCGGGAGCCATACTTGCAAGAGTCTTTTTGTTTCAGATTTCGGTGAAGCTGACTTCTTATTTTCCTTCTTCTCCCCATGAGTTGGTATTGGCGTCTTTGATTGCCGTATTCTGGGTGAGATGCTCCATGAGAGTTGGTTTCCTTAGTGTCTGGTTGTTCATCAACTGAATTGGGTAATTTCACTTCTTCCTTGGACATTTTAGGGTTGGAACTTTCTACTTCTTCTAGATTAGTTCTTGAGGTATGTGGACTGGGATCAGGTTCCATGTCCTATCTTGGCTGAAATATAGCCTTGAGCTAAGTGGATGCTCACTTCATTCTCAATGATCCAATCCTGTCCTAGGATCAAATCTTCTAATAAATCCTCATCTCTGCACACTAAAACTTGTTGTTCCATGGAAGAATTTCCTAGGTGGAGGAATACTATCGTTGCTCCAATGCACTCTATGGGTTGACCTCCGATACCTATCATATGCAACTAAGTCCTGCTCCTATCATATGGGTTGACCTCCGATACCTATCATATGCTTTTGTGGGAGTCATTATTGGTTGAAGATGTTTTATGACCTTATTACATATGCAACTAAGTCCTGCTCCTGAGTCTATCAAGGCATCGATCAATCTGTATTCTGTCTTGCCAATTCCTAGGTTCAGGTAAGGTTGTGACATGTAAGCATTCGTTGTGTCTGAATTATGGACGTGGTAATTAGCCATAGGGATAGGTTCTTCTCCTTGGAGATATCGTTCATCTCTTTGCCTAATCCAATCTTTCCTTTTCTTAATGTGTTCTAGTGCTTCTTGTTGGGCCTCCTCTCTAATCCGTTCTTCCTCTTTCTTCCTATTTTGAGCACCTACTAGGCGTGCTAACATTTGATCAGTCAAGGGCTCCATGAATCGTTTCACTCTACATCCACTTATGTAGTTGGGAAGAATATCTCCATCTAAAGTGGCTAGATTAATTGCTCCACTGGTAGAAATCTTATTGATTATCAAAGGTCCATATCCACGTTGTTGTAACTTCTTGGCATGTTGCTTTAAGGTGTAAACCAGGACTAAGTCTCCTTCCTTAAGTCCTTTGTCTTTTATATGTGCATCATAATATGCCTTTTGTCTTCTTTTGGCTGCATAGATTCCTGCTACTGCTTGTAACCTAGTTTCATGTAACTTCTCGATTTGGTCTAGTTGTTGGGATAATTCATGTCCGTTCCATTCATACTGTTGGACCACTTTCAATGTTGGGATTAAAAAATCAATTGGCAAAATTGCATTCTGCCCATACACTAAATTGAATGGGGTAGTTCCAATGGCAATCTTGTATGCGACTCGGAAGGCCCAAATTGCATGATGCAATTGTTTGTCCCAGTCAGACCTCTTATTATTGGCAATCTTTGTCAATACTGTGCATAATACCTTATTGGAACTTTCAGCTTGACCATTACCTTGGGGATGGTATGGTGCTGATTTTTCGTGAATCACTAAAAACTCATTCATTAGCGACTCAATTACTTCATTAAGGAAGTGCGTTCCTCGGTCACTCACAATCTCAATTGGTAATCCGAAACGGGTGAATATATGCTCAAAAAGGAACTTAACAGTGGTTTGAGCATCGTTCTTTCTCGTAGCTTTTGCTTCTACCCATTTGACCAGGTAATCTATGGCTACTATGATGTACTCAGCATGTGATCCTTTGGCTGGTGGGTTGATGGGTCCTATGAAGTCAATACCCCATTTAGAGAATGCTCTAACACAAACCATAGGTTGCAATGGCATGTCATCTCTTCAAATTGGGTATTTAGCTCTCTGGCATATCTCACAGATTTGTACATATGTTTGAGGATCCATATGTAAAGTTGGCCACCACAACCCCGTAAAGAGGATCATTTTGGCAGTTCTCTCAGCTGAAAAATGACCTCCTGCAATACCTGCATGTGCCATCTCTAATATGGGTAGATATTCTCCTTCATGCACACATAAGCGTAATTGGTTATCTTTTCCTCTCCTAAACAATTGTTTTTCCATAAGTACGTAATCCTTGCTCATTTCTTCTAGGGATCGTTTTCTTGTTAAGCTAATTCCTTCCTCATGTTGTCTGATCTTTAGGAATTTCACCAATGTTTTACTCCAATTGGGTGCTATGGTTGAGAAAGGTATGGACATATGCTCCTCTGGGATTGTCTCCTGGCATTCTGCACATTTACTTACATAATCATGGACATCCTTGGGTATGTCAGGCCAATACACTCCTAATCTTTTTAATTCTCGGATGGTTCCAAGAGTCCCTTGATGTGTTCTCCATTTGTTCACATGTGCTTGTTCGATTAGCTTCTTTTGTTCATCTTCCTCGACACATCTTAGTAAAACTCCATTGGGTTCCTTATAGTACACACTCCCAACAATAATGTGCAAATTTCTTGATTTTAGAATTTCCTTTTTGCTATTGTTATTGATTGAGTGTTGTGGGCCATGGGTGAGTATAGGAATTAGTTTCTCTGCCCACCTCGGACAAACCTCCAGATTAAACAAATAAGTGTCAGGTAGATCATCGGGTACTCCACTTGGCAGTTCTCCATGGGTCAACCTAGAAAGGTGGTCTGCTCTTACATGCGTGTTCCCCTTTTTTACTACCACTTCAAAGTCGAACTCCATTAATAGTAAGAACCATCTTACTAATCTGCCCGTGTTACAAGGTTTATTGACTAAGTACAATAAAGCTTGATGGTCTATGAAGAACTTGAATTTGTTGGCTAAAAGATAGTGTCTAAATTTCTTCACTACGTAGACCATTCCTAATCCTTCTCGTTCGGTAGTGGTATAATTCCTTTCAGCTTGATTCAGCTGTCTGCTCGCATAGGCAATTGGATGATCTAGCTTTCCTTCATCAGCTGGTTGGGCTAAGATACATCCTATTGCATAATTAGAGGCATCAACATGAATATGAAAAGGCTTGTTCCAATTTGGCGTTTTCAAAATTGGGGCTGTGCTAAGTCTCTTTTTTAATTCATTGAATGCTTTCTCGCACTCTTTTGTCCAAGTGAATTGAGTTAAGAGACCGTACAAGGGTTTGGCGATTATGGCATACATGTGAATAAACCGACGGTAATATCCACAATGTCCCATAAAGGCTTGAACCTCTTTTGCATTCTTTGGTCTAGGAAGTTCTAAGATGACCTTGATCTTGTCCTCATCCGTGGATATTCCATTTCTTGAGACTATGTGTCCTAAGATCTTTCCTTGTCTCACCATGAAGACACATTTCTTTAGGTTTAAACAGACTTTATACTGTCTACATTTATTAAATATCTTCCTCAACTCAGGAATATGATCGTGTCTTTGATTGGAGTATGTGCATAGGTCATCTACATATAATTCCATGCTCTTTTTCAGGAATTCCTTGAAAACATGACACATCAATCGTTGGAAGGTAGCAGGTGCATTAGTGATTCTAAAAGGCATCACTCTGAAAGCATAGACTCCCCATTTGGTCGCGAACGCGGTCTTATGTTGATCCTCGGTAGAAATAGCTACTTGGTTATATCCGGAGAATCCTTCTAGGAAGCTATAGACTTCCTTTCCTGCTACCCTTTCCAACAGATGGTCCGTGATGGGTAATGGGTAGCTATCACGTATGGTGGTTGCATTGACTTTTTTCAAGTTAATGCACACCCTCAATTTTCCATTTTTCTTAGGCACAACTACTAATGGCGATACCCACTCGGTGTGTTCTATCTCGTAGATGAATCCTACTGCTAATAGTTTGTCTATTTCTTCCTTAATTTTAGTAGCGTAGACCTCGTTATATGTATATGGGTGTTTCTTTGATGGTTTTGCATCTGCCGTCATTGGTATCCTATGGGAACAAATCGAAGGTTCCACACCCTTGAGATCCTTATATGTCCATGCAAACACGTCTCGATATTCTTGGATCAATTGTATGAGTTCCACTTCCTCCTCTACTGATACATCTTTGCCTATGTATGTGCACCGTTCTTCTCTATCTTCCACTGTTACTACAATTTTTTTTGTTTGTTCGTTGTTGTCGTATGCTTCTCCGTCTCTAGCCTCTCGTTTAGGCATTTGAATGGCTACCTTTCTCTCTTCTACTTCGTATCTTTTAAAATGGTCAGGAACTTCAAATAGATCTGGATTTGGTCCAATTTTACTCATTTCTGCTTCTTGTTCTTGTATTTTGGGAGTGGCTTTTATTGCCAGGATCTTGGTCGGTTCCTGTTTCTCTCCGTCTCGAATCGTGTCCAGGTAGCTTTCCTCAGAATCGAATTCTGGTTCCATTTCTATACTCTCATACTCCTCTTTCCATTCTTTTTCTAAGACTTCCCCTTCTTCTACTTCTTGAAGGACAACCATGTAAAGATTTACATTATAGCCTTTCTCATCTACGCACTCATTCATTGTCAAGAATTCCTCATTCACACACACATCTAAGGTTGCTAGGATTTCCATCCATCCATGTGGTTCGAAGGTCTCATCCGAAAAGATTTGAGGCATGTACCTTGGGTCCTCTATGGGTCTGTAGTTAGGATGTCCTATCGGCCATATCAGTCTTTTGTCATCTTCTTTCTTGGCTTCCTTAGACATCCATAACTGAGCGTCCTCGTGTATCCATGATTGATCGCTCGATCCAGCACTATGAATGGATAGATCATCTTCCTCCTTGTGTATGGGATTCCATTGTAATGGAGGGACGTCTCTGTAGGAAAAGGTGTGCAATTTTATCTTGGTTGTATTTCCTTGATGTTGTAGGTACAATGAATCTCTTCCCCAGTCTTGCACTACCCGCATTTGTCTCATAAGGGGTCATCCTAATATCATCTCGTAATTATTAGCCCTTTCAAATTTACAAATGGCTAATGTGTGTTCAAATTCAACTCCACAGGTGGTCAATTTGATTCTTTCCAGTACTCCTAAGGGTTTTTCCACATGACCATCTGCTAATTGGAGCTTCATGTGTGTGGGTCGTAAGGCAGGTTTTCCCCACTTCTCCCAAATTTCCTTGGTAGCGATACCTACTCCAGCTCCTGTGTCTAGTATAGCCTTGGTCATGTACCCATTGTAAGTGACAGGTAGACGTGTGTTACCTTCGTCTCCTTCACTAAATTCTCCCACTTTGTCAACTGGGATTTGTATTTAAAATTTAGAAGTGTTTTCTTTTCCCCTTCCTTCCTTTTCTTCCTTCTCTGGCTCTAATTCTAATTGATTCGCTAATTGTCTCCATAATTGTGGCTTAAGTTGAAGTAACTCTTCCACATTCAATTTGCAATGTACTTTTGTTTTCTTTAGTTTTGTTAGATTGTGTGAACTCTTTTCCGAGTTTCCTTTTCCTTTTCCATGTACTGTGGGTGCTCGTATTACTATAGACTCCTTTTCGTATTCTCCCATGTAATTAGGTAAGGTCGAAACACTCAGGGTTTCCTCTCTATTTCTATCGAGTCTTGATACTTCCTCATATACTTCCTCCAGGTTGGGATTTGGTTGATAAACTTCCACATCTATTTCCTCAAAAGGAGGCTTCGATATTCCATTTTTCTTCCATTGTTCTTCTCAGAGTCTAATCCATAATTCCTTCGGCCATTCTGCCTCTAAGTCCGATATTATTGACACAGGTTCATCTTGAATTTTCATTTGTTCACCTTTGTCATCCTTCCTTCTAAGTTCTTTACCTTTGGATTTGACACATTCTTCGTATTGGTCATCTGCTATCCTTGTCTCTGGCAGAGCTGGGATAGACTTTTCTAGGGTTTCTTGAGCCACCTCTATAAGCTTTCTACATATCGCAAGTCTCTCTTTCTCTAATTCTCCTTGTGGGTAAAGTTTTTCATGTTGCTCTACATTCGGACCCATCTTAATTCTAGCTTGGTAAGCTTTCAGCCACATGTCTAAGTCGTCTGGTTTTGGGTCAGCTAAAATTGATCCTGGTTTCTCTATCTCTTCGATGAGTGGTGGCACTAGAATCTCCTCCCGAATTCTTTGTTTTTCATGCTCATTCTTGTTTCGGATTTGTTTTTTATTTTTTTGACTCTCATTTTTCGCCCATTTATCTTTGAGTTTTTCTCTTCTCTCCTTCGATTTTTGTGCTTTGGTGTTCTGGGTGCTCTCACGTGGATCCTCAGAATCTTCAACTATTTGAATCTTGGGGCTTACCGTTTTTTTGCTCTCTCGTTCTTGTTCTGGTTGTTTTCTTTTTTGTTCTTTTGTTTGAGCTCTAGTAATGGCCTTTAAAGGTACTTTATATTCCTTATCACTTCCAGATCCTTCTATTTTGGACTTTGGTTGGGTTCTTAGGGCAGTCCCTGAAAAGGTGTTCCTTTCCGAATTCATTGCAATATCCTTCCCAAGTCCTAGGTGGTGGTGGATTGTAAGGTCGAGGGCACTCTCTAATGAAATGGTCTCCTCCGCATCTATAACATGGTCCTCTTGGCACAGGTGGTCTGGTTGGTCTCATGGGGGGTTGTGCTTTAGGAGCGGTATACATTAGAGTTGCTACCTCTGCCTCATAGTTCTGTCCATAGTTTTCGTATCCATAGTAAGCCGAATCGTATGTTGATTCATAATCTAACATGTTGGTATCATAGGAATAATAATCTCCCATGGGCAGCGCATACCCAGGGTTTGTTGATTCTACATTGGTCATTCAAAGCTGGCACTATGGCTCTTTCCAAGTTTTCTTCTGGTTGGGCATACTTTATCGGTACTTGTTGTTGAGGTTGTGACAGTTGGGGTCCCAACACTGGTTGTGGCAGGGGATACGGTGTCTGTTCATATGGTCTTGGTGCTCCTGCTGGTATTGAATAGGGATTGTATCTAGGCATCTCTCTGCCTTGCTCTCTAGCTGGATATCCATATGGCCGGTACGGTGGTGGTTGGAAAGGTCGTGCTTGCCTATTGAATGGACAATTTTCAGTGGTGTGATTAGTGTATTTTTGTTCTATGTGGCAGTACAAAGTAGTTCCTTGTTGGTGTTGTCTGTTGAATGGGTATGTTTGATGTGCACCTGTCCCTCCTCGCACACACATGTGTGTGGGGTGATCTCCTCCACATAGACTACATCTTCGTAGCATAGGCACTCTTTGGGCTGGGTGTTGGTAAGTTCTTTGTCCTTGGACTCCTAGTTTCTTTGCTAATAGCTCCGCCAATTCTTCCATATTATTGGAGTTGGAAGTATGGTACTTCGCGAGTCTTCTGATTTAGTGGGGTTGGGTGTGCTCTTGAGGTCCTCAGCTAGGTTATCTTCTAAATCAATACATTCCTGGAGACATTCACTTAGGGTTTGTAACCTCTTCACGTAAACTAAGGTTCTTAGGGTTCCATTCGTAAGTCCATCCAAAAATAATGAAATCGTTTTTTGTTGATTGGGTCTCTCAGCCACTAGGCATCTATCCACATACTGATTGAATCTTCGGGCAGCTGTTTTCACTGTCTCATTAGGGTTTTGTTTAAAACTATGGATTAAAGACGCAGAATTGTGTTTAATCCCTCTCTTAGTGAATTCCCCAATGAATTCTTGAAAGAATTGCTCCATGTTTCCAAATTGATTAGGATCTAATGGTTGGAACCAAGTTAGAGCCGTTCCTATGAGGGTGAGTCCAAAAGACTCATACTGCACAAAGAAGTCGTCTACTTGTTCTGCCCTTAGAACTTGTTTAAATTCAGCAATGTGATCGTAGGGTTCTCTCAATCCATCATAATGATTTCTTACACACTTGGCCACTTGGATAGGTCTCAGTCTGCTCATTGGTTTTGGCGGTCTAGGCATTACAAGGAAGACAAGAACTGCTGGTCTAATTGGGGGCATTCTCGGCTTCCCACCTACTGGTGGTCGCGGTCTTACTGGTGGTCGGTACTGATTCCCTACTCCTAGGTGGGTCCGATCGTGTGTTTGCTCTCCTGGAGTCGCAAATTTTACATGAGTACGGTTTGGAACACTATGTTGGCTAGTTTGTCCTGACGTGGTGTGTTCTGTCTCTTGTTGATTGCCAAAGGGGTTCTGTGAAGTAGTTGCCTGATCTCTCTAAGGGAATACAGGCAATCCCATGTATTTCAATCGAGCTCTGTCTAAGGCACCAACCAGCCAATATCTCCTCTGATTTTTGTCTAGGTATGTGATTCTAGTTTCGTCTTCTGGATCCTTCAGTTCATAAAATGTCATAGGGCTTTCTTCTCTTCCTGGAGTTGGTAAGTCTATTTGCAGTAATAAATATGATCCATGGATCATATACACTTCCAACAGGTAGTCGTCTTGAGGTATCAAATCTTCTCTCAAGATTCATGTTACTCGGGATCTACCTCTAGGGGTCGTCACTAGTTCTTCAGGGTTGGTTCTTCCTGGGTTTTCCTGTTCCACTAACTCTCCCCTTTCATTGATCAACTCCGGAAATTTGGTCACTATGTAGATGTGACCCATTTTGTCTATGTATGCTCCTCCCTCATACTTGACAGCAGGTCTAGGCACAATTGTGGCATCCATGGAGGTTACCATCCTAGCCACAGATCTGTTTAAGCCATCCAAGTAGATGGGAATCTCCTAGGAATTAGTAGATACATACTGTAAGGAGGTACGGTAATCTCCTTCTACAGTGGTCATGAAATTTCTACTTGGAGCGGGACCCTACATGTCTTCTGAAGCCATGGGTATTTCGTCCTCTGATTCACTAGAGGTATCTGAATAGACAGAGTGGTGACTAACCTAGGCATCACTTCCCACAGAAGATATGACACTTCTTCGGCTACTTAGCACTCTCCCTGACCTCAGGTTCATTCATCCTCCTGAAGCTCTCTAGGTCTCTAAAACTCTCCTTGAGTGGCTCTTCCAATGCCTCAGGTTTGCCCTACAAAATGTTACAAAATTCTGGACGATACCACTTCTAGGCAATACTGCACCAGGCGATACTGCTCTAGGCGATACCAAGTTGGCCACGATACGATACTTGAAACCTACATGATACGATACTTGTTGTGAAGACAATACGATACTGCTGTGATCGCGATACGATGCTAACTATCTCGACGATACGATACTTCCAGAACAGATGATACGATACCTGGGATTCTCTCGATATGATACCAAACTCCAGACGATACCAGACACTCCGTAGATACGATACTAAAAGAAGTCAGACGATACGATACAGCTGCTGATCACGATACGATACTGATATGGTATCGCGATACTAAACTAGGACCTGGCACGATATGATACTTTAGGAGTTGGCGATACGATACCGAGATCTGGGGCGATACAACACCAATGGTCCTCGCGATACGATACCTGAGAACCGTGACGATACGATACTGATTCCCTCACCCGATACGATACCACAGCAACTCACGATACGATACCTAAGAGTCAGGCGATACGATACTGCTTCTGATCACGATACGATACTGACTTTCCTGACGATACGATATCTTAGGGGTCCACACTATATGATATAGAAAATATGGGCAATACGATACTGAAATGGTATCGCGATACTAAATTGGGAAGTGGGTGATCCAATACCACAGTTGGTAACGATACGATACCACTGGGGTAAGGTGAGATCGCGATACCAACTTGGCGATACGATACCAAAAGTGGTATGGCGATACCAAGATGGGTAGAAAATACGATACTTTGGCGAGTATCGCGATACAAGGGAATTTTTGGTATTGCGATACCAAAAACTCAACCGATCGTGATACTCCAGCCAAAATATCTCCAAAATTCAAACTTTTTTCACCCCCTTGCTCCTCTCTCACCCCTCTTCACTCCTCACACATTGTCTCTTTCAAGAAAGCTAAAAAACAATCGGTTCCCCCCTTGCGATACCGAATGCGCACTAAATCACACGTTTGTGCACTTTTAGTGTGTTTTTGTCAAAGAAATTGTGTGGAAACTTACCTTAGTGTTGTCTTGCTTGCAGCTTGAGCTCAAGATCTAGCTTTGATGGCCTGAAACGCACGACACCTCACACGTGATACTAGTCGCTGCTCGTCCACGATACTGCCTTTCAGAACAGTAGAGAAATGAACTAATTTTTTTGGTTTTTATACTTTTGGTGACTGAAACTGATCTACACTAACTTGGCAAATGTTTTGAGATTTTTCTTAGTCTTGACCTACTCCTACTTCACTCCTCTCCTTCTCTCTTCTCCTTCTAACCTAACCCTCACTCCTCTTACTCTCCCTTCCCTCTAACCCTAAACCTAAAAACTCATTACACACACCTCCAGGATGTGAAGTAACAAGTGCTGAAGTGATCGACTACTTGCCACGGAACAAATTCGCTTCTAGAGGTACAATTCCATCACACTCGATCTATAACCATCACGAAGGCATCTTGGCTGAGTGTTCCCCGGCAACGGTGCCAAAAACGTGTGTACCTAAGTCAAAGAGACTCAAGGACTTGTGCCAAAGAGACTAAACCTCATTTGCAACACAAGTGCGTATAGTGGGAAATTAACACACATTTAAATGTCAATCCGATCGAACGATCTAACCAAGTGTATGAAGACATGTGCACACATGATGGAAAATGAAGTGGTTCAGCTGATATGCATGAGAAAAGACTATTCCACCTCTCAAACTCACTGAAAGATTGAAAGTGTCTGCCACGATACCTCTTACAACAATTTTCAGTAAACCAAATATTTCTCCTAGTTCCGAACTTTGAATATAGTCAATAGGGTACTCGTTTTGAAGCTCTCAACGAGACGCATCTATTGGAAGTGGTTTCACTCAATTCTGACAACCTTGCTTCAAGTTATGACCAAAATAATGAATGGCGGGAATCACCCATACTCACACCACAACTCCTACAAGCTCACACACACACTACAGTAGCTCAAAAACAGTGGGGAGGAGTAGACAACAGTCTTACACACACATTCCAAGCATTACGCACACATAGAAGATCAAAGAGAATATAGAAATCTGCAAGAAAGAGGCAAATTCGAAATTCAGCCAAGCTTCCTCTTCACAATGGCAAAAAGTCTCTACAAAGAGTCACAAAGTGACTTATATACATGTGCCCTAAGTTTGGTCCTTTCACACAAGAGCGACACTTTATTACTAAAAGGTGAATTTCCTACTAATTTACAAGGGATATTTTACAACCAGTTGGGATTATGCAACTAGAGGACTCCTCTAGTGCATTTACATGGCTGGAGGGAATTCTGTAAGGCTTTGAAGAAGAGAAATTATGCCCATTAATTTGAAAATTTTGGGGCTCTTCTATTGTGCTTCTTTGCTCTGCAACACATAGGGAACATGAAGACAGACTTCTTAGGTCTTATAAAATGTGGACGAACTTACAGTTTGACTGATGAGTCCACTATATGTTTTATTAAAGAACATATACAAGGAAGTGTCATGTGGCCATTTGGCCTTTCACATGGACACTAATCGTAACATGCAACACTAGAAAATCTGTGCTTACTAGTAGATGAGCCCCATTTACCTTTTCACTTCTAACTAGCTAAGAAAGCTTGATCTGCAACACACATAATGGGCTTGTTTTTCCTAGAGTGATCTTCAAGCAACAAAAGGCTAGAGATTTCTTTGCATGGCATGGAATTTGCTTAGCTCTTACAACTGCTTATAACTATGAGGTTTATGGGAAAATAGAAAGAGGGCATTCTCCAATTGTAACACCAATTTCTAAAGCCTATAATGGTGATCTTAAAAATTGGCCAAAATTTCTACCTTTTACATTATGTGCTGAGAGAATGACTTGTACTAGGACAATGGGATATATTCTAGAAAAATTAATGTACTATGAAAAACCTATTTTTCCTATACATACTCAAATACTTACATGGTCTACTCTTCCACAGCATGATAATTTGTCTATAGAATCTCTCTTTGCTCTAAAAATTCAACAGTTTGAACAAGGAGATGAAAAGTTAGATGAAGCTATTGCTAAGTCAAAAGGATCTAGGATCAAGAATAAGAATTATTTTGATAGGTCACATAGGTTAAGGCCAAATCCAATTCAAATTGATAATTGGGTTTTTATTTATGATAGTACATCTGATTCCCAATATGATGCACCTGGGAAGTTAAAATGACATCGGTTTGGACCTTATGTGGTGCTAAATGTTAATGAAAATGGAACTTATGCTTTATGAGAATTGGATGGAACACCCCTTAAAACTTGATGCAAATGGATTGAATTGTTTAAACAAAGGGATGATGAAATCTCTCAACAATTAGATGATGAAGAGAATGAATGAAATTTTTGGAAAAAATAAGATGATTCATTAAACAGAAATTTATGTTTATCTTGTCTAAAAGAAAAAAATGATGAGAAATAAAATTTTAAAAGGATATATGATTTTTTGCTCTTAATGTGGATTTTCTTTTGCAAGAAATAGACATAAAAGGAAATTGCTAGTCATGGAGGCTCAAAAATCTTTAACAAAGCCTTCAAGAAAATCTTCAAGAAGAATTTTAGATGAAGCTAGGAATAAAGCTATGAGTAAAGCTAGGAATAAAGCTATGAGTAAAGCTAGGAACATTCCATTGGACCAATCATCAATCTATATTTTTCTAATTTTAATGTATTTGTTCCCTCAAGTTATTAATATTCTGCTTGAATCGAGGAGACTTTTGACATCTTTATTTTTGAATTTTCACTCCCATCAATAGAGCCACATGAAATGACTTATATTTTAGCATCTTGATTCCTTTCATGATGCATATTGACTGTTATGATACTATTTTTCCAAGATGATACTTTTCCATAGAAGGTACTTAATACAAAATTTTCTGCTTTATGATATTACATGTGAAGGTTGAAAATGAATGTTTGAAGAAGAAAGATAATACTTGAGTTTCTAGATGTTGATGATCTTCTAGCATGGATTTGTTGATGATTTGAAGATGATTTGAAGATGAATTTTGAGTTTGAAGATACAAGTTGAAGCTAAATTTAAGATGGTATCTTTTTATGATATCTATTTCTTGTTTTTTATATTGTGTACATCATTTGCATTTATGAATTATTAAAAATATAAAATCTGGATTATGGATTTTTCAAAATATGAAGTAAAACTAATTGGATAAAGTAGGAAAAAAAAATATTTTATTGTTTTGTTTCAAAACTTTAAAAATTTAGTTGTGATATGATAGAATAAATGGATTTTGAAATTCAATTTGAAAGAGGAAAGTAAACTTGTATAATTATGAGCATATAGATGCATGACTCATGTTTATATTGTGAAATCCTAATTCTTGCTTTTACATGCATCTAGATCCTTAGCTCAAAATAAGTGGTTAAGCCTTTCCTCTTAAAACAAAAAAGTTACAAATGTAAAAAACAAAAATATTATGAATAGAAGTTTATACTTTCTTCTCCCAAAAAAAAGTAAATTATGAATTATACCTACACAAAGCTGACGCTGATGAAGTTGATGATGGAACAAAATTATGAAGCTAATTTGAAGACAACTTGTAGAAAACACTTCTAGTTTCAAAATTGGGCAAACAAAGAGGATGTCTATATGAGTAGAGTTAGTCGATTTTCTTTGATATGAGTAATTGTATATATGTGAGTATTTATATCAGAGGAAATCTAATTTTGAATTAATAGATGATGGAATTTGTTTTCTTACAATGTTTTCTAGATTTATGAGTTTTTTTTACCTAATTTCAAGTACTGTTGATTGAATCAATATTTTAGAAGAAGAGATGGTAAACACACTTCTAAACTCACTTCCATCTACATATCATGCTTTTGTTACTTCTTTATCTCTCTCCACAAGAGATAGAGAACTTTCATTTGAAGAGCTACAATTACTATTACTTCAAAATGATGATAAAAAAAGGGTATGGAAGAGAATGATGAAGCCATGTTGTCATCATCAAAGGGAAACAAGAAGAAGGAGAAGAAGATTCAACAATCCAAGAAGGAAAGTAGATCTTGTAATCCAAATTCTTACAATCCTACACCTAATGCTTCCTCTACATCAAAAGAAAATTCTTCAACTAGTTCAAAGAAAGGAGTATTCCATTAGTGTAAGAAATTAGTTCATTTTATAATAGAATGCAGAGCAAGGATTTTGAGTAAGAAGAAGAAAGCATCAAGAAATGGTGCTAAAGATGATCCAAAACCTTAATCTTCAACTGTAGATTCATATGCATGTATTACTATTGAAGAGATAGCTTTTGATTAGGCAATATTAAATGCAATCTCTGATAATCCTTGGATTTCTTATTCTAGAGCTACTAAGCATATGACATGTTGAAATTTATTTTCCTCACTTTCTAACTCTTCAGGCAGAAGAATGACCATTGCAGATGGTCATGGTTTTGATGTTGTAGGTGCTGGATAAGTGAACAATAAGTCAAGACCGGTGGCAACTTCATTATTTCCAATGTTCTTTATGTTTTAAACATGAAGAAGAATTTTCTCTCTATATCTTCTTTCTTGTGAGATGGTTATAAAGTTGTTTTTAAGAAAGGTTCACGTCAAATCCTCTCACCTAATGAGGAGCATTTCTACTTCAAAGGAAAAAGTTCTTATCCAAAATTATTCATGCTAATGTTGCTAGGTCTACTACACCTACAAAGAACATGAAGTCATGGCATGCTAGATTCGGTCATATTAGTTACATAGATGTCAAGCATATCAAAGATCAAGGTATGGTGGAGAGCTTGCCTACTCTTGTTGTACCAAATGATGCAGATTCATGTGAAGGATGTCTTGAAGGAAAGCTTCATAAATTGCCTTTCAAGACGCATGGATATATCATGGCCACAAGGAAGTTGTAGATCATACATTCAGATTTGAATGATCTAATGAGAATAGATTCTATTCAAGGTTTCATGTACTTTGTTATGTTCATTGAGGATTTCTTAAGATATTTGTGGATTTATGGTCTTAAAGTAAAGTCAAAGGTTTTTCCTACTTTCAAGAAGTTTCTAACTATGGTTGAAAATGAAAGTCTATAAAAGATCCAAATTTTGAGAAGTGATAGAGGAGGAGAGTACATTTCTAAAGACTTTAAGTATTTTCTTGAAGATGAAGGTATCTCTCATCAACTCACTATTGCTTATACGCTAGAATAGAATGGTGTTGCAGAGATAAAGAATAGGATACTTGTTGAGATGATGCATAGTATGATGTCATCCAAAAATCTTTCTCCCAAGTTCTGCTTTGATGCAGTACATACAACTAATCGCATTCTAAATTGGTCTTCCAAAAAATCTTTTGATCATTACACTTTATGAAGATTATTATGGGAAGAAAGCCAATGTGAGTTACTTCAACGTTTTTGGTTCCCTAGCTTATTTTCACATTGAGAAAAAAGATCCTGGTAAGCTTGATGTAAAAGCCATTAAAGCATTCTTTATTGATTACGCAATCGCATGAAAAGGATATAGATTCTATGTTCTAGATATAGGTGATATGCTAATATCATGCAATGCATATATAGAAGAAAGTTAGATTTATGATAAGAAGAAAGAGATTCCATATTTCATAAAAGTAGATGACTATGCATTTTTCAGAAGGAATTTGGATTGTGATGAACCTACTCAAAAACTAAGAGATACAGGTGAAGAGAGAATTTCATTACCTACACCAGTACCTAGTCCATCATCAATACCTCTTGAAGTTATGACTTATGAAGTTGGAGAAGGTTCTAGAAGAAAGAGATATTGAAGAACCAAAAAGTATTCCATCACTTTTTAAAGATACACCAAAGTGGTTATATAAAACTGGGAAGGATAGTGGTATAAAGGAATACACTCGAAGAACCATGGGTCACAAAAGAAGACAATAAGAAGACCAGGCGAATAATGTAGAACATTTGATTCTACATTATATAGTCAATAAGATGGTTTCTTGATATATCTATGTAATACACATCCAGACATTCATTTGGCAGTTTCTCAAGTATCCAAGCTCATGCACAATTAGATGAAGATTCAATGGAAATCAGTTAAGAGATATTTACAGACATCATAAATTGTATAGGCTATTAAATTAAACCTTTTACCATTGTGAAATTGAAAGGCGGATTATTGGAAACAATATCAAGAGTGTCCAATAATCTAATTGTAACAAGCATAACAATTTCTTTTAAGAGAAAGCTTCACAAGAAAGAAGCTTGGGCAGCATGGCTAAATCGACTAAACACTCGCTTATTATATGGGCAATCTTGTGCAGTGTGGTCAGTATACCTCCTTTCTATAGTGTGTTGTTAGGGTTCCGTTGGGGTTGAGCCATGATTGGGCACACATTAGCCATATGGTCTCATCCACAAGTATAGCACTATTTCACTGGGGCAAATCTAGGCATCTGCTTGCTAGAGACCCCTAACTTCTAGGCTACCTTCTCTGCCAATTCATCATTAGAAGTAGGGGGTTTGGATATGAGGCTAGTGTAACTATCTTAGTCTTTGTAAATATTAGAGAGCTCTAGTTCCTCACCCAAATTATCCTCAATATCTATGCACATGTGTATGCATGGCTCTATGGTTCTCGTTTCCTTTTGATACATGTAGGATCTCAATTTAGCAGTCAATAATCCATCTAGGAATACTGCCACTTGTTTGGCTGGTGTGGGTAGCTCTGGAATTGGGCATCTCTCCAAGTATTTCCTAAATATTCTTCTTACGAGTCTCACTGTCTCTTGAGGTTTTTGTTTAAAAATATGGATCATTGATGAAGTGTTGTGCCTTATGCTTCTCTTAGAAAACTCCATGATGAAGACTTCTAGCAATTAGTTTATGTTTCTAAATTGCCTCTGATGTAGTGGTTGAAACTACATAAGAGTGTTATATGAATTCTAAATTATACCACATGATCATACGTGTCTCTTGTACCATCGAAATAGTTCTTCATGGACTTAACCAGTTGTGTAGGCCTCAAGATCCTAGGTGTTCTCTAGGCCTTGGCAAGGAAAACTCATACATGCCCCCTTTGATGTCTCAGATTTATGTGTCTCTCCTGATCTGTTCTATCTGCATCTAATCTTGACCACTCTCTTCATAAGGGGTTTGCAAAGCTCACTTCACATCTATCTCTACTTTTGTCCCTCTAATTCCATGAGCTTGTGATGTTCCAGCTCCTTGGTAACCATACGAGACATTCGATCTTGGTTGGGGAAAAACAAATTCACCCTTTCAAGTGTAGGCATGCCTACCAAGTTTTATTACCACGAACACTCTCTCGATGTGTTATCTAAATAGATCACTTCGCATGGGGTATCAGGATCTTTAAATTCATATATCCTCACGTTTCCTACTTTGTTAGGTTGATCGGTCTTGAACCTGTAAAATGCTTCATTACTCTCTCTATTCTAGAACAATTCTACGCCTTTGTTATCTTGGGAAATCCATTCTGGTGTGAGTATCTTGGTTAAGCTGATTTGCCTCTAGGAGTTCTTGGCTCTCCTCGTGAATTCCCATGCTCTATGTCACCTATTTCGGTCTCCAATGTTATATTGTTGAGTTCGTGTGTCCTTTCTAGATGGTTGGTGACTACATACATGGTTCCTTCTTTATCAATGTATGAACCATTTTCAAATTTGACTACCGGGTGTTCTAGTCCAATATGTTGATTTGGGTTTTTAATTTGGACAACAGGTCTTCTCTGATCATCCTTATAGATCTCAGCACCTAATCGGTTGGTCTTGATATATTCCTGCTGAGTCTTGTATGCCCTTCTGGTTTTTCTAGGTATGCTACTCCTGAGCTACCTACTAGTCTCTCCATATTAAACAACATCTCAGATTACTCATTTTTTAACTTAGAATATATGGGTAATCACTCAATTGTTGGGCCCAAGACCTAGCTATATGATTGACACTAGCTTCAGAAAATCTGAGGCTTTGTCTGTCCCGTATCTTCCTGACCTAAGGTTCATAGGCCTTGGCTGTTATCCCGATTTTCCGAAGTACAACCTCGTTCTAAAGTTCTTTCGTATTAGTCACTTGTTCTTTTTATTTCACTTGGGCTCTTACTTCTTGTCCAATAGTTTCCATCATGAGAAATACTTGAGTTTTAATGCACTTGAAATTTGATCGCTTGATTTCTATTCTTTTACGTTAGAGTTTGTTGCAAAGCTAACCTATTATGCTTGCACTTGAGTAATTAGGGTTCTTGTACTTGTATCGTGCCTATCATAGTTCTAATTAATCAATACCACTAATCGTGCTTAGCTTAAGCTAGGAATTGACTGAGGGGGTGGAGAATGTTCCAACCTGAAGTCGCTTATCCCTTGGATCACACTTGAGTGCTCTAGACACTTGTCCTCAATCTTGCAGCCCACTCTTGCTCTGGATGCTCTTTGATGCTCTCAATGGACCTACAAAAGTCCCACATTTAGATCATATTTCAACTTTAGTTTATAGACAATTTTGGTTTCATGTATTTTTAAAGACCTTTTTTTTTCCTTTGTTGATGGGGGATGATTCTAACACCCCAATGCAACAATGGAAGATGGTTTCACTCCACTATGTCCACAAGCAGTGATATATGCTCACTGTTCTAAACTTTTCTCGCACCTCTATAGAGACTTATAATAAAACTTTGTAGACTTACGATAGACTATAAAAGCTACCCAACAAGCTTTAAATCATGCCAAATGGATATTCCAACTGGGAGAATCATCCTCTACAAAAGAGGCTACCTATTTACAACACTCTATGCCTATGTATAGAGATATACCTTCACAAAGTTGGCAATTTCTCACAACTCACTCCATCAAAGAACTTAAAACTCTGAAAAACTTTAGGGCACTATATGAGACACCAAATGAAGCTTGAAATAAATGAAAATGAGTACAATGAGAGAGCAAAGAATGCTCTGCAATCTGGTACAATCATATTTGAAAAAGCCTAACTACACCTCTAGATAGAGAGGAGCAAAATCATGGGAAAATGAGGTAAGCAAGCAAGGGGGCTGCTTGTTGGAGTTTATGACTTCACTAAACTGATTGGGAAACTCGTGGAAGGCATAAAACTCAAGAAACAAAGGAAGAATGATGCTTATATAGAGTTTTCTTTTTTACAATCGAGTTAACCACCCATCAATCAGTGTAGGTGCACTTTTTGGTGGCGGATTGATGAGATTTGGGTTTGATTGAGTTTAATGGAGCTTCTAACTTGATTCCATGACTTTGGGTCCTACTTTTTTATTGTTCCCTTGCCAAATTCGTGGTTGAGCCTTTTTGCATGATTGAGACTTGATTTTCAACACTCCCCCTCAAGTCTCAATCCCTAGGTCCTTCATTCCAATGCATGCCTTGAAGTGTTGTAGCTTTACTTCATCCAAATGCTTTGATAAACATATCTGCATATTGATCCTTTGTATTGACATGCTCCACCTTCACATCCTTTGGCATGATCTTATCTCTAATAAAGTGGTAATGCACTTCTATATCCTTCGACCTTGCATGGAACACTGGATTTTGAGCCACGCATATGCTACGTATGTTGTCACAAAAAATAGGTACTTGCTTGACGTGCAAATCCAACAAACAACATGAGCCACA